>QVRM01005415.1:0-210000 GCA_003439945.1 Dermanyssus gallinae | reverse complement strand
GATCCAAATTAAACGCACTAGATTTGGCGAACATTAGGATGCTCCGCGGACCGAACGCGTCTCAAAATGTATCAGTTTTCAGGGTATTCGTAACAGGCAGGAAAAGGATGCGAAATACATATGTACTCGATGTCACCTTTGTCAATATTGAGCTTCCTGGATACGTATATATATATATATATATATATATATATATATATATATCCAAGTACAAATTTACACGATCAGACAGAATAGAATACGATACTTTTTTTTAGCGATAACATTTGCTGACTGACGGCAAGTAAGCAGTGAATCATTTAACGCCGCAGTGGACCCTATGCAGCCCAATGAACGTTCCTTTACTAGTCTGGTTCAGTTGTTTAAGTGCAAACAAATAGTGATGCAGTGTAAAACTACAGTGCGGTCTATCTAGAGGGATCGTATCCAAGTGGATATGTGCATATATATAGCTCCTTTTCCATATATATATATATATATATATATATATATATATATATATATATATATATATATATATATATATATATATATATATATATATATATATATATATATATATATATATATATATATATATAATAAACATATAGCTCCTTTTGCATGTTGCTAACGACCTGGCGTCGGTATGCGGTGTCGCCTGGAGGAGGCTGGAACTTAGGGAAGTCGCTAATGGATCAGATTGCCAGACTGTGATGGCTGTTTGACTGGCTCGGTCGTAGTATCGTATCGAGCGAGAGCCAGCGCGAGGGAGCGCGCTGCCCAGATGAAAACAAGGATAATGAAGATGATCGCGTTGCATTTGACTGGACTGGTGGAGTGGAGCGGAGCGGAGTGCAGAAAGAGAGAGGCGAATGTCGACTATATTCGACGTGTATCCATCCGTGTTTAGTATCGTTGCTAGTATCGCCAGCACAGCGCCGGGTAGATAGATGATGGGCGACGTTTAACTAGCTACGCGTCAAACAATTGAGTCATTGAGTAGCGCAATGAAAACAACGGCATTGAGCAGCCTTTAAAGCCGGGTGAAACAGAAGGTGTAGCTGTGACAGACTTGGATATTGGATCAAATATAGTCAGTCAGAGGTCGAATGAATGATGTATATATATATATATATATATATGGACCCGAAATAGAAGATATGTCATCGCCTGGCTAAACTAAAAAAGAGTCAAATGGTGCGTTTCACGTTCACATCAAACAGGCACTCATGATAAAGGAGCTGGTCAATAACTTTGGTACACTGCGCAGTTGCAGGCTGGATCCCGCCGCCTTTCGAAAGAATCGTGGTTAAGTATAGTGAATATTTACAGATTTGGCGTTCGTTTACCATTAATCGAATGCATATAACGGATATTCGACTGTTCTCTCACGACCTGCTAAGGTACCACTTCAACTGCAAACACCGAGCTTGAACTCAGAAATCTACATACCTATCATCTCTATAGAGAAACAACCACCTACCTATATGACCGCCTACATACACGATAATACGTAGCGCATCCAATTGTTCAACTATGCCCAGTCTTTACTCTCTAATCAGGTACGCTTTCCTTTTCGCTCTAATACTCGGCAAATGGCTTACGAACGAAGCAGATCGTGGTGCTCTAACATTGAATGAAAAAAGTCAATCAAATCAGGTGAACAAAATCAAAAGAAGACCATAAGAATATAATAACAATAATCCTTTACTAACAATGTTCAATTACGAATCAACTAACAAACAACAACAACAACAACAACAACAAAAAAAGAACAGTTTACTAACGAAACCAGCCAATAACTGACTGATTGCAGGAATCATTTCATGGAAGCACGCAATGACGCAGGTAAGCATAAAATAACTCTTCCCATCCACAGCTTTATATACAGATGAATTTCGGCCGCGCCGCGTAACGCGACCAGCTAACAACAAAAAGGTCGCGCCACGTAATGACCACAAGCACTGGCGCCGCTCTACTGACCTGAAACAATGAGAGCCTCATTGGGCCCGACTGTCTGGATATTGCCCATGATGAGCGACGACTCTTCACACGAGTCGAGACTTCACAGTTGTTGCGGTCGGTGCTTTGTCGTCGACTTTCGTCAATACTCGATTCTTTCGCGCGATTGTCTTCTCTGCCTCTTCCTATATAGAGAGCATCTGGTTGTTGTTGTTGTTGTAGCTGTTACACTCAGTATGAATGATCACCACCACGAGGGATTCGTGGTGTATTGTTCACGCCTTTTTATGCACACACGCTTATATATACACCAACCACACACACACTCTTTCTCTTAATCCCTCTCGTCCACTGCTGGTGACAGAACTCCACATACAGCAAAAACAAACGATTACTACGAAGATCACGTGTTTCTGCTGTTGCTGCTGTGGAAACTGCTTGTTCAGCCGTATACCACCGCTATTACCATGGGTGCGGTTCTTCTTCTACGGTGTGGTTGTTGTTGTTGTCGATGCTGTTGTTGTTGTTGTTGTTTTTGTTATTATTATTATTGCATCCCGCTCGTTGTTGCTGTTGTTGTTGTTGTTTATTCCCGTGTACAAGAACAATAGCGTATACCGGCACGCACCGCTATGTTTCCGACAGTCCCCTTAGAACGGCTCGGCAACAGATTCTGGTGTGGTCCACACACTGCGCCTTGATTCTTAGGATGGTAGCGGCGACGAAGTTTAATCCTTTGAGGTCTGCTTTATCTTCATCTTCATCAACCTAATCTCTCTCACACACACACCCACAGTACCTCCACCCTTCAAGAAACCCCATCAATCAGCAACTTTCCAACTTATCTGCTATTTCTGCGCTTTTGTTTCGACTTTTTTGCTCGACTTCACTTCACGCAATAAATGGCTGTGCAATGACCACTAGCAAATACTATTATGACGACGACAACAACAACAACAACGTATCGTGTTGTCTCGACGGGCCAAGGCCGAATTACTGATGCTTTCTATGTTATGCTGCTTCGTTATTGCTGTTCCTGTTGCCGGTGGTGTTTTCGTTTGCTGATTTCGCTCCGCCCTGTATCGAGAAGGAAAACGTCAATAGCACAGACAACTGTTTCCGCCCCGACTCGATTCAACTCGACTGAGACGAGATGAGACGAGTAGTATTATGATGACGACAATGACAACGAGAACGGCGGAGATGCGCAACCACCACCACCACCGAGTTCCTTTGGAGAGAGAAGAGGGGCTGGTGAGAGGAATAACGATTGCTTGCGATGATCCCTCCCTCCCTAGTCGTCGAAGTTCAAAGACACGGCTACACAACGCGGCACGCTGGCTCGGATGTTGTTCCGGCTGATTGATGTCTTGTTGGTTGGTGTCTTTCAATCGCTGCCTTTCCGACCACTCTCGCGAGGGAAGGTGTTGTTGCTGCTGCTGCTGTTTCTGTCGTTGTTGTTTGTGTTGTTATTGTTGTTGTTGTTCCGGCTGTTCTCGCTATTGCTGTCGTTGTAGTTGTTGTTGTTGCTATTGTTGTTGTTCCGGCTGTTCTCGCTATTGCTGTCGTTGTAGTTGTTGTTGTTGCTATTGTTGTTGTAGTTGTTTTTGCTATTGTTGCAGCATCCAGTGCTGATGCAGTGCGCGACCACTATCGTCAAGCAGCGTTGTGGAGGAAAACGTGTTATATTGGCGGTGTGGCATCGAAGCATCGGCAGCCTTACTTAAACTATGGGCAGTGGTGTTCCTACAGTAGTCAGCGTAGTATTCAGTCGAAATTGAGGTAAAGTCGATGAGAACGTCGATGCTGACGACGACAACGACGACAGATAACGAGACAACGAGGCAATGAGGGCAATCGAGGGTGAAGTTGAGGACATTTCACTGTTGTTGACGTTGGCAGTGTCCTCGTTCGTGGTGGTGGCCTCTGTCGTAAATCGTGAGTAGACTAGCTCTCTTATCACGACTACTACTTGAGGAGACTGATTGTGCTCGAGGATCGTATCACCCACTCACCGCCGCTCTTTAACTATCTATCTATCTCTCTTTCTCGTCTTTATCTATTTAATATACATCTGGAAATCTATTACCTCTCCATCCATCCATTCCTCTCTCTCTCTCTCTCTCTCAATATAAACATTTCATCTCCCATTGTCGCGTTTTTCTTCTTTCTCTCAGTTACGCCCTTCCACAGTTGGCCTTAACAAACACCCTCATCCATTCCGTCGCTCAACGTCGTCGAAAAGTTGCACGCGAGGGGCGGTAGCTTTAGCCCTCTCGGCTGAGGTTCCAGAAGGAAGAAAGAAGGAGAGGAAGAAGATTAATAACAACAACAACAGCTCGAGCAGCAGCAGCACCAACAAAGCTTTATCGACAACAACACCGTCAGCATACGCTTGCCGACATAGTTATGAAGAGCACACCCTCACTTCACCTCACCTCACCTCACCGACACCGCCACCTCTTCCAACCACCGACGACACCATAATGCCAACGGATAAAGCTGGACCCAACCCAAACCTGTACTATGACTACAGTCCACACGCTACCCACAATGTGGCAATGCGTGCATCGTTCGAACAAATAGATAGTTCCTATCTTTTTGTCTATCGATATTCAGGTGTATACGCTTGTGTGCAGCACGGCCAAATCTCGTGTAATTTCCCTGTTGTCGCCCGCTTCCTTCTTTCGTATTCGTCCGAGTTTCTCTAAATCCTCTCTCTCTCTCTCTGTCTGTCTCTCTGTTCCTCTAGCTTTCTCAGTCTAGAGTGCTGTCTTCTTCTGGCACCGTCGTTGTCGTCGTCGTCGGCACAGTTATAAAATATACATATATATATATACGTATATGTATATATATATATATATATGTGAATATATAGATATAATCCTCTCACAGCAACCACCACAACATTACTCGCGGCCGTCTGGCTGTCACCAAATGCAGCAGACCGCAGAAACTGTAGCGGCTGCAACGCCGCGCCTAGAGGTGAAGGGGAAAACCACCAACAGAGCAGCCCCTTTGTTACAGTCGAACGTTAGGCGTGCGTCCTACCGTCTGGCGCTAGGTTGACTGCTGATCGGTCCGTCGACAACAGCCGCCTTTGACGCTATGTTTATCGTTGCTGCTGCTGCTACTGCTTCTGTAGAAGATGATCATGATGATCTCTGCCACTGAAATGACAACACGAGACAGCTACAAATAATACAATAGCACACTCAGCCGTCATCATAGCTATGACAAGCGCGTCGTCTCGTTCACAACTCCTACAACAACAACAACAACACCAATATTATGTTTCCCGTTCTTCCTCCTCGCCACCGTCGCCACTGTCCGTATACCACCACAGAAGCTGGGTTGGGGCTGTCTGTTGTTTGTATAGAAGACGACCACAGTAGCAGCAGCAGCAGCAGTAGTCCGTATCTCTTCTATGGGAATCATTGTCTAAATCGTCGTTGTAGGTACAACTTGTGTAAGTCTCTGCAAGTCTGCAGTTCCCGAGGCATAATTAAGAGAGGCACGTAATTTTGTAGTTAGCCAATTTAATGATCACAAAGCATGACCTATCACTCGTGACTCTCTCTCCCTCGCTATCTCTTGAACTCTCTCGTTTTCACCCAACACTAGCCGCTGTTGTAAGGCGTAACAATAATAACAATAAACAAATATTTAATACGTTTAATAAAATGTATTAAATAAAAAAATGGATACACGCATGGATGCACGCATGGAAACACGCATGATAACGTGTTGTTATCGTGGGTGTGGGTAGGTAGTAATGGTATGGTGACGACAACGGGAGCTGCGGCCGTAGCAGACGACAGCAAACGCGAGCAGCAGCGGGCTGTTGCCCGCCAAAATAAAAATACCTCCCCCTCTTCCACCAACGCCCTCATCCACACCCGCTCAACATGAGCAAGTTCAGGAGCGAGAGCAGCATGGGCATGGACAATCTACGCTCCCGACGGTAGTGGTTTATTCAGAACAAGCATAACAATAATAAGGAAAAATTCTAATCATAACTCTGGCCGTTATGAGCCATTGCTCCCACCCATAGGCTGACATCGCCCCCAGCCCTGTTACGGATTGGTGAGACGCGGCACAAGCTTTCAATATCGCGTGGCTGATAACTTCGCTCTTGCAGTTCTCGCGCCTTCTAACGTGCCGGTCACCGAGATACTTCTAAATATATTCTTAGGGACAGGGGAAAGTATCGCCTGTTTTTAGATCGCCTTTCTTCTCCGAAGCTCGGTAAGAGCTGGTGTGATTCCTTATCTCGACGGCGACCCAACAGCGCGTCGAAAGTGCGACGTGCGCGGATAAACGAAGCGACTTTAGGCTGGCGAGTGGTCTGGTGGTCGGTGGTGTAGATACGGTACAATAATAACTACATTCTCCGGATTATATATATATATATATATATATGTATATAACCCCTGATATATAAAGGGTGACATGTATATATATATATATATATATATATATATATACATGACGACGTCTGTGATCGCGTGGCGCGTCTTCTCCGCGAAAGGGGTCATGAGGTGGTTCGTGAGCGAGTATTCCGTCGACCGGGCGCACCGGGTCTAAAGCCCGACCTCGTAATAACAACGCCTACCGAGGTCTTGGTTTTAGATGCCGAGGTTTGCGGCCCGAACCGGGACCTGGCAAAAGCACGGCAAGACAAGATCGCCAAATATGACGTCGAGTTCCTAAGAGCGGCGCTCCCCGACCCGCAAAACCTCGCCGATTCGGATCCATCACTATCTCTATGAGTGGTGTATGGGACTCCGAATCTGCGAGGACGCTCTTGGGGCTCGGCGTCACGAAGATAAATCTTATGGATCTCACCGTTTTAACTTTGCAGGGAACCTTGAGGATATACCGCTCGCACCGGGTCCATAAGAGCGGGGGCTACCATCAAGCAAGGACACGGACAACTGACTCTTAACTTCACGTGACACCTTTTTACCACCATTTTTATTAAGGCGAGCACTGCCGAGTGTGCAAACGTATTGTAATTGATTAATAAATCATCACAATATTTTCTATATATATGTGTGTACATGCCAAGCGAATAACAAATCTTTATATATATATATATATATATATATATATATATATACGTACGGCTACAAATATCCTAGTCTGTTGTAGGGGCATGTTCACAGGCTGACAAAATATACGACACCGGTGGTCGCCATGCTGACGAGTTTTAGCAAACATTAGGTCGAATGGGTAGCTGATAATAGTCGGGCCTATCTGATGGCAGGAGTACGCCTTCAAAACCGCATTTGTTGTATTTTCCATGGTTCCAGGATGAAGAGGGGTTTTTGAAGGCCAGTACAGATATCGAATAACGTCAACTTCGTTAGGACTGAAGCATATCTAGCATTACACGATCGTGATATTTCAGGTCCACGCTAGTCAGTACATCGAAAGCGATCTAGAGCTCAGTGAGGCGATCCACAAGGATCTCCATATAGACGATCTGCAGACTAGCGGCCAGATGGAGAAAAAGGCTGAGCGTGTCTGGCACGGCGTGGCGACGCCGGCATAAAAAAAGACTGAAAAAAATCCTTTCCCCAGTCTAAAAAAAATCCTTTTGGGGCTGACTCTCAGCCAAGATTTAACGTCCATGGGACTGCTTTTCGCATTGCTTCATAGACGGACGACCCCCATAAATACAAATGTGCAACGGTGGAGCTCGAACCCGCGCACCTGCTATGTGTCTCCTCCGGTCGCGAGGCGCAGACGCATGCACCCACCACGCCACCGGGCTCGACCAGATGTATTATATATAAATTTAAAAAGTCCTAAGAATGCAGAACTGTGCCAAGCCTTCGGTGACCGGGGAGAAAGTGACGCGCTGTTTGCCGTGGTGTCTCAAACGACACACGTAAAGTGGTGGACTCTACGCTGCTAAAGCCACATCTTCTCAGTAAGATTCAGCAGGACGTTTGGGGCCAAGATGGCGACGCACTACCCGGAGCCGAGGAGAAGTTCGTGGCGGAAAGCGCACTACCAGAGACTTTAGGTCCCCGTACGTCCTGAAGTTGAAGATAATCCCTCAGGTCGCGCATCGGGCCGAGGTACCGATAAGTTCACCGCTTCCCCTCCTTCCCGAGCTTACGAGGCGGTAGTCTACATGACGTCCGTCGACGGGAAGCAAGAGGCACGGGTTGGTCCAGTAGCAGCAAAGGCAAACTCGGTGCCGCCTCTGTATCAACTGAAGTATAACAATCCAGAAAACTGAAGTCATCACCTCATGCAATTTTAGCGTTGAAATTGTCGGCTTCAAGCCGCCGATTATGGATTTAGACGGGCTTCTTCGGTAGAGATCGGTAGTCGATTGTAGTATGCAGTGCGCGATGCGGATCGAAATGTCATTCTGATTACTCAAGATCACGGGCATCGATACTTTTAGCGATAATTACGGAGCAAGAGAGACGAAATTACAAAAACAATAGAGAATAATGTTTGCGGAAGAGCTAGAACGGTGGAAGAATGCAGGAGAAACGGGAAAAAAAAACGAATACGTGCAACAAGACATACATGAAGCACTAAGTTTGATGCTCAAATAGGTGAAATACTAAATTGGCAGACATATGTGCGAAGAGGGCAGATATTGGCTGGCGGACAATCAAAGGAATAGATCAAACAAGTCATTCACTCAAGAGTCGGCAAAACTGCATGTAGTACATTACCCAGGGTCGCTAAAATTGATTAAGCATATTGGTGAGCCAATGTAAGCATACTTGACGGGTGAATTCATTAACGTTTTTGCGGGGAAGGAAATTTCTCAAGAATGTTTAGCAGGCAGATCTACTTTCATACCTAAGTTGGGGGTGGAAAATACTAAATTGTCCAATTTAGACCAATGCGAGCAACAAGCGTTGTATAACGATTATTTGCCGCCGTAGGGGCAGGCTAGAATACCAGCTGAATGATGGAGATTAAACTAATAGGACCATAACATAGTTATTTTAAAGCAGGCAGGGGAATAGAGGACATTATTTTCGTACTAATAAAATGTATCTATTGGGTCTAGACGTAGAAACGAAGAGTCTACGATGCGGTCGATAGAAATACTTTTTTTGGGGAACAAAATGATAGAGGGTGGATTAGGATCAGAATGGATCAGTAGAGAAATATAACGTTATATAAGCTACATCTTTGCAAGAATCGAAAAAAAAACAATTAGAGTTGTACAGATTAAAGAAGGGACTTCGGCAAGAATGCCCTTGCTCGTTGTCACCGTTATTGGTATATATCGAGAGTGTGTATAAATCGAGTCTGGGTTTTAAAATAGTATGCACCTAGAGAGGATGAAATAGTATCTCTCAAACCGCGCGTCCTGTTTTGCGGACGACATGATCAGTTTGGCGGAAGGCAAATGGAGAAAATGTTACCAATATACGGAGAAAGATTGAAGAAGAGTTCGACGAGCAGAGTTGTGCAAATGTGATATTTTCAGGGGATATTAGGGAGATGCCGCTCAAGACAACAATAAATCTAATATAAAAATACCCACAAGAGGCACTTGAGAGTTATAATGGAAAACGCGCGGCAGATATTTTTAAGCACGAGCATGCAACGAGCTGATATTGGACAAATAATTGTAAGAAAAAGGCATTGTGGAGCTGCAGCAGATCTGTGATGACGGAGGAGCCATGGAAAAGCATGTTTGCCACAAGTATGACATGCGGAAACGCTATTCTGAATTTAAACGCAAGCACGGTAACGATGCAACCGGTAACTTGGGCAATAGAAGCGCCAACCAAGTTTTTGTATGTAAGCCGTCAAAAAATATATATATCTGCAGGCAACGGAGAACGAAATCGAGCAGCTGAACTCCTCACAGCAAAACTGATTGAGAGAAATAGAAGCAAATGAGGTGGACGGGTAAAGTTCTTTAAACGTAAATTTAAGTGCAATACGTCCAAATGAAAAGAAAAAAAGATATAAATATATATATATATATATATATATATATATATATATATATATATATATTTATATATATATATATATATATATATACACACATATATATATATACATATACACATATATATATATATATATATATATACGGTCTCCCGTGCCAGTGACAACAACAATTGTAATCAATGCGAATAGAGTGTAGGTGGTTATGTGTGCACCCGCAATTCAAATCAATTCTTCATATATATTATTTATACACTTTTCTATCTAAGGGTTTCTACATCTACATCTTTTTGATATAAGGGTTTTATTGATATAGCAATTTCCAGCGGACCACTTTCGTTTTAAATCACTGAACGATATTTTGCTTAACATTATTGCAACATTCGGTGTAATGATGAATAAGACGCTCCCGCGGCGGCGGCGTCGAGTGTCGAGGTTGTGCCGCGTTGCGTTCGCGATTATGCCGCGTCGCGTTTAAAATGATGCCGCATCCCTTCGAAGTACTGCCAGCGCAATCAAAGAATCGAACACAGCCGCCCACCCAGGCGGCTATGGCAGCAGCAGCAAGGGTTCTAGCGGCGGTGACGGCCGATACTGAGGCGGCGTTCTAAATCGACGGCAGCAGGGGCGGCGGCGGCGGTGGCGGGTGCGGTAATTCCCCAGCCCAGCTTAGCAGCCCATTCCAGACACACAGAGAGACAGAGAGACAGATACGAATACACAGTGAGGAACGGCAAGGAAGGCTGACGATCGTAGTAATAAATAGTAAGTGAGATTTCATTCATTCAACCATTCAGTATGTTCGTGGTTAGCTGACGTTCTGTAGTGGTCATGGCAGTAGAATAGTAGTAGTAGTTAGTAGTGGTAGTAGTAAGTAGGGTAGTGTTATTAGCGGTGCTGTTGCCAATGCTTGCTGATCGCGAGCATCCAGTTTCAATCAGTGATTGACAGTCATCATCATCATCATCATCACCATCATCATAGTGACATAGAGGAATAGTAGTGACATAGTAGAATAGGGTAATTAGCGGTGCTGTTGCCAATGCTTGCTGATCGCGAGCATCCAGTTTCAATCAGTGATTGACAGTCATCATCATCATCATCATCATCATCATAGTGACATAGAGGAATAGTAGTGACATAGAAGAATAGTAGTGACATAGTTTCGTTATATGCTGCCGTTGCTCTCTAGTTAGGTAAATATGTGTGTGTGTGTGTGAGAGAGAGATAGCATAGAGATAGCCGGTTTGTGATTGATGATTATGATGTTATGATGGATTTGTAGACCCTATGACAATGGCCGCGAACGAGCTGCGGTGTGGAAGTGATGGTGGTGGTGGTGACAATCATTGACAACAACGTCAACAACAGTAACTCAAACAACTGAACCTGAATCAGGTAACTCGACGCTGCCGCTGTCAAAGTTGTTGTTGTTGTTATTGTTACTGTTGTTGTTATTGTTACCTCTTGTTGCTGTTGTTGTTATAATTGCTGGTATTGTTATTGTAGTTATTACTGTACTAATTACTGTTGTTATTATTATTATTATTATTATTATTATTATTGTCGTTATTACTGTTGTTGTTGTTGTTGTTGTTGTTGTCGGCGTCATCATGACGTTTCTTTGTTTTATGCATGTCTAGCTAGCAGCGCAAGCCGGCTGTCAGCCGCAACAGCAGTTAGTCAGAAGAAGGAAAGGAAGAAAAAGCAAAGGAAAGGCTAGTACGACGAAGAAAAAACACCTTTCACAATTAGTCTCAGTACTGTACTGTAATGACATAATGCACAAACAGCGAATACACGCATGTACAGCCTATATTGGCTATGCCGCCGCTCTTACTTTCTTATATAAATATATATATATATATATATCTATATATATATATATATAATTTGACAGCATATTCTTCTGTATATATATATATATATATTTATATATGTGTGTTTCTTTGGCGGTGGGAATTGGTTGACTGTCAGCCTGACAGAAGCTGACAATGACAGTCACCTCACTGTTGCTACTCTCACTTCAGCCTATACGAATAGTTAGGCTAATAAGATTAAATTGTTATTGTGAAGAATATTCTTACTAATATTGTTTTTATTAGTATTAGTATTATCATCACTGCCATCCTCAACATCACCATTATCATGCTTATTAATAAGGTCGCATTTAACAAATCAGTGATTCACGCGTGTATCTTGAATTTTTAATCATCGTCTTATTATTATGATTATGAATTTTTTTAATGTTTGTGCTCTGATTCTCTTCAGTCTGATGATATTGAGTGACAATGAGAGTGGCGGAGCAGTACAATACTATTGGTAATAGTAAGAACACAATACTTCTCTAAATTTGGTACTGATGTCACGGTGAGTTATCATCTATCATAAAAATATGAGCTTTCTTTGTCCAAATAAACTGCAAGAGTGGCAAAAATGCGGTGGCTATGACGACGACGACAACGTAACATCAGCCACATAACATAAATCTCGACTGAATTAATTGTTATGTTTGTGAACAAAAGCAACATCTTGAAAAGGCAGCTATTTTAAGAATTCACTGTAATGAATGTAAGGGTGCACACTTGCTAAGTGACTAATGTGAGGACTCTGGCGGCGGCTACGTGTTGGTGTTTTTATCATTATTAAGTAATTTACTAGATATTTGCTAGAAAGATTATTATTTAACATACCATGAAGTGACAAAGATGAGAATAGTGAGAGCGATATTTATTACGCTTATGCCGAAAATTGTATTAGCAACAGCAAACAAAAAAGTCGCAAATAATAATAATAAGAAGAAGAAGAATAAGAACAGCTGTAGGGAAACAATGAAATAATGAGGATACACATCACACCATTCACATTTGTTATCAGATCCAGCCGGTGAATGTATAGATTGAACTCCCTATAAACGCATCAGTTCCTCCAGGCCTCTTTCCTTCATGAACGTGTCAAGTATCATTCTCGCGTAATAATAATAATAAAACACGGTCCCACATGCACCAGTAAACATTTGCAATGGACCAAACAAACCAATAAATCGGACCAGTGACTTTTAACGTGTGGAGAGTGTAGGACATGCGAGAGGCCTACCTGGGATAGTTCTGTCGTGGCGTCAGAAATAACGTCTATGACGTCGTTCAAATGATGACATGCCGTGTATTTTTTTGTCCACTGATGAGTCAGACGAGCGAATGATAGACGATAATGACGAGTTCATAAACAGACGCAAACATTAGGCAAAGAAACAAAGAGGAGAATCGATGGAGAGTTTTTCCACTGTATGAATGTATATATATATATATATATATATATATATATATATTTGTATATGTATATATATATATATGTATATATATATATATATATATATATATATATATATATATATATATATGTATATATATATATATATATATATATATATATATATATATATATATATATATATATATATATATATATTTATTTATAGAATGCATCACGATCTAACACTAGACTGACATAATGGCAACCACCAAGTGTATCTGGATACTCTCGACAGTGCAGTGTGCCCAATATCCACATTGTATATATGTATATATACAATTAGGTAGTGTTTATATTTGTCCTTCGTCGTGCCTAGTGTTTGTATCTAGGTCAGGCTAATCGCGCATTAAGCCTTCTAACAGGCGTCTCTAAAGGAATGTATGTGCATACGGATTTTCCGGGAAGGAGAGAGTTCGGAAGTGCAAGCGGAAAATATGGAGTGCAAAACAGTCGAATAGGTAGAATATAGTGCCAATAGTTCATTTATATGCTTGTTGTCTGTGTGTATACGTATGTGGCTGAGAGTGTATATGATAGCTTGTAATTGAACGAGAAACGTTCTCGTAGCTGGCATGCAGACCGCAGACCGAAACTGGCTGTTACTATCTATAGACTCGATGACAGTAATGAGGTTTGACAACAATCGTTTGTTTTTTTTTATACTAATTTAAGTCTGCCTTTTAATTAACGCACTTCTGTACCCGTGCATTGATTGCTAATAACACAAGTTAAAGTATATGTTGTAGTGTCGATTATGGATCGCCTTGCTATGGTTCGTATTGGTTGTACTGCCGACTAGCCGCGTTATTGTTATATTCGTATGTATATATTGTTTTATAGTTCGTTGTCGTCGCGGGTATCTGGGAGAAAAAAAAAACAGCATAGTGGATCGATTGCATCTGCCGACAGGTATCAGGTTTGTGAGCGTATGTCGACAGTAATCGCACTTGAAAATTTGCTATATATATATATATATATATATATATATATATATATATATATATATATATATATATATATATATATATATATATATATATATATATATATATATATATATATATATATATATATATATATATATATATATATATATATGTATAGAGTCTGCCACCGGCTATCGCTGCTAGAGAGCCTTGAACCGCAACTTTGGAGTTTAATAGGCCGACGACGCCAATCTGGAATCGAGAGAGTTCCGCGAGTGGCAGTGAAAGCCCTGGGGCTTCCATTGGCAGCGTATACATATTGATGTCGGCGGTCGCCCGCATGATGGCTCTACGCCGGTAACGACGACGAATTGCACTATTACTCTCCTGACCTTTGGCCGGATTTCCGCCGATTTGTATTGTCACCTGTCATCTTTGAGTCTCTTTGAACTCGCAACTCGGTAAAATTACAGACAACAAGGTAGTGTATTCACTTAGCCGGTAGCCATTGTCAGCAGCCAAATGATATGTATATATATATATATATATATATATATATTTAGAGAGAGAGAGAGATGTGTATTTGGGAAACCGAGAGGCAGAAAGAGAGAAGCAAAGAACCATGACGCATTTATATTAATATATATATATATATATATATATATATATATATATATATATATATATAAATGCATCATGGTTCTTATTGGTTGGTATGTTTTTAGTGAGGACATCTCCTCCCTCTCTATATGCCAGCCGTTGAGAGCTGACAATTCGAGTATTGTCTAATAGGCGATGATGCGATTGATGTCAACTGCAGGATAAGCCACATTGTACCGTTGGCCTGCTACAGTTGCTTTTGCTGGAGGTTCCTGCTCGACCCCCTGCTCCGGACAAGTCAGCTGCCCGGGAAGCTGCGCGAAGCTGAAAATCGCATACGCCTATCAGAGTCATTCAGAGTTGCGCCGGCGGTGGCAGCCGCGGCTGGTGGTGGTGTGTGGTGTTAGACGCCCAACAGTTAGCCAACCCACCCAGCCAGCCAGCCGGGCAGGTGTGTGTTCGTACGCGTCTGTGAGGTGACGAAGCGTATTGCGGCGAAGCAGCCAGCGAAAAGTGCCGGCAGAAGATACAAGACCCGGTGGTGTTGGGATAGGATATAGGCGTGATTTCCTATCGTCAGCAGCACAACCCGCGTCGTCAGCGTCACCGTCATCGTCCAAGTTGCCACTGACGTTCACGCTGACGTCGACATGATGACCGGTGATGATACCAACAGCAGCGTCCTTGCGTTGGGCTTCTCGACGTCGGATCTCGATCGACAAATCGCGCAGCTGCGCCGCTGCGAGATCATTCGGGAAGCCGAAGTGAAGACGCTGTGCGCGAAAGCGCGCGAAATTCTCATCGAAGAGAGCAACGTTCAAATTGTCCACCCCCCAGTTACGGTACGTATACGCAGCAGACACATAGATGACTGAGATATAACACGGCCGTGAGGCTGATGAAGGCCCGACCCTTTAATTACCTGGCTAGCCAGTTAGCTGAAAAATTCCGTTTTCTTCTGAGTCAATGGGATGGATCAGTTTAGGTAGCTGCAGGCAGACGCTAACGTTTCAGTATTTTAGTAGATCATTGTGTTCTGCTAGGCTAGCCCTCTGCTCCCTACCTCTTCGCCCCAACCTTCTTCCCAGGTATGAAACGAACGGCGGGTGCCTAGGCTCTAATCAATATTTAAAGCTGATTTAAGGGTAACCGTTGGAAGCCATGCGCAGGGCCGTCTGTGCAAAAATGTACACGATTACAGAATAGAGCACGATACTTTTTTTTGCTAGAACATTTGCTGACTGACTGACTGCAACTAAGCAGTGCATCATTTAACGCCGCAGTGGGCCCGCCCTATGCAGCCCAATGAACGTTCATTTGCTAGTCTGGTTCAGTCGTTTAAGTGCAAGCAAATAGTGATGCAGTGTAAAGCTACAGTATGTATCTAGAGGGATCGTATATATATATATATATATATATATATATATATATATATATATATATATATATATATATATATATTTATAATCTATTCGTGCATACATTTAGGTATGCGGTGATATCCACGGCCAGTTCTACGATCTGAAGGAGCTATTTCGGGTTGGAGGCGATGTTCCCAGCACGAACTACCTATTTATGGGTGACTTCGTTGATCGAGGCTTCTACTCGGTCGAGACGTTCCTGTTGCTTCTGGCACTAAAGGTCCGCTATCCCGACCGAATCACGCTAATTCGAGGTAACCACGAGACTCGACAGATCACACAGGTGAGATCACATGATCAACTTTTATCTTCAAAGCCGACGATCTAGTCTAGATAACGAATTTGACAGCAAATGATCCCGGGGTGTTTACATATATATATATATATATATATATTTATATATATATATATATATATATATATATATATATATATATATGAGCCGCCAATAATTATATTATGCTATTGTTTGAATTGTTTAGGTGTACGGATTTTACGACGAATGCCTGCGCAAATACAACAGCGTTACTGTGTGGCGCTACTGCACCGAGATTTTCGACTATCTCTCTCTGTCGGCTATTATTGACGGTCGAATCTTCTGCGTTCATGGAGGTCTCTCGCCTTCTATCCAGAAACTCGATCAGATTCGCACCATTGATCGCAAGCAAGAGGTAATTTATATATATATATATATATACAACGGAATGTTCAAATGAAAGGTATATAAGTTTGGCTCTGCATGCAGACGTGGTATACGAATATCCTGCGTGTCAACGAAAGGTAGAGACGCAGCTTTTATAAAGCTAGTTGCAGAGGTCGTTACATTGCCTTTTCACATATGTATATTAAGCGGAGGAGGACGAGGAGCGTAAAGCTGCAGCCGCTTGCAAGTCGCATTGCCCTACACTACGATCAGGCGTAGTGTACAAAATATGAGGCGAGCTGTACTCATTTAAACGTGCTCTCTCGTTCGTTGGCAGGTCCCTCATGAAGGCCCAATGTGCGATTTGCTGTGGTCTGACCCGGAGGAGACACAAGGCTGGGGCGTGAGTCCTCGAGGTGCAGGTTACCTCTTCGGCAGTGACGTTGTTCAGCAGTTCAATTCAGCCAACAACATCGACATGATATGCCGGTAAGTTGGACGAGTTTTGAGAGAACTTCGTGTCAGATCCATATAAGCGGCTCATAATGTTCCTCTGCCACGATTATGTGCACTTGACAATATCTACACGTGAGACTTCGAATCATTGTAAACTATACACTGTTTTTGTGATAATCATGTTGCTTTTATGTATGTTATATTGTAAAGCTTTACCGGTATGGTTATGGCCAGAAGGGGTTAGCTTATAGCAACCATAACATCATACAGAGCGGTACTAGCACATAATGTGTTGTTGTTAAAGATGTTTACTGTTCTTTTTCTAATACGGATCATTCGTTGTCATCGGACTTTTTCGAATTCTAGAGCTCATCAGTTGGTCATGGAAGGTTACAAGTGGCACTTCAACGAGCTCGTCCTTACTGTGTGGTCTGCACCCAACTACTGCTATCGGTACGCAAAGGCCATTATCATTGATTACTTCTACTACATGTGTGCTGTTTTTATTGTCTACCCGTCTATCCTTCGCATATATATATATATATATATATATATATATATAATGGCCGGTCAGAAAATTGAAATCACGGTCTCGCTGTAAAAATTGCTGGGTAATTATATGTACATATTTTGCATAGCAGAGGTAGAGCAGCATCAAAATTGGGTGAATCCTAATCCTACTTTCCAAAATTGTGACATTATTCCGCAGCTGTGGCAATGTGGCCGCAATCCTTGAGCTCGACGAGCACCTCCAGAGAGAATTCACAATCTTCGAGGCTGCCCCGCAGGAGAGCCGCGGCATTCCAACGAAGAAACCTCAGCCGGACTATTTTCTATAACACCTCATCGAGATTCAGGCTGATCGGGTTGAGCAACGTCACACTTGTCTTGCGGGTCTATCAAGATGTCTGGCCTTTTCTGTTGCCATGAAACAAAAGGCTCGACCTCACTGTAACAATTTACGCTGTTCCGTCTGTTTGACACAATGGGAGAGCTGATCTTTATGTACATTTTTCTAAGTCCAGGCTAAGCACTGAACAAAACACTATCATGTAATAAATATTTATATACAAAACATTTGTACATAGCCATTTAATGTGGTATATGAACCTAACCTACCAGAAGCGTATCTTTGATAAGATAAATAAGAAATAAAAATCCACAAACAGTCGCTAGTAAAGTGAACACACGAATATTCAGTTCCACAAACCTTCCCTGCCACCTCTTTATTGATTTATGGGCGCCTTATTCTCTACCCTTTAGCCGTAACATAAGATACACATATAACAGCGGGCTGTGCACACGTTGCAACCGCGTATAGATATATCTTTAGCTGGACAAATGTACATACATCATGGGAGAAACATCGATCTTTCAATTACTGTAGCCACAGGTCGGTTACCCCTTCTCCACACCGGGGGCAACTCTATGCTGTTTGGGTCGATTTTCGTTGGACACGTTCGACTGCTTGAAAACAAAATTAATCAACAGCAGTCAAACCAGCAGTTTTCCGCCCAGTACCTAGAAAGCAGTCCTCACCGTGGCGCTTTTCGTTTCTTTTGAAAAGTTTTACCCTTTTTAATGTTTGCTTTTGCCTGGCCATTTCTGCCGGGCTTTTTTAGAGCAGGTCGGGATACAGAGGTGCCTTTGAGGATTTTACCTGTGAACCAGTAGCATCGAAACCCAGCCGTTATTTACAGCACTACGGACGCTCTTATATACCCTGCCCTGCATATACCTGATATGTACAAAATCTAAACTGCGGACAAGCTTATGGAACTCCATCAGCTATTTAGGAGATCAATATGTGAGACTGTTACATATGTGTGAAGCTATTGATACATTTCGCTAATGATTGGACACGCACGGTCACCAGGTGGTCGGAGGTACGAATATAGGAATATATAGGTTAATACGGCCGGACAAAAACTTGGTTACTCGCTTGTGAAAGGTGCACGGTCACCAGGTGGTCGAAGGTACCAATATAGGAATATATAGGTTAATACGGCCGGACAAAAAACTTGGTTACTCGCTTGTGAAAGGTGAGCTAAGTGTCATGGGACTTGTACGGCGCGTTGGCGTATTAATAGCTAATGTGACAGTAAGCCCATTAATGTGGCTATTATATTACGCATATCAGTAGCTCAAAGCGTCGAGGACTGAATGAAGACGACTAGTAACCCCAAGGCGGCAAATATAATGCAAAGTAAATAAAATCATTACCTTTTAAACAAAAAACTGCGGTTGCTTTACTTATTTCCTTTCATTTTAGGTCCGAGGTCAAAACTAATAGATGACTGAAGATTTCTTTTGACATACGTAGTGATGACCCAACACCTAGAGAAAGCAGTATTGCTAGTATAGTTTTAGAAAATCCTCATCGCAAATACAAACGCACATATTCCTCAATTCTGATTTCTTAACCAGGATCTTACCGGTGTATCATTTGTTCGTGTATCATTCTTATGACATGCTCTCACTAGTAGATCATTTGTAAATGAGCGGCCAGCCAATTGTTTCATCAAATACCCATTAAAATAACAATATAGAGAATCAAGGGTAACAACCGGAGCTCTCGAATACTTACCACTTTTCTGGGAGACGTTTTTGTGTTTTAAGAGTCGCTTTTTGAGCAGGAGCTCAGTCTCTTCCGCCTTTGTGGGTGCGCGGGCACTCGCTGGCTTATTCTGCTTTCCTCTGGCGGTTTTCTGTTTTTCTGACACCGTACGTTTAGTGGTATCCGTCTCAGTGATACCTGCACACATCATCCAAAAGCACCAGAAAATTATATAATGTATATACTATGCACCAGCTTAATTTCACCAGCCAAACGCCAATAGTATTCAAAAGAACAAGGAGACACCAAAGTAGTCAAGGCATAAGGTGGTACAAACTTGTATCAAATAAAGGCTAGATAATATGTACACATAATACTGGGATCCGGTGCATAAGGTGCTCTGGCCAGTGCGATAGATACCACGCCGCAACATGTCCAGTAGTTCACTCAGCAGCTGAACTAGCAAGGTGAGAGAAAACCCAGTGATGTGAACGAAGCACTAGTTGTGTCTGATGTATATGTTTATAGTTTTACCCAACCTGTGTGTTAATAATAATAATAATAATAATACTGGGATCTCTCAATTAAATGTGATGCAATATGCTATCTATACGATTTGACATAGCTACCGCGTGCAGCATTGCAGTGACTATTAAGCAGTCCAATGTCCCTTTTAGCCCTGACCGCGCACCTTGGCTTGGCGTTGACTCGTCCTCTTTCGTCGATTTGTTCGCCTGCAGAGGCCCGTTTGAGACCTTCCGCAGTTTCGCAACAAAGAACCCTTCCATGTTGTGCGTGTGCGGGTAGAAACGTCGAGTGAGTGTCATTTGAGGGGCAAAACGGTGCTCGCGATAGCGTGCTAGACCTTCGCGGCCGAATTTTAGACCGGTATCGACAATCTCGACATGTCGATGCTTCATCGCGTAGTCAATGACACACTCGTTCTCTTCCGGCTACAGGCAGAATTTTGAGCGAACGGACGAACCATAGACGAGAGAAACAGAATGAGTAAATTAATGTAGTTGTTTTCTAATTTCTGTACAGGCAATATTGTCAAGCGTGGCTTTGTGGCAAAGCAATGTGTGAGGGTATTCGAGATATTGTTTCAAATTACTAATTCTCATTAAAAATTGTACTTGTCGTGCCCGTCGTGGAGATGTTTCTTCTTAGAAACGGTGGAGAAATTGAGATACATAAAGGCAACTTGGCTAAGCTTGTAACACTGATATATCGTTCTTATAAGTAATATTTTACTTAAATACGTAACGTAAGTCGTATAAATAAGAATGCTTACAATTCTCCGTACTATTTAGAGTTAAATAAAATAATGGATTAAACCAACTTGTACAAATTTGTATACACTGATGTGGGACGCAAATACGTACGAGGACCGAGCAAGTAGAGTAAACGATACACCCGCCACTAGTCGAGGTAGCATCGACGCAATCAATGGCCGTGAGCAGCAACTCTCTCTGTAGATGAGCACAGCGGAGAATGTCTTTGGCGTCCTTCGAAGTCTTGACGCGTTCGTCCTTCGACATGACACCGGACCCCGAGCATGGCGCATCGACCAGAACACGGTCGAAGCCTGTCATTATCTGGAAGTACAGGGCAGACGAAAGAACATGTGGCGTAAGGCTAGAGCGGCTGAGTGTGTTTATGTATAGAAAATATTGTGATTGATTTATTAATCATTTAGAATGCGTTTGCAAAAAGGTGTCACATGAGGTTAAAAATCAGCTATCCGTGTCCTTGCTTGATGGCAGCCCCCGCTCTTATGGACTCGGTGCGAGCGGTATATCCTCAAGGTCCCTTGCAACGTTAAGACGGTAAGATCCATAAGATTCCTCTTCGTGACGCCGAGCCTCAAGAGCGTACTCGCAGATTTGGAGTCCCATGCACCACTCATAGAGATAGTGATGGATCCGAATCTGCGAGGTTTTTGCAAGTCGGGGAGCGCCGCTCTTAGAAACCCGACGTCATATTTGGTGATCTTGTCCTGCCGCGCGTTTGCCAGGCCCTGTTCGGGCCGCAAACCTCGGCATCTAATACCCAGACCTCGGTAGATGACGGTACGAGGTCGGGCTTTAGACCCGGTGCGCCCGGTCGACGGAATACTCGCTCACGAACCACCTCATGACCCCTCTAGCGGAAAAGACGCGCCACGCGATCACAGACGTCGTCATGTCTCTTTATAGTTTACTTGTGTGTTGTATCGCACATCTGAGCGATATAAGCCAACGTCTCCGACGTATGACACCTGTGCCTACAACGTTTGTTGTAGCCCGGGCGATCCCTGGTCAATCTGGCACGCTTTGGTATTGCGTTGATCCTGAGCTTTAGTAGGTTTAAATACTCCTTACCAGATAGGTAGGGCATACCCTTACTTCAGTAATGTACAAGGGGCGTTTCGTGTGCTTTTTTTAAATGTGCCCCATCGAACGTGTTGTGTTATTGTTGAGACCAGTAATCGGTCTCTTGTGTAGCGGTCTCAATGGAGGTTCCCAAGCGCTCGCAAAGAAGTCTTGTTTTCGCAAGGTCTTTTTTGAAGTGCTCGGTGGTTAGCATACATTCGACCCCAGGGTGCGTGGAGTGTTGTAGTGCTGTCAGGCGGGGGAGGCGGAGTCTGGGAATAAATGTTTGGAGGCAGGGGATGTCCAGACCGCCGTGTGCTGTGTGCCTGTAGAATTAAGCGTTCTACACGCACACATCACACGGCGTGTCTCCGAGCTCAAGCCATTTCGACTTAAAAACCTTTCTGATCTCTTTGTCTAGGTCGCTAAGGAGTGTGTGAGATGATCTGTGACCAGAGACCAGTTTATATAGGAGGCGGGGAATGAGAAAGTCTTTCAAAAATATGAGTCTTTGGTGGAGTTTAAAGGGAGCTATCGTGAGTCTGTTGAGTAAATTAAGGAGTGTATCCTTGGTGGAGTTAACTCTGCCATTGCTGTCAAAGTCGACTCCCAGATATCTCTATCGATCGCCCATACCTTTACCTGGCAATTGCCGCTCTCATATATACATATATATACACTCGGTGCAGCGCCAGGTCTTGTAGGAAACCTTAGCGACGACAACACAAAGTACCAACGTGACAGGCTCATTATATATCTAGTCTAAAGTAAAGTTTTCGGCCTGACCCTCAGCCAATATTTAACGTCCACGGAACTGCTTCATAGACGGACCCCCTAAATACAAATGTGCAACGGTGGGGCTCGGACCCGCGCACCTATGTGTCTCCTCCGGCTGCGAGGCGCAAAATTAAGCCACCACGACACCGGGCGCGACTATATAACTAGTCTGTAAGACCGCTCCGTCGCGTGTGACGATGGCTAGCAGATCCGAGGCATATTAGGCAAACCCAACTGAACGCTGAGTCACTTGCCTACGACCAGTACAATTGCTGAGAGAAATTGCTTGTCACACATAGATTTGTAGACCATAACACTGTATACTCAATCTGTCACTTCGAGCTTTGCTTAACTAGAACAATACATAATTATGCTTGTATCGGTCCCCTGAAGGCCCCTTCGATAATAAAATAGCTCGAACGTCAACCGCAGTGATAGATGACATATCGAAATAGCGATAGTTTGTTATCGCATCAGCATTTTACTTTACTTAGAGTTAGTGGGCTAGAGTGAACGAGAACGAACGGAAGTAGTTGACCATGACTGTAAATGAGACATGTACTGAACGAAAACCATTATACTTCTGATAGACTGCCAACTATTTGTCTCTAACCAACTATTTTGTCTGATTTCTGTATGCGTAATAGCAATGTGAGATTTAGGACAATGTCTATCGGCCCGTCTAGCTATCGAGGGCAATATGGGCTCTTTACTGTACCTTATGAAACTTCCTTCCGTCTGTGGCGCTTAGGACGGTGTTCGTCACTCCCATACGATGAAGATTCGCAATGACCGCCTGAAATAGTTGTAATAGATATAGTTAGAGAGCGAATGAAGAGAAAAAAATCTAGAGCAAAGAGACTAGTACAATCTCGTTAGTATCTATAAGTATTAGGGTAGGACCTGTGTATGGAAGCCGCTGAGCCCTCTACTTGATACCACCGCCCCTGGTACCGTAAACAACTACTGCTTCTAGAACACCTATCTCAACTTGTACCAAATAAGTCAGTAAAAAAACTCTTCGTCCTCATTGTTCATATGTTTGGTAGGAAAGTCTTAACTGCAACGGAAACTCCAGACCCTGTGACCTTAACTAAATACTGGAAAACACTAGTCGGATATGTTTTAAAGTTCAACTAGAACGTAAGAGAAATATATATCACGGAAGTGCTGCAGAAAATAGCAGAACTAAGCTTAGGTAGAATGCTCTAAATAGACGAAGTTATGTAGTCTAAATGCAAATGCATGACGAATACCTTGCAACGTTCCGGCTGTGCATCGTTGGCAAACAATACGCCCGTGTTTTTCATGAGCGCCGCAATATGGGCAGTCTTTCCGCCGGGCGCCGCGCAAAGGTCGAGAATTTTCTCGCGCTCTTTGGGGCCCAACGCTAGTACCGGCAGCATGGAGGCCGCACCTTGAAGCATGTACTGGCCGGCAAGATATTCAGGCGTTGCTCCAATTGGCACCTTAAGATTCCGAGAGCGGAGTACATCATCAGGCGCATACATGCTTTAGTATGTCATATGTTATCGTACTCTAAAAATGCAATTAAATCACCAATCGTGTGTTTCGCGCCTCTACTACGTAGACCGATCTATGCATTTCGTATTCGCCATCTGACGTTGGCTATGCAACGTTCCGCCGTCACCTTTTGAATTCACATAACACCAAATGTACGCTAACGATCATACTCATAAGCAGTTTATAATGATTATGTGCATCATTTTCTTACATCCAAATGAACCCATTTTTAAGAGCGAGGTTAGACTGTTATTTTTGCTAAGGACTTGACTTGAAATCTTCCTTCATCCCGTCCCTGTACTAGTCGGTAACACGCCTTGTAGCGGAAATAATTATCAACGCGCAGCATACATGCATACATCGTCACGTCATACGTGTCAATAACTAGTAGTGCAATTTTGAGCACCTCAGTCGTTCAGAAAAACTGCTTTGTCTATACTTTCATTAATCAGAGAAGTATTTAATACTAACAAATGAAAATAATTACGCTCTGAATTCTTCTACAGGCAATATTTGATATATATATATATATATATATATATATATATAAAGATCTGCTGCCTCAGTGGCAATACAGCTCCGGCTAAGTTCTGTGAACCCATCTCATTGGACGCTCAAGACAGTTACCTGCGAGTTGTAGACTACCAGGCCTTCCCTCGACCACTCGCCAAGGGGGTCCAGATTCACGCCGCGATTTAGTAGTGCCTGGGCAAGCTCACGTCGGCGCGTCTTCAGCGTGTTTGTCCGAATGGTAACTGGCCGCTGAACCTGGTTCGCCTCGAGAAACTCCGACAGCTCGGCGGGGGAAAACAGCTGCATCAAACGCTCCATCAGAAAATCGTTGTACGAATAGTAGAGGCAGAAATCTCTGGCTAACTGGTCCAGGTATTCACGCCGTGCGCGGCCCGGCTCACCGCGATGTGTAAAGTCCGCTAAAACGTGAAGGATGTCCTTAATCCGCTGATGAACCACCGACAGATCTGGATGCTGTTCTTCCTGAGCCACCTCCTCGGCAGTCGGCAGCCGAAAGTCGTCTGAGAATTCTTCCGCTTGTTGATCCTTGGTAGCCTGGAAGTCGCCACAAGCCAGTGTACAAAGCACAGCAAGACATCAATCATAGTAAGACCTCTCTGCGTACTATGTTCTCTGTTTCGAACGAGGACATCTTTGCCAATATATGTATTCACAAGAAACGAGGCGAATATCTTTCCAGGAACCCTATCTTAACCAGCACCGAAGGGTTTCAATTTTTCCGAGGCTTCCTACTCGAGGCTGTCACAATTTCTGCACATACACCCCTTTTGCCTCTTTATCAATTATAAATTGATCAGTATTCCTTATTTATTTATTATGGCTTTGAAACCCGGCTACAAATCAAAACAAAGATTGCTTCGAAATAACTTGTGTCGCGCCAGAACGAACCCGCGACTTCTAGTACCAGGGTCACCGGTCATCTCTTCCATTCCATTCCGTCCCGTCGTATATATATATCTGCTAATGCTCGCCATAACGACCAACGTAGTGTACCTGCAGCTCTTCTTTTTCCAGTTTGGCATCTTCTCGTCGTCGTTTTAACAGTTTCTTTGATTGCTTTTCCACGTCCATCTCTTCATCTTCCTGTGAAGAACTTTCCTCTGCCTTGTCCGCTCCATCCTAGAAAAAACGTGCAACAAGATTTTATCACTGAGATGTTCCTAATGTTAGTTAAGTAGAACGTCAGTATTGTAATTTAATTGTAATTGCCAAATGACAAAGGCGGCGCATCAAAGTGCACCGCACTCGGTACGTACTTGGTGTGGCGGTTTGCAGTACCAAGAAATGTTTTGTTGAACTACCTCTAAAGACCTTTATTGTGCTGTGACGCGAGATATATGTATGCTGAACGACAGATGATAGTAAATCCATTAAATTCTTGAACATACAGAGACAATTTTGCACTTATCACACCCACATGCACATACACCATAGTGTTCTACACACACCGTATCGTTCCACCTTAATACGTTTATAAAGATGTTTCCCATTCTCGTCTAACAAGCGCACGACACAATTGCGGCACCCATCGAATAAGTGTCTGTCCCAGAGCATGCAGGCGGGCCACCGTTGCGTCGTTACCTCACTGTGTTCTTCGGCGTCGCTCTGCATTGCGAAGTCATCATCCATAAGCCCATCATCGCTTTCATCGCTGTCACCAAGCAGCGAGACCTTGCCTTTGTTCACCGCTCTAGACGGCTTGAGCCAATCTTTGTTGTCGTCGGTGTAGCCTCGGACCCCGCCCTTAGTCTTTTCCTCCATCGATGCGTCAGAATCAGCCTCGTGGTCAACCGGTTCTGTAGAGAAACAAGCGGATGGATAAGTGACAGCGGTGCTGGCTACACTCATTGAACACAATCGAGACAGGCCAAAACCTCATCGCGTCTTTAAAGTTCAGCAACGTGCAAAATGAGATAGCACATCGACGACGGCTAATTCTTTTAATGCTTGTGAACGATGAATTTTCTTTGCCGATATTTGTTTAATGCACGACATTTTCAAGACGATGTCAGTCATCCTCTTGTCTCAAATAACTATTTCGTTCGACAATGTAACATAGATCTACAAACAAAGATATACAATGAAACCAAAAATCAATACCATCATTGGTAGACCGCGTGTACGAGTAGAAATGACATCAAATGGCCATGGTACGTTCGATTGTCTGTTTGCTAAAGATTCGCTAACAGGGAAAACAGAGTGTTCGGGTATGTTCACTATGCAAAAACTAGATTTACAGCGTATCGGATCAATGACGGTTCTTGTTTGTTTTTCCTCTTTGTTTGACTTGTTATATGCGATATGCTTCAGGAATGCCCGGGATTGATGAGAACCTGCGTCATGGGCATCCTACGGCATTACGAAGTGTGGGACTATCAAACCCACTAAGCTCGGTTCTAACCATTCTCCTCGTCGTCGTCGTCGTCATCAGATCTCTTAGGACGGGCGTGAGCTGGAGTACCACTTTGCCTCCCGCGAGCAGTAGCTTTCGTCGTCCGGACTGCATCAGTGGGTATTTTTCCGCTCACGACACTGGCAACCTTCGACTGGCGCTTCTTGAGACGTTTCAATTGATGCCGGGATAACTTCTTGTTTTCCTTCTCTGCAAATCAGACACAATCACCACCGTGCATCACCGTGGTACCACCAACTTCAGTCTGCTGTTGTTACTCGGCTCTCGCTAAGCCAGCCACCAACCAATTCAAGTATTATAAGAGGGTACACTACATTATAGACATACATATATACGCATATCATGGCCCTCCCTAGCCCGCCCGTTTCGAACACGAGTCAGTCGTCGGCAAGAGGAACGTGTGCTGTGGATACAAAGCTATAATATCTAGAAACTTGCATTAATTGCAGCTTTCGAGTACTTTTCAGCCGACGTTGAACTCGACACTCTCCGACCTAGTATGTATCTCCCAACTTAATCTACTCTTATAACTTTTATGATTTGGCGCAGTTATGCCTATCTGGACTCGGTCTTCTCTGGAACTTGCATTTATTGCAGCTTTTGAGTACTTTTCAGCCGACGTTGAACTCAACATTCTCCGACCTAGTATGCATCTCCCAACTTAATCTATACTCTTATAACTTTTATGATTTAGCGAAGTTATGCCTATCTGGACGTTATATCGGTCGTTTTAAACAACGCGTTTTCATTAAATACTAAATGATTTCATGAATAGAGGTCTATTTTGGTCCAGGTATACCTTGTAAACAGTTTAGAGTTTAGGCACCAGATTAAACTACATTCGTCGGCAAGTTTCCGTATGAGAATATGGACATACGCACACAGTCAACTAATAAATATTATTTACATCTAGGAATCATATGGAGCATAGGATATATATATATATATATATATATATATATATATATATATAATATATATATATATATATATATATATATATAAATATATATATATATATATATATATATGTATATAATGCTTCTTTTGCTACACATAAATAATGTTATATATAGATGTATACATAATGTGTATACTAGATTTAACAAAAAACCCTTGCGGTGAGGGTTGCGGTACATTTTGCCTCCTTGTGCTATTAATAGAAGCATGGGATTAAGAGTAAAGTTAAAAAAAATTATATACATATATATATAGATATATATATATATATCACGGAACATGAATGCACGCTAGGTCACTGAATGCATTACTTACCGGGCTTAAGCTGTTTTGGCAGCGGTGGTGGAGGCTGAACGCGCGATTTTCGGCCCTTGCCACGTTTTGGCTTCTCATCGAAGTTTGCTTTGCGACCCATTGTTGTCTCTAGTCTGTAGTGGACGTCGCCGTGAAACTACGTTCACGAAACTACGTTACGGAACAACTGATCCAAAATGGAATCGATGAACTGCACTGTCTTCTGGGTTGTTAGTCAGCACCACTCTGTCGCACAACTCGCCTTGCTGTTCACCTGACAAATTCGATGTGTTGACGTTTCATGTCTCCGGAAAAACCGTCACGTTGAAGAGCGTCTCGCAACACGCCATACCACGACGGCCTCATAACAGCAACAACCTGCGACGAAGTCAATCTGCACACTCTTTTAACCTATGACGCTTTTTCAACTTTTAATCTTGCCGGCCGCCTGATATCATCTATCTTTGCCTGCCTATCGCGTGCACCAGCAATACGGCCCAAAACAAGCAGCCCACGTGCTCCAGTGGGTGGTGAGTGTAAGAGCGGCCGCACCACTCTTTCTGTATAGACTCAACCACAGCTACAGCAACAACAATGGAGTATAATATGCTTTTAAACCTAGACCAGTGCCAGTATCACACCCATGTATCTGGTATTGGACCGGACTACAGACCGCAGATTCCCTTCCCCCTCCTACAGAACAGATACGAGCTAAAGCAAAGGATAATAATGCTAGATCAGATGCTTTTAAACCCAGACCAGTGCCAGTATCACACCGTTGTATCTGGTATTGAACCGGACTAGACCGCAGATTTCCTTCCGCCTCCTACAGAACAGATACTAAGCACAAAGGATAGAGATACGCTATATCAGAGCGTTCGACTGTCGATGCACATACGATATGCCTCAAACTGGGAATACGAAGCCGTGAAGAGGAAAACAACAAGCCGTCGTCAAACACGTTTGTCTTTCAATTTCAGCATAGATAGAGCTATAGTAATTGGACAGACAATACGGTTCGCGTCTTAGACTGAGATCGATTCGTGGATTTGTTCCTTTCTTACTTTGTCGACGCGATGTGAGACGGCCACGGCCACCATTGAGGCAGCCATTGCCAAGCTCATCTGTTAGGCAACAATAGTATTTATTGCGTGAGACGGAGATGCTGATTGAATTGCGTGCGGCTAGTAGAGTTCAGTTTTAAGCTGTCGTGACTCTGTGACTCTACGCGCGCGCCTAATCTAATGCTCACCTATGACCCACACAGGCGCCAGATAGCAGACAACAACGTAGGACCTAGAAGCTGCTGCAAACGCAATAACATCACCAATACGCACCTACAAATCACATATCTAATCTCTCCTTCCTTCCTGCGAGTATATATACAAATATACAAATATATATATATATATATATATATATATATATAATTCAAAAAGAAAATTCGCGCAACAACCCTGCAACATGATTGGAATGCTCGAACTCGAAAGTGAAACGAACTAATTGTCCCTCTCTCTGTTTGTGTTGCTTGGACAGGTCGATAGGTAGTCTGTTCGATTGAATGAGCGGTCAGCCGAACAACATATCAACAAAAACAACGACCCGACAACGGCGAAATTGATAACAGCATCATCAACAATAACAACAACTTCAGCTGTCGCAGCAGCAACAGCAACAACAACAACTTCAGCTGCGGCTGCTGCAGCAAGAAAAACAACAACAAAAACAAAAAAAATACAACAACCACAGTAGCAACAACAACAACAACAACAACAGCAACAACAAATATACGGTCAGTCACCATGGCCTCACTGGCGAGGACGTCTCTTCGGACAAATGGTAAGTTAAGCGTGTCAAAGGGCTTGCAAGCGTCGACCCCCCGAGAACGTGACCCCGATACTAACGTATTCTTCTTCTTCTCTGACTGACAGACTTTGGGGTCGTACACACAGAATGTCGACAGCCTCTACCACCACGAATCGAATAGTTTCGATGGACTTTATGTACTTACGAGCGAGCGAGCGAGCGAGCGAGGGGCAATTTAAGTTTGTTAGTAGTAATACATTTGTTGTTCGTATAGTAAGGTTTACATTTTACTAGTGGATCACATACTAACTACGTAACAAACAATTCGATGATCTCTGCTCTCATGAACCATGGCTGACCATATCGCGCCGTTGCGTGCCTGATGAAGATTGCCGCAACGGCGATGAATACGTTGAATCAGCAGCGTAGCAGTTAAGTCGTGTTGGAGTCTGCTACAGCTGTCTCCTTGGACGAGGTCAACGAGACTTCGAATTCGTCACTGGCTCTCTCTCTATCTCGAATCGATCGAGACTCTTTGCGCTTGTACAGTTCAAATTAGTCGAACCTTCAAGTTGGGCTAATGACTGATGTGATGAGGGCAGTGGAATGATGATGATGCTGCTTTGCGCCAATAAATGTATCAGTTGCAGAAACAAATTCAATTAAGCAGTCATGCAATAGTCCACTATTTATATATATATATATACACATAGTCACACATAAATAAATGATTATATATATATATATATATATATATATATATATATATATATATATACGGGTGTATATGCGTGTGCACACCGCCCGCAAGAGCTTTCAGAGCTACATCTCATATACTAGTACACGGCAGTGATAATTAATATAATAAAAATAATAATATTTTCCTTAAGAGTTATTTAATTTGGTATCAAAGCTAACCGGCAGATGTACAGATTCAACTCCCTATAAATACATAGATAAAAATAATAATGATACATGATATAATGTTAGGAGAAATGGCATATTGTTATATGAAACGTGTATGCGTTGAGTGTTTGTGTGAGCTAGTGAAATGTGTCTGCTAGTGGAAAAACGGCTACGAAAAGTGGACGTATGCTCACAGGCTTTCCATATTAAAATACGCGCACCCAGAACAGCAGCAGCTTTTTCGAGAACTTTACCGCCGGCTTCACTGTAACTGGCAAAATGGAATTTAACAATATGACGAACGTAATTTACTTCAGTGCTGCCTTGAGTTACGTGAATATGGATTACGCATTATATACATTATTGATTATATATATATATATATATATATATATATATATATATATATATATATATATATATATATATCGCACGTTTTAAATGTACAATGTTTTTGGGCATTTATTACAAACGCCTTCGCCTTACGACTATTTTGTTTAAATTGATTAATTCATCATTGAGCTCAACATTTCCATAATTAATACATTTTCAACGATTGTCACAATTAAGGGTATTTTGCAGAAAAGACTATCTCTTCAATGTATATGTATGTCATAGGAACACAGTGAGAAGGATTTATGTGTTACGCATATCACCATTAGATTGAAATTAGATTGAATGCAAAATACATTAATTTTACAGGTTACGTTTTACGAAGGAACACGTACAGTTTCCCAAGTGTAATTATTTCTGTAACTATTTGTTGTTTATATTTTAGCGTGAATTTATTTTCATAGGTATTTCAGCGACCGCATTCCATAATGTGGAAACTGTTCACCGATTATGATTGTTCAAATATTGTCTTGCGTTCTGAATGTGACGATTATGTATAGGATTCGGCTTTCGTAATATAGTACTGGAATTGCCACTATACCTACCTATATATTAATACATGAGTAATAATAAAGCTATAATAAATGTAAAATATGCATATTAATTAAGCTTTCGAATCGAGCCAGATTGGCCTTCAGGTGTCTTCAGGAATTACTTTACTCTTTGAATAGCTGTATGCATGCATATCGTGCGAGATACCAGGTGGCTATATATATACAGGAAGGGCTATTTGCGGTGGGCCACTAAGTCCACTTGATTGGCTTAGTTCGCACGATATGCATGCATATACAGACAAACTATTTCTATAGTAAAGTAATTCCTAAAGATACTATTATACACATGCGGCCAGTATCGCATATGTATACATCATATACTGAAGGAGAGTTGTGGGATTTGTTATCGCGTTCTTCGCTCATGTCACTTGATTAGTAGACGGTTGTCTTTCTGTGTTCTATGTGTCGCTGTGTGTGGGCATCGTATTGATGGTCGTCGTTAACCACGATCTATATCATCGTGATACTCGACACATGCTTTAGTCGGCTTTCTACGATTGGTGGGCACCCGTGGCCTGCGCGCGTCGATGCCTGTATCCGGCCAGGGCGTGTATAAGAACGTCAACACCGACTATATCCAGGAAGACATGTCGATGAAGGCCATTTCGGATCGTGCCGCCCAGACCATGTTCATGACTGAAATTCTTCGAGGTGAAGTTCGCTACTCACACACACAGTCTCTAGTCACTTTGCTATTCATTCAATCTGTCTGCCAGCAGCTAAACGGTTAACATGTGGCCAGGTGACTGGCAGATCGTTCAATTTTATCTGATCTACTCTTTCTGTCTGTCTGTCCATGTTTCTAGTAAGAAATCCTTGGCGCTAATGTAGCTTTATGACAGCACCATTTTGAATAAGCTCTGAATTTAGCTAGAAATCTCGAGCTAAAATGGAGATTGGTTGCTGTTGTAGTTGCCCTCATAGAAAAAAGCCGTTTTGACGGAGGTTGATTTTGTTATCTTCTTGTATCATGTGCATGCGTGTGTTATATATATATATATATATATATATATATATAAAGTGGCATGGTCTAGGGAGGTAGTGCGCTAGTCATGGTTATTATTCATCGGGGCTCATTGAGATAGATAATAGTGCTGAGAGTCAGCGACCATGCTGCCACAAGGATTGTTGAGGAAATTCATCTTAGATGTCTCAACATGCTGACGCTTTAAGCGTCCTCACATAAAAGGGTGCCATGTGAATTAAGGCATACACGCAAATTAAATAATAAATCCAATATATATATATATATATATATATATATATATATATATATATATATATATATATATATATATAGTTTTTTTTTTTTAATAATTTTAATGTTTTAATATATATATATATATATATATATATATGTCATGCTTGCTTTGTTAATGTGGTATTTTGCAGGTATGGCTCTGACGTTTGGCATGATATTTAAGGAGCCAGCGACCATCAACTATCCGTTTGAAAAGGGTCCTCTGTCGCCGCGATTCCGGGGCGAGCACGCGCTTCGGCGCTATCCGAGCGGCGAGGAGCGCTGCATCGCGTGCAAGCTCTGCGAGGCGATCTGCCCAGCGCAGGCGATCACCATTGAGGCCGAGGAGCGGGCCGATGGCAGCCGTCGAACTACGAGGTACGTCTGCACTGTGCTGTGATGATGTCCGGATTTGAGTTCGCTGAGACACCCGTTGTCACACCACCAACCTTAGGTGTGAGTAGCTTGGCCATGTTAACTCAATGGCGATGATGATCATGATGAGGGTGGCTGAGGTAACGCTGGGTGCGAAGGTAACAGGAATGTCGAAGGCAGCGGCCTGCAAGCTGCACACCATGCTGGCAGCGCAGTGTTCTATGAGCCAATCTTCCGGTTCTGCTACCGCCTGAATATAAATCATCGGCGCTGAACAACGCCTTGACCTCGATATCTAGCGCGGGAACGCGACGTCTGTCCGGGGCACACTGCTGAAGTGGTCTAAGCCTACCCTATACGAGATTGAGTGACATTTACACAGTGCACACGTTCTCGGGAGACAATTCTCGCTCCATTGGCTCTGAACTGTGTGAGTTGTGTGTGGGTAGCGGGCGGATGAAAAGTGGGTATGATGGTACTTCAGTTTGGGGTGGGACAGCGCTTAGTCTTAGTTCTGCATGAAACTGTGTAGTGCCTTCAACAGTTAGAAGAAGCGCTTAGATCGCGCATCCGCTCTCGCCAGGCATAGAACACGCGTGATAGATTACATGACATGGCCGTCGTGCCAAGTTTTCATACAGCTTTCCCGTCAGTGGCTACAACAAGCCTTTGATTCGATTTTGGTCCACATGTCTTATGCTTTGTTTCTCTCTCTGTGTTTCTGCTGTTTGCAATGTTCAGATATGACATCGACATGACAAAGTGCATCTACTGTGGCTTCTGTCAAGAGGCGTGTCCCGTGGACGCAATCGTTGAGGGGCCGAACTTCGAATACTCGACAGAAACCCACGAGGAGTTGCTGTACAACAAGGAGAAACTGCTTAGTAATGGTGACAAATGGGAGGCCGAGATTCAGGCAAATATCCAGGCCGACTACCTGTATCGTTAGTGATTGCTATTTTATCGCCAGAAATTTAATTCAACTCGATCTACAACACTAGAACACTAGAAAGAACGGACGCCAGAAGACTATGTTGCAGCCGACAGATAAGCCAGCAGAATTGTCGAATCGCCTTCGAGTTTCTATTGGCGACTATGCATGCTGTCGAGGTCACCATTATGGTCTCTGTGGGATCAGTACATCGTGACGGCGAATCCTTGCAGGGTGCAGGTGCGGACCACGAGGCAGTCATATGGGTGGAACTAGAAGGAGGTCTACTCTAATATCGTCGGTTGTTGAATGGCCTGTTCTCGACCATGTTTCTCGACTGGGAAGTTGATTAAAACAACGTGTAGTAATATAATAATGTTGACTTTTTCGTTGAGTACCGTATAGGTTTGAGTGACTTCAAACGTATCTTAGTCTTTTGTCTGTTGCACACCAGTAACACCAGCAATCGTGTCAGCAGCTTCGTCTGCGCAAAGTGATACGCGAAGAAACAATAGGAAAACAACAGTGGCAACACCAAAAAACTTGAAGGCAAGAGCTAACAACAGTAAATATGGCAGTCGGCTCAGCATGGTCTTGCAGAGTGAAGTTGAAAGGTCTGTGTGCTTGAGAAATAAAATAAAGAGCTAGCTGAAGTGGCTAGCTAGATGAGGTACGTTTTAGAAAACAAAACAAATATTAAGCGAGCATAAGAAAGGCTTAAAAGAGCCTCGCTGGTTTGCTTTGGTGGTGATGTCAGCCAATAAATAGACTGAACCATGAAACATAACCGTTGTTTTTCGTTTGCAATTATTCTTGTTGTTTTTCCTGCTTATATATATTTAGTTCACGAGTGTTCAATTAACGATCAACTTAATTAAATAACTTTGGACACTGGCATGCAATTAACGATCAGCTTAAATATAAAACGAATCTTTGTGACGACGAAATATCAATTGACCTTTGTTTTGTCAACACTGCTTTTGAACGAACCGTGGTATATTCTGCGTCGAGGTACATTTCGCACTTCGCTTGACATCTCATACTTAATTATCTATCGTGGGGCTCGTGAAACATAATCAATGTAATAGAGAGCGTGAATGGAGCCGTGTGCCGCAAACGCCATTTTCAAATACTTATCCCTCCCCCCCTGTTCTTCTGCCAAGTATCTAGTTTATTTAGTCTCCCACATCTTTTTATACACCTCTGTTTTCCTCATGCCTCTTTGCGCTTGGAACCCCTCTGTCAATAGGAAATTCGCCCCAAGGCCCTAACAACTCTGTTTCTGCAAATATGTGCCAGTCCCAGGACCTCTGAATAAAAAAAAAATATTAAGTAGGTCAAGCTTACCAATACCGAGTTTTGTTCAAATGAGTTAAATCCCGTAAGTAGCGATTGGTTCTACCTTGAGTCTGAACAATACGACTGTCGCATCCAAAGGTAACATCTGTGGACTTCATATTGCGTCTGCATTTAGCGCTCTTCTCAATCTCTTTTGCAAACAAGCTCGAAAGCAAATTACCATAGTGGTGATTCCCAAATATTTTCCTATGAAAAAAAACGCAAATGCAATCATATTTCTCCGTAATTCGATATATCTTTATTTCTTAACTGACCGAATGTTTGGAGTTCAATCGCCACCGTTCTATCCCAGTTATTGATTAACGCCAGTTTACCCATAAAACTACACACCTTCACCATTGTGTGCCTAAAAAAATATAGACTTTCTCTAAAAACAACAGTAGCACTTGCGTATACAAAAACTCCTGGCCACTCTCCAGACCAATTTTCCAATACCTTTTAAAATTTTGTCTATTAGATAAGAGACAGTGCCGTTACGCACACCAAATCGATTCTATTGGTAGGTAGTTTGGGACTAGATACACTGGTTTTTCAGGGCTATGTGTAATATTCACGAAAAACTCCTCTTTTCGAGCTAAGGGATGCCGGGAGAACCTCTTCTGGTAATACCTTTCGTACACGGTACTTAGCCTCTACTCCGTTTGTCGCAGGGCGGGTCCGTTTGGGCTCTGCTTGTTTGTTTGTAAACAAGTCCTTGGTCAGAAACTGTCGCACAAAGTATCTTACTTGCATCCGCCTGTGCTCAGATTGCATCATTATCGTCACCATGAGTAGTACTCCAAAGTAAACTGCTCTCTTGCTATCTTTCTGTGCAGCTACTGATTTGCTTCACTAATCACGGCAGATCACCGCGTGTTCTGTCGTGTCATCTACTGTCCTAGACTACAGCTAAGAAAAACCGTCTTTTGGGCACGGTGCAGATACTGCTAAAATCGGCCATGACCACTGAATACCTGGGCTAGTTAATGGGTTATCTCCCCATGGGGGTTCTCGTACCGTATACGTATATCAGGTATTAGTCTCTTCGATCATCCTGCTTTCTCTCCTGTTATTCCTGCCGGAAGGAGTTTAGTGCGCCCACGTGTTTTCTTTTCACATGGGCGGTTTCGGGAATACATAATATGCATACGTCACTGGCAGCTAACAGTGACTAGTGTGATTCCCAAACCTTCTGAGCAAATGCTTCCCCTCCTTTTCTTCGAGGGTTCCTCGATACCTTAAATGAGAAGTCTCGTTCTGCTAGCGCTTGCCTACACCCTCCCTTCGTCGGCTTTTCCTCTCGATCCGCCACTTCTATCTCGATATAGGTTGGTGTTGGAAGCCCTATACGAGCCTAATACGAGCAGTTCACCAAACTGCCATTTTAGTCTCCTCTCCTGTTCAGTCCTCCTCTTTCGTGCAATGTTGTTGCGTTCGGTAAGCAGGCACAGGCCGGTCTCTCGTAGGAACGTGGTCTGTTCTGGCACATCATGAGCCGTCTGCAATAGTTTTATTGTATCTGCAGAACTCTGAACACTATTGCAGTTTCCTGTCTTCTGCTGGTATGGCCTATGATTTCCTCATTTGCTTTTTATTCTTTTTGGGGCTCTTGGCTTCCGGGGGTGGCCCAGAGTCATCTGCATTCTGCGCTTGATCGCACCGAGTACACAGTTTCCAGAGCCATTGGCCCTATATTTGAATTGTGCGCGCCTTCTCTACCTTGTTTACACGCACCATCTTTATCTGCTGTAGCAAACTTCTTCTTCTTGCTATTGCTGGTTATCTAAGAAAGACAGTGTTGTCGTATTTGGTGTGTTCGATTCGGCGTTATTTTTGTGTGTAGTGTGTATTAAGGGGTGGATTTTGCGGCTTTTCGGTGGGGTGGATTTTGCGGCTTTTCGGTGGGGTGGAAGATTGCCGAACGAAGCGGACGCTGTTCTATAAATAGAACAATCGCTCGCGGATAGTGAAGTCTCGTAAGATATTGGGCTAACGGAAGGAACTACAGACTTTAGACAGGGATTACTACTTTTGACGGGATCAGGTTTTCTGTAAGCCTGCATGGGCATTTTCTCCGGATTAGCGCCGCGGTATTCCGGGTCGTCATTTGCATCACTGATAGCCTGCAGAATATTTCGTGTCTATTTGGTCTCTTCAGTTTCTTTTGGATTCGTTATCTGTTTTACTGGTCAAAGGAGAGCGTTATGGTGTGGGACTTAGTAAGAGTACTTATATTATTAATGGTGTGTATACGTTATTGGATTGAGGGAAACTGTGGGGAGTGTAGCAAGGGAGACAGAGAAGTTATAACATCTTTCGGTGTCGGCTCCAGGGGCTTTATCCTGTTTTTTTACATTTCCACTGGGTCCTCTGTACTTTCTGCACTGTGTACTCTGTACCTCCCAAATGTAGGTGTTCCGCTTTTTTCTGGGAGGTTTGATGAGGAAAGTATGATGCGCATGCGTCACTAGCAGCCTTCGAGACTAGAGTAGGACCCACAAACCCACATAACCCAGATTCGTCCTCACCCTCCAGACTCTGGATTACTTTGGCCTTACTAAGGGCTGGAGGCGGATGGCGCTCGGGGGTAGGCCGTCTTTCCCGATACACCTCTTTCGATGATGCCAGCGGTCCCTGGTCCCGCTACCCATACTCTCAATTCAATTAATTCAAAATTTACCCAACCATGTGAGTGTTAATAAACCATAATAATCATCCGTTTTTTCCTTAAATATGTTAAGAATATGTGCCAAGGGACACCGATTTAAGATCTACAAAAACTTTACATTAAGAACTTCGGGCCTTTTTTTCAGGCATTTTTTCCCTGTCTTCTAAGATTACACGCAGCATCTTGGTTATTTTTCCGAGAAAAGCCTACAAACATAGTTTTTTTTATTGTTACGCCGTTCGTTCGATTTCATTGTTTTTGTTTGCATGGGGTTCAATACCAGTGTTGCTTCGGTCCATGCAGTTTAAAGAAGCCCTGCCAGCACGAAACAAGTATGCGCGCGTTCATTAAGTGTTCATTTCTTAACACATCTTCCGTGCGATCATTTCCTTACATAGTAGTTTTCCTTATCCTCGTTATATGCTCTTTTAACCAACATCTTTACCAGCCACTATTGTCAATGGACTAATCACAGGAAATTAGGATTTCCGTATTTTGCCTTGTCAATTGGTTTGTAATCTTTGCAACTGCCGCTTCTGGGTTATTAATTTCTAGTCCAGATCGTTATTTTTTTAATCCCACTTTTACCCCTACAGAACACCAAGTGCGCCTTGAGCTATTTTCTGGCGGGGCGTCGACAGGTACAAACAAATGAGGCATTTGGTTGCTAGTTTTGAGAGGACTTTTGTGAAAACATTTTTTAGATCGTGGACAAGCCAGCGGTCAGATTCTGTCTGACTTTTGTGGTGTTGAGACTGACACCGCAGGTCCTCGGGAACAATCCGACCAGTGACGCTTAGTCCCAATCCTGTAAACTGCCGTTTTCTGAGATCGAATAAACATTATAATCTTATTAGGGGTTCGTCCAGCCTGAACAGAAAGGGAGCGCGCAGTTGCTCGGTCGACATTCGTTGGTGCTTGTTTACATTCTCCTTAAAACGGGCTCCCGCTGGACAGCCGATATGACGCAGGAACGCATACTGGCTACATTCAGGCATCCAGCCAAAGTAAGACCATATATATATATATATATATATATATATATATATATATATGTCTACGGGCGTTCGTAGATATCATGATGAATGCTTACCAAATGAACAATGCGGCAATAGAAGTTACAAAAGTTTGTAAAGATCTCGCTATCAGCAGCAGCAGTATCAGACATCGTTACTGCGACAGGAGTGTTTGGAAATATATAAAATTGCGTGTTTGTTTCCCTCTTCCCTCTTTGCTATCGTAATCGATGTCAACGATTCTCTTGTTTCCTCTCTATCTGTAGTAGTAGTTTTATTAACCAATGATTGGTTTACGAATATACATCATAGACATCGCATTTCCAGAGTTGAGACAGCGGAATTGCGCTTTCACAACGCTGAAGGTGATATAGATCACACGGGCAGCCACAAAGTGTACACATACACTCCGCCAAGATTTCATGAAACTTCGCGCGCGCACAAATTTTCAGATGGAAGCCGTGGACGGCAAATCTGGTGATTAGATGCCGGTTCTCATAACTGCAGGCTTTCCACAAATCCGACGTCATCCTCTCTATTTGTCTATCTGGCTTTGTCCTGCCTGACTGCCTGTATTGTTATTGTATTTGGAATCACCGCCGTTGTCGTTGTTGATTCGCATCGAGGACGAGTATCGGCCGTCTGGTTGTGAGCACAGCAGCACAGTAACGGCAGCGACGAGTTCTGTTTATTAGAATAAACCAAAAACAAAATCGTGTTTACTGCCTGCCAGAACGTAGTTGTTGTTGTTGTTGTTGTCCGACTATAGCAAGGAAAACGCACGTTTTCAACCGCTTCCCTGTCCTGGCCTCTCTGCGCCGACTACTTGTTTACGCAGAGCTCCTCTCCCCCCCCCCCCCGAATCCCCACTCATAACACATTAAGGTCATTTGAAGGTCGCCCGCTAGGCCGACTGATGCTGGGTTGAGACGGGCTGGGCTGATGAAGAACAAGGTGCTTAATGTTCTGTCGACGGTAACGGCAGCTTCATACCTCTGTCCGGCAGCTTCATACCATACTTCTCTGTCCGTCCGCCATCGAGTGCGTGCGCTTCAGTTCCGCGCAGTTGTACTTGAATGGATCTCGAATAAATGCCCCTTAAATCTCTCATCGTCACGGCCTCTGTTTATGTCTCCCTACCTTTGCCTATACTGCGTCCGCCGCCGCCACTCTAAACCGAGCATGATCTTGGCCCTCGAAACAAAGTGCCACTTGTCCACTTGAAAGAAATTACTTTGGCCTGTTGGGAAGTTCGTGCTGCAGGTAAAATACAGGCCATATTCATCAACAAACGGAGTGTATCCCTAGCAGCCGATAGTACATGCTCACGTTCGGAGAACAAGAACAGCAACACTATATATATATATATATATATATATATATATATATAGACGTATATATATATATAAACTTATGTTAAATTACTGTCCGTCACGAAGATCCACAATTACTGAACTGTTGTTATTATTGGTATTATTAAATGTGAGCATCGCACATTGGTAAATGCTTATATTCATTATTCGCGCGCAGCCACTCGTCGATCGACCCAACCAGATGCGTACGTCAATGTGGAATTGAGAGACGACAGTAACATATATCGACGCGCCTCTTTTACAGGACTATAGTTAGTCTATGACAGCACCGAGTTCAATCGGTGAGCATTTACTGTATCTAGTTAGCACCTAATTGCACGAGTAGCCGCAATAGCAGCCATCGAGCTTAGCGCAGGCAGGCCCAGAGTTTCGGGCAGGAAGAATCGAGTTTAATTTCCCGTCGCTAACTTGCCTAGCGGAAAGTTTGCTACATCAGATTAGAGTTTCGCGCAGGCGGAATGGTCGCAATACGGAATGGTGCACATCTCTCTCTCTCTCTTTCTGTCCTTCTCTCTTTAGCCTTGCTCTGAGTTTCTCTCTCCTTTTCACACTCTTTGCCTCGAACGCCTCTATCAGTCTGTTCGTCTGTGCAGTGTTGGGCGGCGCTGGGCGGCTCCGTTCAACCAGCGTCCCTATATGAGCCAGCTCCAAGCACTAACTGTCGACCGTTCGTGCCGCATTGAATAGAGAGCAGTTGCAGCAGCAGCGGCAGTAGTAGCCGGTAAGCACCGACGGCGGCGTGATTCCATTATTTCGAAGTCGTCGTCGTCAGTCCGGAAATGCAGGGCGACCAAGACTGCATTGCGAGCCCACGCTTCGCTCACCGCCGGACGCCACCATCACTAACCACAGCGTACACCTGGTGCCTGGCTGTTCTTCTGTTGGCGGCGGCGGCGCATGACCTTCGTACGGGCATGCTGCATGTTGGCGGTACGGCCACCCGCGCGCGTCGTATGACTGAAGACGTCCCCAAAGTTTCATCCCCCCCCCGAACGGCACCACGCTTCTTCTCATACGCATAGGCATACGACAGGCAGTGAGCGGGCTCGATCAACACTCGGGCCGAGTTCAGCATGCAAGTGAAGTGATTCGCTTCATTTAGCCGCTACTCGACGTCGAAAACGAGGACGACGACGATGATGATGATGATGACAACAACAACAGCAACAACTACTACTACCACTTCAAGAACTACAACAACAACAGCAATAGCAGCAGCAAAAACAACAACAACAACATCGACGGCCACGACCCGACGACGAGACGATGCGGGCGTGCTTTATGGAATCGCGCGTAGCGGAAACTTCCTCCCTTCTTTGTCGCATTTTGACGCGGTAGCGGCTCTGTGCGAGTGGTGACTTCTCTCCGACGATTGAGCTGGCTGAAGTGCAGCAAAAACTCCTCGACACGATAGATGACACCGTGTCGTTCGGACCTTCGCCACACTCACGCCGATGTGCGTGTCAAGCTCTCCTTCAGAGGTTCTCATAGGTTGAAGCGACGCTAACCAACAACGATTCTGCCCGGAACGATTTTGACGCTAGTTTCGCGAATAATCTGACTAAACCCAAGTCACGCACCTTCACGCGACGTCATGCGTCTGATGCGTATACACTCATCATCATGGTCTCGCGGTTAAGCTTCGTGTAACGGCGAAGGGAGTTAGTTGTGGGCTTGAGGTTGGGAAAGGTGGCCTGGCGAGGTTGAATTGACGCTCCTGTGTCACGCTTACGTGTCGGGCACGCATGCATGCATAGTCAGCCGCATGAAAAGTAGAATTTTTTTTAGTCATATATATATATAGAATGGATCTTAGGGACATATCCTCATTTAGCTAGACAAAACAGGACAGACATATCTGTACACACACCAGCGAGGAACAAGCGCCCTGACACAGGCGAAGCTGTTTAAATTGCTTCCGGGTACACTCCTCTGTAGAGAATGGAAGTCAAGGTTATATTTATATATTTTGCGTCTCTTTGCGAGCCTATTATATATATATATATATATATATATATATATATATTTTAACTGAGCTAGTGCAAAGGCAAGCCTTCAGTAGTTTATTTGTATCAGCGATTTCTGGCGAACTAATGCACTCGCAGACTTCCACATGATTCTATAATCCGTGTATATCTCCGTTTGAGGCCAAAAGACAACCAAAGCTCGACAGGAGCTGGTTCGCCCTATCGGTGTCTCGGAGGCTGTGAATGTGAAAATGAAAGCGCCGCCACGAACGGCTGCAAGTCTAGACCTCGTTTGGAATGAACATCTGCAACAGGCGACTGTTTTGGCTTCTTGCCTCGCTACTCCCTTCAACGAAATCACGAAGACATCGTATTTGCCTGAAGAACGAAGTAAGAAGTTCTAAGTAGGAAGTGAGAAGATGTGAGAAGAGGTAAGTGAGAAGATGTTTTAGAAAGTACTGAGTGCTTGCCAGAGCAACAGCACGGCTTTAGACGAGGAAGGTCGGCGATGACGGCTCGTGCTATTTTTCTCAATAGCATTCAAATGGCCGTCGGAGTTAGACGCAATCTTTCCCTTGCTGTTTTTGTAGATTTTAAAGCGTTATATGTCAGTGGTCCCTGCGCCGTATACTACTTGCGCAAGTCCGTGATTAGGGAGCGTGTCCACGTACCTCTCGTGCCTCCGGCAGTGTACGCTCCTCCAGGTATAAGGATAGTATGCGCCGCAGGTACGGGGAGATGCTCTTTTGGTCGAGGTCACCCATTATTGTCGATCAGTTGGGGTGTTAAACGCATTGCGAACATCCAGCAATATCAGTAGCACGTAGTTCAATGACCAGAGTGGCCGTCGCGGCTCGGCGCGAGCCGCCATTATGACTCGTTCCACGGCATCAAGGGTGGAGCGGCCCCTGCGGAATCCGCATTGGTTGTTTGAGAGGGCATTACTCGCCTCCAGTTCTTCGTTCAAGCGTTTAACAAGCACGTTTTCGACTAGTTTGCTTACAGCATCGAGTAAGCATATGGGACGGTGCGCTGACGAGCCGGGTAAGGCGTTCGGCTTCGGTATCAGCACTAGGTGCGCACGCTTCCACTGAGTGGGAAAGCGACTCTCTAGAAATAAGCGTGACACTAGCTCTGCAAGAGGCTTGGAGTAGGATCGTGTAAGCAGTCGCACCACGTCCGGTGGGGCTCCGTCCGAGCCCGGGGCTTTGCCCGGTGTTAACCGCTCCGCCGTTTCTATTATGTCATCCGTTGTTACTTCCGGGATCTGTTCAGGATCAACGGCAATGCTGGTACGAGGGCGGGCCGGTTGTTGCGGAAAGATCTTGAGAACTGTCCGACGAATTTCTTTTGCCGGGAGAGGTGGTGGTGATGCACGGAGTTTCCCCATAACGATCCGATACGGAAGAGCCCACACGTCCGCCTCAACCAGATCCATCAAGGCCTTCCAGGATTCGGCCTTTGCCTGCTGAATGAGTTTCTGTAAGTGGAGTCGATGCGTACGATAAAGATCCTCTAGGCGCTCAACCCTGGCAACGGCATCTGCTAGAGGGTCGACATTGTGCCCCTGTCGTCTTTGTTTCGCCAGTCTACGCGGGCTCTGTGAATAAGCGAGCTCCACCAGGGTTTAGCAGGCCGAGCTCTCATGCTGTCACGTCAGGCTGGGCCCCCGGCCGCCTGCCAGGTTTGTAGCCAGAGCATCCTCGCCCAATGTCTGAAGAGTAGTTTGGAGTCTAATGTCTGGAGAGCAGTTTTTTTATGTATCGCATCTGCCACGTACACTTTTGCGTATCGGGACAACGCGTGATCGGCGAAAGCAATTCAAGCGTTAGATAGTGGTGGTCGCCTGGGGTTTTCTCGTTTTCCTGGAATCTCCAGTCTTTTATCCGTCGTAGGGCAATTGGGTCCGCAAAGCTGAAATCTAAGAACAATTTTTGACCTTGGCGCGCAAACATAGAAACATGGTAATGGTTTGGATAGAATCATGTTGTGCTCGGACATCCAGCCAAGAAGAGTCGCGGTTTGTCGGTGGCGCGGAAACCCCCCAGGCAGTGTACACCGCATTGAAGTCCCCCGTGACGAGGAGTGAGTGTTTTGGGTATCGGTGAGATGTTATTGACACGAATAATGTTAGAGGACAGCGGAGTCCACCGTAGAGGTCGTTGGACTCGGCTGCCGAGGCGAAAAGTCTTGTCTATGCCTTCAGTTGCTCCGCGTGTCCTCGGCAGGATCTTGGCCAGACTGCTTACCGGCTTTTCGGCTAACTTATTAATGTCTACGTTACCTGTATCGGTTTTTCACCCACGTATCGGACGGACTTGGTAATACTTGTGGTCACTCCGTTCAGTGCTAATGGATGCCTTCGCGCCTTTTTAGGCCTGAAGAAAGGAATATCTGCTTTCTTCGGGTGCTAGTCCGAGGCCGTGTTCTACCACGGTGCTTCTTTTTTCTATCTAAAAACTCATATTATTGATCATTTCGAATGCTTTCCGGAATACATTGAGAAGACATGTTGGACGGTACTACCACTGGGGTAACCCCCCTCTCTCTATTTTTGGTCCGACATTTGTTTCAATAATTCGGTTGCGTTCCAAAATGAATATTTATAGCTTCCGCCGGGGGCCAGATGCTTTGCCATTGGTTGATCGTTTTGTAAGGGTTCTTGTTTCTCTTGTAAGGTTAGGGCTATGTCTCCTCTTTCATGTCTATCTGCGGACGGACGGACTCGGCGTGGTGTGCGAAGGGTCGCCTCACTGCGCTTTCCACTGGCTCTTTTCAAAGTGCCGGGGTTGGTTGCCTTAGTTTGTCAATGACAATCTTATAGGACTCCCCCATATGCTTGTGTCTTCCAATTCCCGGCGAGGCTCTCTTTTTTCTTTGTTGCCCTTGATAGCCGTCTTTGAAGCCTTTATCGCATTTTGAAGACCCCTCAAGCTTTTGCTTCCTCCCTTTTATGTGAAATAAAGGTGATGCTATGTTATGTTTTTCCACACTAGAACAGAGGGCAGGGATGTCTGCAAGATACGCCCCGCTTTCAGGGCGAGGTTGCCTCGCATGCCTTCCCCAGTACAAGTGCCGCAGCTTCGAGTAAGATATGCGCTCGTTTATCAAGGAGTCTCGGATGTCTCTCTCCTGCTTGGCGAGCAAGTCTTTTTCCATATTCGAACTCTACGTATCTCCTGAGGTTACTGAGATCCTTTGGTGTCATGCTTGGTTTAAAGTGTTTTTACTTCCGAATGTAAGATCTATGAACATAGCTTGATCTCTTCTCTCTCGAATAAGCGTACAGGGCAGTCGTTGAAAAGTGACACGCCCTGCGCTAGCCATCTTGTGAACGCTCGGCCTCTTCTGTGCGTTACCGTGCTTGCCTATTCCGTTGCTGCTGCGCTAAATCTTCTCTTACTAGAGTCTCCTTGGATCGTTCTTCACATAATCTTCTTTATCCGCGAGATCGTCCAAAAACCCAATGATGTCTTGTCTTCGCAAGTTGGGCAAGATACACTTTAATTTCATTGAATACTTATTACGTTGTTGTTGCTTTTGCGAGGCACTGCGTCAACTCCCGAGAAACAAAGCACCTAGGCCAGATGGCATCTGTAATGAGCATCTGCAGCAGGCAGCCACAATGACCGCACACTGGACCGCGCTTTTTAATAGGTGCATTTACAACGGTCGACTACCATCAGCGTGGAGACAGTGCGTTATGGCACTTATTCCAAACGGCAAGGGACCGCGGACCGAGCCCTCTTCTTGGCGGGGCATTGCCAAGAAATGCTGCGCTTACAAACTGCTTGCAAGCCTCCTAGCCGCTCGTCTAACGTCGTTCGTCGAATACAAAAAGGCATTACCAGACGAACAACATGGCTTTCGTGCGCAGAGGTCAACACTAACTGCATGTGCAATCCTCCTTGCAGATATAGAGCAAACCCTGTCACGAAAGGGACTGTTTTTATACAGCGTATTTGTGGATTTCCGAGCCGCGTTTGATTCAGGCTCAAGAACTCGAGTCCTGCTTAAACTCGCCGAAATCGGGGTCCCAATACGGATGCTGACATTGATGAAGGACGTGCTACAATCCAATCAGATCATCTTGGACGACGGTGTAGCGGAGCACCCAAGCATAGAACAAACGACAGGCTTTGCCCAAGGCGATAATCTTAGCCCTTTGCTTTTTTGTTTACTGGTAGCCGATTTACCAACACGTTTACAGACCCGACACCCAGCTGTCAAGATAATTATGTATGCCGACGATCTAGTACTCTACAGTAGCAGCAGATACCATCTGCAACAGGCGCTGGCCACTTTGTCGGCATACGTGAACGTAGTAGGCCTTGAAATAAATATGCAGAAGACAGAAGCTATGAAGTTCAGGCACGCGGGCAGGCTGGCCGTGATCGATACACTTAGGTTAAATGGGCAGGACCTGAACTATGTAAATAAGTTCACATATCTCGGTATCACAGTGACCCCCTCAGCCAAGACCTTCGCTGCACATATAGAGGAGAGGTCTCGAAAAGCCTTGATTGCGGCGACAACCCTTAAAATGCCCCAGATGCTCTCGATTAAGGCAGCGCTAGCTCTATTTGATATGAAAATAGCGCCAATTGCATCATACGGGATCCAGCTTGTATGGGCAGAACTAAGCTCGACTCAACTCGGTGCTCTCGATCGTGTGAAACCAGCTTACTTGAAGCGGGTACTAGGTTTACATACGTCAGCATACAACCGCCTCACGTATTTGCTGTGCGATGCTCTACTATTCATGGAACAGGTCAAAACACAGTTTGCGCTTCCAGACACCCCTGCATACAGCGAGTTCATACGGCGATATGAAGAGAAAATGGCAGAGATCGATCCACATTTTTATATGACAGATGCAATGGTTAGGTCAGAATGGAAGGGCACGAGCAGGACAAACAGGCACATGACCACCCGCTTTGCTGTGCACGGTTTTCATCACCTTCTATGTCAGAAAGACGCTTGCCATGAACCCTGTGACACATGTGTTTGTAAATATTGTTATGGTATATGCGTAAGATATCATGGCAGTGAGTGTAATGCCATCCCCTCTCTAACAAAGCTGGCACTGAACGATTTTAATATTAATATCATTACGAGACTGTAGTGATATCGATCGTATTATTGTATATTTTACCCAATCTGGTGTGTAAATAAATCATGTGTTGTTGTTGCTTTTGCAGCTACATATATATATATATATATATATATATGAGATGTATGAAAAGAGGACGTACGATGTGGATAGAAATGATGAATAGACGCCAACACGCAGGCTATGTATGCGTTTGTGTTTCTCTCGCTCTTTCGGGCACTCCACGCAGGTGAGACGTTTGAGTACGCATACTACTACTACTACTTCCATGACGACGACTCTAATGACGTGCTTTCACCATCAAGCCTCATCAAGACTAGTGTCATGCATGCGTATTACGCCTGAAACATTAGCGTGTTCGCACGATGTAATTCGTTTCGGCAGTGGCGCCTTAGCCCGCGAAGTAGTCAGAGAGACAACGAAATGGCTCACCGTCCTGGCTGCCTCAGACGCGGAGCCGTCGTTATCTTGGACGTGCGTCGTGGCCTTGCACAGAGAAAAAATGGAAAAAAGACAATTATAGCAACATTTAAGGCGTAAGGTTAGCGTTCTCTGGCTTTATGACATTCTGAGATAGTTAATCAACTGTGTACACGCACATTATGTATGTATATATATAACCCTTTTTTAATGAAATTAACTATTATAGTGCTCAAACCAAAACTATATATATATATATATATATATATATGCATATATGATTTATTCAAAGTGTCGATACAGTTTCTACTAAAACCTAAATTTGATATATTATTAGGGAATTCTTCTATATGATACTATATACACATACGTGTTCGAGGGTATTCGTCGGTTTTGTAACGGGCGGTACTGCTGAGATTGCTGAAGATATTAATTATTCTACCGGTTACCAGAAACACCGGTCACGGACAACAACGTAGAAGAGATGGAAAAAAATCGGGCACTCATGCTGACCAATTGCTGTTAAGAAGATAAAAGCAAACATCCACAGTGATAATCTAAAGAAAAAACTTTAAACGGTGTGGAGGTTGCCCGCGAAGTTAGGACTGCAATTGCAAAATTTCGGGAAAAATGTATTTGTCGGAAGTTGTGCTGTAAAGCCGCTGGTGGTCTGAGGGCGGCGTTATCAGAGGTGCCGAGTCATTGGTGTACAATAAGAAACATGGATGGATGCGGAGGCGCGATATCGCAGTGACGCTTCAAAGGACAGTCTTGGTCGGCAACACAAACAGAGCACATGAGGAATGTCAAGGTGCAGTAAGGGGTGAAGGAATCGTTTCCTTCTACTGAAAGATTATCGTTTACCGCGGAAGTACGCCATATGGTTATTTATTAGCTGTCATTAGCGAGTACTGTCGCACAGTTTTGCGGCGCCAGCTTAAGGGTCTGCGCGCCGCAAGAGATTAGGAACTTTGGATAAGCCAGTCCTGGTTGGGCCACGAAAACAATGCGCCTGCCCACCCACCTCTCGCTCATTTTGTCAGATTATTTGCGGAAAAATGTGAACTGTCGTTTCTCTGCATTCGTGTTAATTGCGTAATTACTGTTCTCGTGTCATTTCTTTTCTGCTTCCGAAGTTAAAACCTCAAAAGGAAAAGACGGTACAAGAGGTCAGCGAAAACTAGCTGAGCCCAATTAAAAACAGTTCCAACGTCTGTCCGATTGAGTTCGAAAAAACTTTTCAAGCTTTTTTGTCGGAAATAAGAATAATAATAAGGGTAATAATAATAATAATAATAATAATAATAATAATAATAATAATAATAATAATTATTATTATTATTATTAAAAAAGCTGCGCTCTCGCTTAATGCAGCACGTGCCATTCGAACGAATTACCGATTAGTTAATGCGGTTAATTGAATAACGCGGCATTGTCCTCCGAAGAGTAGACTATGTAATTAATACAGGTAACCAGGTTATCTCCTAGACCAGCGGGTGTTTCGTGGACCCGTAGTTGTGAAGCGGCGGTAACACAAGAAAAGGTCATTGCGACTCGTGTGAAAAACCTAATTATGATCTCATTGTCAAACTATTATAGAGCCGTTTGATCAACAAGCTGGCTAATTTGTGCTTCAGTGTTTTTTAAAGCCTAACTGCAATAAAAGAAAACGCGGTACGAACACGCGGGCACCACCGAAGGGAACTCGTCTGCAAGTGACCGGTAGTGTGGGGCTCTAACCCACTGAAAACCAGTCATGTCCCAATCCCCGCAACCAATCGGGAACTGTATAAGCATATCTTTAAACGATCAAAGGGGCAGAGTAGTCTAGGAGTTTAGCTATCCCGGGATACTCCGCGGGACAATGTCATGTAACAACGGTTTTCCTTCTCCTTGGCACACAGAATGTTCTCCATAGCGCGGTAATGCTGGCCCAGTCGTCACGTGACTTAATCATAAGCTGTATGAGCGTTCCAAGGGTGCCGTCGTCAGCCCTAGGTAGACCCGCATGCTGGGAGGCCCGTTCCGGGCACCACAAAATTGTATGCCCAGGCGTGTCCTTGGTTTTGCTTTAGCAGTGCTTGCAGAATGAAGATGTGATTTTTCCCAATTCTAAACAAGTATCATATCCGTTCCCGGCCACTGTGCCTCTAGGCGCCCTTTTAATTGCCCTGACAACGTCTTCGACTGTGACCTCATGAACTACCCGCTGCGTGCAAACACTGTGTCTTTGTCCCAAGGTCCATTGTATAATATTATTTCTTTCGGGGTGGTGTCGGCTTCCTGTAGCATACTAGCAACGTGCTTAACCACTGGACACTGCTGTTTTCTTTTATGTTTTAGGCCACTTGTGCGGATGATCCTCTGCCTCTTGTAAGAACTCCCACTCCCGTCTTTCCCAGTACTTCTGCTTTTCTTCTTTGCCGTTTTCGTCATTGTGTTCACCATTATAGCAAGCGGCCTCATTACCGGAAAAATATTTACGTAGTCCCTAGGCAGTCGGTTGGCATTTTTTGCTGCTCTACACCGGTCGTTGAACCAGGGCCTTCCTTTTCGTTCTTGACGCGGAACCATTGCACCTTTTATTAGATTTACCAGTTTACGTTAATATGACGATGTCAATTTCCCCTGGCGGACACACTTCCCAAACTCCCCTTAAGAAAATCCCACTATTCAGTTTTGTTCCGGTCCCCAGCCTACGGTTACACTCCTCCCCACTGCTGCTAATCTTGAATGCTATTCCAATGGGTATGTGCCTTCTAAGTCCCGCTCCTTCCCGAAATGATGTATTTTCTCCAAAAAAACGTTTTATCATTCTCGTTTCCGTCTTTGGCAAAACTGTCGATGACTGATGCCCCAGTGCTACATTCAAAGGTGTTTAGACCTGGCTCGCTGACTAACCAATATATTATCTCCGTTATAATGTTCAAAAATGCTTCAGTTCGTTTAGAATTTTCCTTGGCATTCAAATCCCCCGCTAGGATCATAGATGCCTTTCTTGGCACCGCTTCGAACCCGAGAATAATACGTTCTGTCATGGTCTCAGTGGACTCTACACCTACCGGTTTTACATAATTTCAAACCTCACAATTTCACCCCCTCGCGCTATTGCTACTAAAATTTCCGCTATTATTCTTATTCCTTTATTTCTCTAATTTCTGCTCTTGTAAATACTACCCCCCCCCCCGCACTTGGCCTACCCCGTCCTTTGCCTCTATGTGCAAGTGCCTGATATCCGTAACCCCCCCCCCAAAGTGAAAGGTTTTACAGCTTAAGTTTCCGTCAAAATTAGAATATCCACTCCTCAGAGCTTCTGTGCCTAACAGTTCTAATACGCCATGTCCTTCGCAGTTCCACGGCACTATTTGATAATACCTTAATAACTTTCGTAGGCTTTTCTCAGATGCGATAAAAAAAAAAGCAATTTTTCAATTTTTGTACTTTTCTTCCGAACATCAAATTCGAGTCTTTCCCGAGCGTTACAGGGTCTTCGATCCACAAGCCGTAGTGCTGTTGTCATCTTAGTCATTTTTATTCACGGGGGTGCCGCAGTCTCTTTGGCATTGCTACAGAAAGCTAGCGGGATCGACTCAGCCAGCGAGGTAGCGTTCATTAAGCTGTGCCATTGCCTCGCTAACTGCGCGTATGACAACTGGCAGTACGGATTCCAAAACATTTGAGATAACTTTTGAGATTGTTTGACGATGACACGTTATTGGTGGATGATGAGAGCGCGGTGTATTCCTCTCGTTGTTACAGGAGCACCAAATAGGTAACCTAAGCAGATGATGTTGTGATATCGCCCATCGCGACCCTGGTGAAATCTTGGCGCACATACTATTTATGGAAGAAGCGTTTCTTGTTTTGAAGAGACTTAGGATATCCACCAGGAAGACCAAAGTCATTAAGTTCTGCCTCGGAGGTCGATTTTCTGCCAGTAAGTATGCCCGAAGTACTCAGTACATACTTGTAATTTTGGCTTGGTTTTGTATTTGTCGCCACGTGCGCACCAGGTACACAGTGCATGGTGATCACTATCTGGTACGATAAAACGCTGCCTTTTACCAAGAGAACGAGTTGTGCACCTGCCGGTTCTACCTGCAGAGGTGTGCCGAGTACCGTATAGTGGATTGAGCAGCACTGAAGCACAAATCATTGCACTGCTTCTCTTGGCCGACGGAAGGGTGAAGTCAGATAATAGGTTATGAAAACAACCTTATTCATGAAATTGTGTATATAATGCTCAATTGAAATAGAGACGTTTACTAGATAGAAGTACTAAGTTGAAATGTTTACTAAATGTTGTTGGTTATATACGACCACATATTGGTATATATACATATCTGTATATATATATATATATATATATATATATATATATATATATATATACATATCTGTATATATATATATATATATATATATATATACATATCTGTATATATATATATATATATATATATATATATATATATATATATATATATATATATATATATATATATATATACAGAAAAGGCTTTCTTTTCCAACGTTCGTTAATGGCCATTTGCGTGGACTTTTAATTGATGATTGCTTGAGAGAATCGATGCAAACCGCCCCATCAATGTACGTCGGTACGTGGGACGCCTGGGGAGGGGGGGGGGGGAGGAGGGGTTTAAAGCAAAGTTTTATAATGAACTGTTGTTGTAACGACCGCTGGCTTCTTTGTATGTTGCTAAATGATGATAAAGAAGCTATCGAATAAAGCTATCGGCGGCAGCAGCAGCAACAACAACAGAAGCAGCAAACGCGCCTAATGAAACTTTTGGGCTCTCTTTTGGATCGGCCAACAGGCCCACGCTCGTCCGACGTCAGCCCTGCCATCGCCTATTTAAAAGCCTGCTATTGTCGTTCATCAGGTAAGCAAAGTGCTCCTCCCTTGAGTTCATTTTCCTCGAGCACAATCCCCACTTACCCTGCCCTGCCGAGCGCCCAGCGTCTCAAACAACAAAAACAAAGATATAATCAGTAAGCAGTAAGTTAATGGCTCACCCCAGATAACTTCACTCAGGTGACTAGCTCGGCAAAACGATTGCTTCTGTTGTTATTGCTGTTAATGTTGTTGTTGTTGTTCCTGGGGGTGTGTGATGGTCGTGACTAATAGTCCTCCTAGTCACTAATGTGCTGTCGTCGTAGCTAAACCTTTATTATGTGTTCATGCGAGTGTTATCGTTATCAAGAATGGTTTAAAACGTGCTCCCTTTATTGCTTCTTTGTTGAGTTCGACCCATGCGGGCGAGCAGATGTATTGTACTTTCAGGAGAATCAGGTGTACTAGATTTCACAAATTGGCAATTTTTCTATAGTGAGTATGAATGGCAGTATTCAGCAGGTTGTATGACTTAGGTGCGAAATCCACGCATATAGTAGGGATGTAATGCTAGCTAGATTTTAAACAAAAAGAGGTTTTATTTTCAAAACCGACGACCTTTGAACGCAACGAAACATTACGCCAGATCTTATAATGCTGTTAAGAGATGTGTGCGCGTTTATTGCCATACCTTTTAGGCAAAACTATACTGCCTATACTGGTTATGGGCCAGATTACAATGAAATATACATAAACAAATTGTATATACTACGAGGAAATGGAGCGTCTGTTCGGGGCACATTGTTGAACTGGGCTAACCCCGGCGTTAGAGAACCCGTGATCACACGTTCGCGCGGAGACAGTTGTCCACTCCAAAGTGCTAACATAGCGAAGTTATCTAAATAAAATTACATATATATATATATATATATATATATATATATATATATATATATATATATATATATATATATATATATATATATATTTATATATATAGAGAGAGAGAGAGATGGCGAGAGAGAGGGGGAAGAGAGGGAGATCAATTACAGTGGGCCGGTTATTGTTAACCTGTGTTTTGCTAGAGCGGTCGTTTATTTACATTGTCGGCCTTGCTCTGGCTGTATCGCATCGCAGCATCGCGGTCGGTAGTGGTGAGGCTGCTGTTGCTGCTGCTGCTGCTGTAGCAGCAGCAGCGATGAAACCAGCGATGATCCTGTTTTCGTTCGTTCGCCGACTACAGGATAGCGATAAAGCGAGACATTGCAGCGGCGGCAGTGCTACCGCAGCTACCGTAACGGATATCGATGATCGATAAATTATACCTACAGCTACACCACCTAGCAGCGTTGTCACTACAACGCCTGGTAGGTGGTGTACGGCGCCGCCTTCTGCAACGACGACGACGGGTTTCTCCACTAAGGTTGCTTCTTTTTGCCTGCAGTTTTTTTTTGTTGGACTGCGCTGGCTACCACTGACTGTTACCACGACGGGCGGTCGGTCGGTCGTCTGAATGATCGACTCCAGTCAGAATTCGAACGACAGAGTCTAACTTTTTCGTTGGCTGGGGGGCTGGGTGTTTTTTCTGCCCGCTGCTTCGCTTCTGCTTCGAACGTATCGGCCGAAACTTTGCAAGGCTGTTTGATTCGATGAGAAAGAGGTAGCAAAACGGAGGAAAATGTGGGTCTCATTTGGCTTGTATCTATCCGGTAGTATGGTTCAGCTCTCTCTCTCTCTATATATATATATATATATAAATATATTATTCTCCCCATTTTCTCCTCCCCCCCCCCGCACTCTCTCCAACGTTCTTGAGTTCTATATCTCTGACTCACTCTTTGTGTTGTTGTTGCTTTTGTTGCTTTCTACCGGCAACACCAGAATCGTGAACAATATGACTTCGAGGGTAACGGCGCCCGACGGTACAAGCTTGACTCTCTCCGTAGTTGTGAGGTCACCTTCGCCTCGGATCGCGAGATGAGGAGCTGTGCAAGCCAGTTGAGTTGAGTGGGCATGTTTGCCCGCTTCCGCGCGGGTACAAGACAATGAGCAAAATGCCTTCAGCATCTCTTAGCTTAACAAAGTCATCGGCTTTTCGGCTCTGGGGTACGCGCCCATATACGATATAGATAGATAGATAGGCTTTATTATTCTCACGAGTGGTTTACATCTGTACAGAGGTTCACAGCTTCTCAAAGCCATCAAGGCTAGTATGGAGTATTCATATTGCATGCCTTCTTATCATTTTATTTATTGTCATTATGATTATTATTGTGTTCGGCTTATATTAGAGTAAGGTACCTAAATAGTATTGCTTAGCATTTTGTTTGAATATTGTCAAAGAAGGGGTTGCGCGCACATCTGGGGGAGCTTGTTCCAATATATATATATATATTTATATGTACGAGAGAACTTCGCCGCAGGCTGTACGGCACAGTGTACAGCAAGCGCCGGCCAAAATAACTGCCGAACAATCGGCGAACCAGACAAAGCTTTTTCTGCCTGGCAAGATCATCAAAGCGATACTCGCAAACGATACTTCGGTTAACCTTCAGAGCTGGCTCACTGGATGACTGATGCGTAGCTGCCTGATTAATCTACGTCACATTCATAGAAGCTGAGTGAAAGCCGAGTTGGCGCTGTTTGCCAACAATTGAAGACCAGAGTATGTCAGCTCTATACACTGATGATCTGAATGAATCAAAGTGCGTTTTGAAACAGCGAACTAGCGAGCCGTCTTTGCTGTCAGCATCATCCTTCCACTATTATTATGGTAATTGTGAGCAGCAGCAGCAAGAGAACTAAACATGAGGAGAGGAGGCCATCCTAATTAGTCGCAGGTAAAGGTCGCAGGTCGCAAACACAGCTTCATTGTTTTGTTTAAAAGGTGCGCGAATGTGTTTACCGCACGTTACCGCTATCGTCTGCACATTGTGTGGAATGCATTCGTTAGCAGTCTGGTCGTAACTTTTAAAGAAGCACCGCTGTCAGGTTTGTTCCATCTGGAGAAACGACGTCTGGAAGGTAATGACGCAGGCCTGCCGAAAAAATTCGTGCCATTGCCACCGGGACGCCAAGAGTATATGTCGCCATCCTATATAAGCATATATCGTCAAAGGGCTTTTTGAGTGCGGCCGATACCGATCTTTCCATTCAGGAAGGTAATGTAGAGGATCAACGCACAAAGGATGGCGCAAACAGGAATGGAAGCATAGCAGCGCTGAAGAAAGCAAATGGCAGATGGAGAGCAGTTTGGAGTGGGTTAACAAAAATAAAGAAAACTGCAATAAAAAAAACGCGTCTACGCGACTGACTAGACCCTACACGCTCCCAAACGCGAGTAGGATTTTTACGGTTAGTGTGCTATTAGGAAACATAACTAGAAAGCACTTCAAGATATATGTATTAAAGACGATAAGGACGAGCAGGAGACTCTCCAAGATGAAGAAATGCCTGTTACAAGTCGCCACTGAACGAGACTAAAATACTGAAGACTTCGACGACGCTCCATCAAGCTATAAACATAGGATAAGAACCAAGCCATTTAAAGTGGAAACCCTTATAGGGAACAAGGGATTGGACTACGGGAAATTACGCTGCTGATTAGGGGAACACGCAACGATACGACGGGTACCTGATCACTTACCGATCTATTACTATAATCCTGTCTGCTAACAAACGTTATTGGCCAAAAACATTCTGTAAAAAAATAAAACCTTGGGTGGGGGTGGGAGGACTTCACGAGAGAGGCAGATAAGCTTATACTGTTGAGCCCGGTGGCGTGGTGCATTCGCCGGCGCCTCGCGACCGGGGGAGGAGACAAATAGGTACGCGGGTTTGAACCCCATCGTTGGACATTTGTATTTATAGGGGTCTGTTTATGAAGCAATGCAAAAAGCAGTACCGTGGACGTTGAATCTTGGCTGAGGGTCAGCCCAAAAAGTTTATTTATAGATAGGCTTATACTGACATCGATTCGATCGACCTAGCACGTGCGCCGGTCACCGTAGATACAAGGGCGTCGAAACCTTCTAGAGATTACCATAAAGATGGGAAACAAACTACATCTAAACACTTTTAGCCAGAGTAAGAGCGCAAGAGCTATTTTATCGAATCACAACATAAGCCTAAAATAGCCTTGCGTTTGCAATAAGGATGGCGGGAGCTTGCTGTTAACCTTGCTGATCCAGGCAATAACGCTGCGCACCAGACTTTTGAGGAGGCACCACGTACCCGAGAATTCATACGCAGTGCATGAAATGTAGCTTGAAACTGGAAATTGGTGAAGCACGTAGTTTTGAATTGCAACAAGGTCCCACTGGACGAGTGTTTTTCGACGACAGAGGCATGACTAAGGACAGTAGTTACGAAATTATTCAGGAAAGAATGAAGCTAACGACCCGGGCTATCCGACCATTTCGCCGTCGGGATTTTTCGCTTCGTTAGAGCGAGCGACGTCATGCCGATGGGATGGGGCTTCTCGGGACGAGCGTAGTCAGTATACCCATATTACTTGAACATTTTGGTTACAAGGGTTATTTCGTTTGTGTGATAGCAACAGATACATTTCTACTCGAGACGGTCAAGATTTGCGCTAACGCCAAGGATAGCGTTTTAGGATGTGGTTACGACGAATGTAAAATACAAGATAGTTACGAGTAAACCGATAATTAAATCCTGGCGTACCCCAAACATAACCGGGAACTCGTAGAGCACCAGGTAGTCCTATCCATGTGCACCCTAATAGGTTGATTGGACAGGAAGGAACTAAAGTTTGCCTATTTACTCATTAATAGTCCGTTCTATGCCTGAAGAATTCCAACTTTTGGAAACAGCAGATAATTGCGGCTTATCTATGCGTTTAAGGGAGCAATGTAATAACCTTCCGTCCTTCGTGTCAAACCTGTTGCAAGAGAATTACCGACCAAGACGGTCCAGTCTGCGGTTTTTCCTCCCTACACTTGGCAGCCAAACACAAAGTCAGTGGGACCTTTAGATTTTAGACAGCTATGCACAAGGAATGAAGAGTCGCAGCACTTAAAAATGCTGACGTCAACAGCTAGCGTTGCTCGATGTATTGTTTAGTGAACACCGACTAGAAGTCTCTGTGGCAGAATAGGCAGTAATCGCTTAGCAAATTTGTAATTTTAAATTAGTAGCCTAGAGTATATGTTGTCCAGTACACGAATGAACATGATACAAACGAGTTTCCAGTTGCGTACGACCAAAACACTAACTACTTCTATAATCAAAACAAAAAGCAGTTACCAATTTTCCGCTTAAAATACAGCCGTAAAAGTCTGGATTTCTGAGACTGGTTTCAGAGATATGCATGAATGCTGTCCGACACATGTATGCAGCGTCCGTATTCATTCCCGCGATCATTTCAAATCACGACTGTCGCAGTTTGTCGTCGTTGGTTCGTTGCTTGAGTCGCTGCCGTATCGTCGGATGAGCGTATCCCGGCACAGCAGGCTTGCACGAGTGCGCGTACCAGGTCAGATACCAGTAGTGGCATTGCCCCACTTTGGGCTGGTGGCGGACGTGTTTCCAGGCCGCTGCCAGCAACCGTTATTATTATGATTATTATTATTATTATTATTATTATTATCATCATCATCATCACCATCATCATCATTAATATTATTATTATTATTAGCACAGCCATTTGTTAAGGTTGCCTATCCCCCGGGAGTGCGTCCTGATGCGCCACAGTCATCCGTCGCAGTCTAGCGCCGGCTTCTGCGTGAACAGACGCACTGGCCTCCAAAGACCACTTTTCAAGCATCGGTAATAACGCGGTTATTATTGAATAGCCTGGTAGCCGTAACCTCAGGTAGATATTGATTGATGACCAAGCTAACGCTGTATTGACGTACACGTAAAACGCACTTGCGATTGCGGCGCCGTTAGCACGAAGAGGGGTTGTTGATCGGGGTCTGAGGTCCCAGAGGGTTATTGATCTGGGTCTGAATTCGTATTTTAGTCAAATACGGCCAGCGAAAAAGTGCCCTGGATGCTGTCAACAACCGTAACGCAGATGATGGTGCTGGCTGTGACTCTTCTCTATTATTGATTGTAATTTATAATAATGCTAAGGCTTAAACTTATGCTAACACTTGTGATAATGCAAAGTCTACACGATTGTGCAAAATGTAGAGGCTTTCCTAGGTAGACTTTTTGAGTGCAGTCGCAACATCTTATGGCTAAACGTTCTTTTCCCTCTCGATGTTCGCCATCAGTTGTCACCTGAGAATAGACCTATGTGCATACAAGGAAGCCACAGTGCGTGACAATGCAGTATAGTTCCGTGCCGTAGGCCATATGGTTTGCCGTGTGACCACACGGGAATTGCCACGTCGTCAGCTCTATTGTTATGACCTTACCTGTGACCTCGGAGCTTCAGCATCGGTTTATTGCGCTTACGTATCTGAGCGTGCGTTTGATAATCTCGTTTGGTTCTCTCTCTTTCTCTCTCACCTCCCATGGAAAGCCTCCAAAGCTTCTTAGGGGAAGTTACTAAGTAGTTCCTGTGAATTGTCTTGTGCCCATGGTTGTTTACCAACAATTTGACTGGAGAACTGGTCTAGTGAGGGAAAGCTATGCAACAAGTTGGCGTTTTTTGTTGCTGTCAAATGTCGGTTGCCCTTTCCGACTTACGCTGTGCCATGTTATTCTTTTTGTTTTGTGTATAAATAAGATATTGCTATTATGTATTATGATTGTTTAATCGTGACATACGTGTGAGATGTGAATGTGTACCCCTTGTTTCCTTCTAGCTCCTTATTCTTATTCCATGGAACCGGCAATACAACCAGCGTTGCCTCGGCCTACTGCAAGCGACAGCAGTTGCCGTAAAAAAAACTCGTCTTTGAGCCGATTGCCTGTGAGATATGTGTGCTCCGTCTGAGCCGGGGCTCACTGATAAATGTCTTGGTTGTGAGATCGCTTGATTCTTGTTTGTGATTTCGGATCTACGGCGGCTGGCATTTGCACTCTCGATCACCAGCAGCAATGGTGTCACCCGGAGTTCCCGCTGCTGGTGTTGGTGGTGCAAGCTTGGCGCCAAAGGCGTAAGTATCTGGTGACTGCACGTCGCAGTATAACGTGACGTGCTGCGTCACGGGCAGTAATGGCCCGATAAAGCCAGAACGAGAAACGGAAGAAGTGGGGAAGACTCGGAGAAAGCAGAACACCGTGCACGAATGCAGGCTGTATTGCTGCCTCAAATATAGAACGCTAAACAGCGTTCCGACAGCGTCGTGTGTCGTCACCTGCAGCTAAATAGATCGCCAGTTGTCTAATTGGATATAGATGAACTTAATCAATGCCTACTTACATAGACGCATCGATAGACCCACCTCCTCGACCCAAATTTTGTAGTATACAGAGGGTTTACCTGATGCTGCAGGCTTTACGTTCCGCTGGACGTCCTAGGTCAGCAATTTTATTCGGCCGCAGACGGCATGGCGATGAAGATCTGTCGGTCGGCAATTTGCTGCCTTGTTTTTGTTTGGTTAGGCAACATTTTGAGCGGTGCCGCAGATCTCGGCTGAACAGTGAGACGACCCGGATCGACGGTAATAAGCACGAGCAACAGCGCGCTTAGATACAGGTGCCCTATGAAAGATAATAAGAGGAATAACCGACAAAAGCAAACACAAAGGATGAAACTAAACTGGTATATATGCCGAGTCAGGGGGGGGGGGGGATACGGGTATAGTAGGTTGATGAGTCTTACACTAGTCACGCGAGGAAGTTTTTGTCCTTAAGGAAGTTACTTCGAGAAACTCTAGGTTTTGGCAACGCGATTAGATCAGTAATTGTTTCTACTGCTCAAAGGAAAATTTGCGTAATGCCATAGAACATGTTGCAACTTGACTTAGATTTGACTTACACTTAATGTTAATTTCAAAAAGGCAGGTCCCCCTTCTCGAATCGTGGAGAACTCGACCCTAGCGGTTGAGTGCTACTCAACTGAGGTTTCCTACCTACTAAACACATCTCCCCCTTAGGCTTCACTCTCAAATAACCCAGATACCCACAGAACTATACTAGGAGAAATGGTGAGCGCCTAGCGAACCAATTTGGCCAAGGTTGCTTCAGCCACCGACCCGACGTGTTTATCCCATTACTTGAGAAATTGTTTCGTTACAAGCCAGTCATTGGTTGATGTCGTAAGCGCAATCCGTTTTTCCGTGCCTGCTGAGTTCGGCTTTCTTTTTCATCGCTTTTTGGTGGGGCTGGTATTTTGAGCCATCGTTTTTCTTCTTTTCGGTTCTATCTTGATCTTAGCAGCGGCGATGGCGGTTGCTCTCCGCGCAATAACACAGACTTCCCAGGAAACTTTGCTTATACGAAAGAGATAGCTTTCGAAATCACCGTGGCCAGCGAACACTGTGTAAGGAAAACTCAATTTTTCCCGTCCAGCAGTTTATTCGCCTTTTAATGTTCGGGATTACCAGGCGAAGCAAGTGCTCTAGTGAGCTTGCAGGGATGGCATCCCACTCGCTCGTTCCCTTTCCGTTTTTTGTTAACCTCCAGCTCTCCTTCCCACATTCTTCTCGTTTTAGGTACTTTTAGATCGTAAGGTGGGGAACCAGCCAGTACTAAGGGTACATTGGTGCTTACCGTGCGACCGCCGTCATAGCTATCTTAAACTGTGCCTCAACATGAACTTAACTTTAACTGACACTTATTTAATTTTAACCTATTTAAACTTGAACTTAACGTTATCTGACCTAAACTTGACTTTAATGAACTTGAACTTAACTTTAACTAACACCTACTTAACTTTAGCTGACACAAACTTGACTATATCTGGCATAACCTTAATTTAACTAACTTAAACTGAACTTTAACAAACTTGAGTCTAGCTTGAACTCACTTGAACTTAACCTTTAGGTCAAACCTGTGCCGGCCGTCCGATGCGGTCACACTTGGCTTTGCTCTGTGAAACTTTGTTGAAGAGTGCAGGAACCTGAGGCCTGTAACGGCCTGACCAATTGCACTCGAAGACCTTAGCGCTAGGGAGTGTGACACGAACCGTAAATACTGCAACGGTACTGTACCGAACTCTATTTGACAAAAAAATCCCAATAACTCTTTAAACGCAAATATTCGGAAAATGTTTGAAACGTTGCCTAACTTGTCAATTAGTGCAAATATTCGGAAAATGTTTGAAACGCTGCCTAACTTGTCAATTAGTGCAAATATTCGGAAAAGTTTTGAAACGTTGCTTAACTTGCCAATTAGTATGCACATAACTAATCGTGTAACAGAACTCCCTGTGTGCTGCTGTTTACAAGGAGTGAGCAGCAGAATAACAAAGCCCCTAAGCATAGTACCGGTCTAAGAAAGACCAGTTCGAGCTTTTTTTCAAAACAATGAGTTTATTTGATTTGAGTTTTTAAGCATATATTAGTTTGTTTGCCCAGGTAAAATATTCGAGAAAAAAGAATGAACACGATAGACAAGAAATTTGGCAAATAATAAAAGAATTACGGGCGGGGGCTACAAACAACTATCTCGACAAGCTAGCTGATATAGCACAGAAGGCTATGCATCACGCAGTCAGCAGAAAAACATTAACACATTTAAAAAGAACCTGGTGGAGGAACTTCGTGTCACGGTAAAAGAGGCGAAAAAAATAGGTCTTAATAAGAAATAGGAAAAATATATCCATATATAAATTTGGTCAGTCACGGCGCTACCCAGGCTGGTTATGCTGTTTCGCATGCAGAAAGAAATAAGTGTCGGAAGTATGCACATATTGGAGACTCTATGGACTTTCGACCTTTTGCCTTTGAGACCTCAGGGGGCCCAGGTAAAATTACTGAGGGAGTTATTACTAAGATATGCAAGTGTCTCAGATTGGCTACGGGGGACCTACGCGCTGGTGATTTTTTTCGGCAAAGGCTATCATTGGATATACAACGTGGAAACGCCACGGCGGTGCTTGGCACCTTGTCCAGGTGGTCTACACCAGGCCTAAACCTAGGGCTGATGTAGTTTGTCGTCACGTTCGCTAGGAGACAATTGTTAACCCCGTTACGAGTTAAATAAAATTTACCCATCTCTATAAATTTGATATGGACACGGAGAAAGGAAGTCGGCACACTGGCCGCACTAACCGTCGATGAGATCGCAGACTTGGTGTACTTGTCACTTGCTCTGTAGCGGCAGACTGAAAACATCAATACTATGAGGGCTGAAGACATGACTAAAAACAGCCTCTTAGACCACAAGCGTCTCCTCTCTTTAGAATGGCCAGCGACCGCGTATACGAAACTGTCGCACCTCAGGGATAGTGGTGGCAGATGCGAGGAAGAAAGCGGCATGTGGACGCGTGTTATCGTGGATCCTGCGTGCCAGTGTGGTCCGTGCATCCCTAGAGCCGCTTCTGAATAGGGACGTCATTGAGAGGACTAGCTCACAAGAGAGGAAGCCCTCCGTAGAGCGTTACCTATCGAAGAAGTCTGACAGTTGACTTCCCTTGATGGGGGACAAATGTTCTGGCTACAAGTGGCTTTCCCGGAAGCCAACAAGGTTCTGAGCCTTAAACGCATCCACTTGGGGTGGTCCACATGCGCTATCTCAGAATCAGCTATAGTCAACTTGCCACCGATGCCAACGGGTGGGGCAATCTACTTCTTTGTGTACTCTTTGCGCGAAGCACGCGGTCAACGTTGCCTCTTGCCCGAAGTACAGGGAGCAACTTGAAGAGGCGTGCGTCTGTGTTCCTCCTACGATGCCAGCCCTAAAGTTGCCCCTTAGGGCTGGTCACTTTCGAGGCCGCCTAGTGACGCTGTGAACTTCCAGGGTTCACTCTGGCCATCCAAAGAGGCCAAAAGAGAGTATGGGCATCATCTCCGAGCCACAAATTCATCTAACACGGAATTAACTCATAGTGTCTCACACGACGCTAGTTCTTAAAGTACTTTAGGCAAACTGCAACTGCAGCAGAGGTGCTTACAGAATGCTCAAAGAAATCAGCATCAGGCCTGCTGCTGTCCAGCGAGCTCAATATCCGGTAGGCAGAAACCCTCCCCCGAGCACTACAGGAAAAATATCCTATACAGGAAAAAATATTCTATTTTACATCCGATCGTTATGTGGTCTGGTTCTGAAGGAGCCACACGTGTGTTTTAGACGACTGTTCAAAGCACTGGTTATCAGCAAGCTGCTGTACTGCTCGTATGTATGGGAGTCACGCCAAAAAATTGATCTAAGTCTTCTTGAAGGTGTACAAAAGTACTTTAAAAAAAAACAGACGTAGTCTCGAAATGCGACTGATGCACAATTTGCCTACTGACTGACATTTAAATTGGCCAAAACAGAAGTGCCTTGACGCAGGCTCAACCAACCAACATTGTTCAACACTTTTTTCATATTCGATTTGTGACGATCGAAAAAGCTCCTCCTTGATGACTCCCAAAGTCGTCGCACGCACAGAACACATGAGCAATATTTGTGCCCATTGCATGGCTAAATGGGTATGTTGCAATGGTACCACCGTTACTGCTGCATGTACCCTAGAAATTATGCCAACACACAGTTGTTAGATTAGTCTCTACACATCCCCTCCTCTGTAGTTACAATAGTGGTGTGCTCAATTCAATTATTAGTTAGGTACTAAATAGCTCAAATAACAAAATCTGAACACGTGGCCGATTGTGCCCATCACGGCCAACACGAATGAACGTGATGAACGCACGCCGGTCGGTGTCCCATAGGCGGCAAAGAGAATCGGCAAACGACCCGGCAGACGTCACGTGTTTGCTTATAGTCCTACAGCGGGTCTAAGCGCGGCCATCTAGCTGGTAAGCCTGCGTTTTGTGTCAGTTGTTGCCACTGTTGTTGCCGTGTCGGCGGCCCTTGGTGTTGTAGTCGGCGCCTCACTCCCCCTCGCTTCTTTTTCCCATGATCGTCTTCTCCACACAACCGCCACCATCTTTGACGTCAAGGATTTGGAAGCTGTGGAAGAAGAATTGCGGCGGCAACAGCGGCTGCTTCTGCTTCTGCTGTTGTTTCGGCGGCTTTACTATGGTTCTGCCACCACTTGACTGTGCTCACTGAGAGCTGCTTCTCTGATAAACTAGCAGCTGTTCGTTCTGGTAATGTGTCGCCTCGTAATCCGCCCCAAGCCTACATGGCCACGTATTACCTTTGATGGCTCGCTATATCACTCTGCCATGGAGAACTGCTCATCGTTGAGCCGTGCCCGCCTGGGCCCACGCACAAAGGACCGTCGACACTCGCCGGCAGCGTGTCCGATCCTACGGTGGTTCCTATCCTTGGTGCTGGTTCTCTCTCTTTTTTTTTTTTGTTTCTTCTTCAGCCCTATCCACTCTGTACTCCTTGGCAGGGCAGGCATGTAAAGACAACGGGTGGCTGACGTCGTCAACAACGGCGGCGTCACCCAGATGATTTATATAAACTTCACAAATAGCTTCGAGCTGTTCGAACAACAACAACAACAGCCACAGCAGCACCATTCACTGACTGGCAATATATATATATATATATATTGCAGACGCACATATATATATATATATATATATATATATATAGTGCAGACACGGGCGATAGCCTTCTCTGCAAAGTGCCCTGAATGGTTATAATTGTTCAATTTGTGTAGTTATGGGAATTTCAAGCTCAATAAAGAACTACTGAATGTAGATAAATTTGCCGTCCGGAGAAGATGCCATATGAAATATATATGTATATATATATATATATATATATATATATAGTCTCTGATTAATCAGATCTTTCGAAAGTTCTTTTTGATGCGTTTAACTCTGCCCTCTGCGCGATCTGCTCTATTTGTAAGCAAAACAGGGTAAGGCTGCCAACTCGAAGATGAAGCGTTACTCAACGGCAAAACACGTAGAGATGGTGAACATGTTTTAGGAAAAGGGAAACATGTTTTAGGAAAAGGGAAACAAGCACGCTAGAAAAAATTTTTTAAGAAGATTGTTGTTAATTCTATACCATTCTTCGTCACTTACGGGCTTGACACTTATCCAGAAACATATGTCCAATGCACCAAAAACTGAGCATGTTGAGATGTCTAGAATTAATTTTTTTAAGGGGTTATTTTTAATTCTAGACCGTCCTCCGCCCCCTACGAGCTTGGAACTCACCGTGTGGTATATCTTCAATGCACTGAGGGCCGGACATGTTGGGGCATATCTAGGGCTGCCTCAACAGTCTTTGTGGCATCATGGCCACTGACTCTCAGCAGTATGATTTATCATCTATTCTCAATGAGCTTCGCTCAAAGAAAATTCGATCTACAAGAGGGATCACACCGGCGACACCCCGGTAGATGACAACCATGACTAGCGCACTAGTCCCCTAGACCACGCCGCCACATATGTTGAGATGTCTAGGATTTCTCCAACAGTCCTTGTGGTAGCATAACCGCCGACTCTCAACGGTATGCTTTGTCATCTATTCTTAAATGAGCATCGGAAAAGGAAAACTCGGCAAAACACAGGGATCGACCCGGCGACACCCCGGTAGATGACAACCATGACTAGTGCACTGGTCCCTCAGAACACGCCGTCACTATGTACAAGCATTCTGGCGAGATCTTCGTGCAATTTACTGTGCTAAAACCAGTCTTGTAAGAACACTATTCGTAAACTTATTCAAAGTATGTAGAGGGCAGGTTCAGTACGTGACGTGCCAAACAGTGGACCACCAGGGGAGCGTCAATTGGACTGCAAGTGTCGTCTCTGTAGCCGACAGTGTGTAATAATGTCCGAAGACATTGGTTTGGCGACGTGCCCAACAATTAGATATTTCGGACACCTCAACCTACTGTATGTTGAGGTCGGATCTTAAGCAGAGCTTAAGCCTCTGCATCATTAGGAGCGGCAGAACGTTGCTAATTGAACTTCCGACATGATGCAGCGTGAAGCGGATTTTGTGAAGAAAATTATTTTTGCGACAAAGTTCACTCCTATTTGAATGGAAGTGTAAATACACAAAACGCTCGCATCTGGGTAACCGAGACCCCTCACGTGATTCAGAGAGAGATTTGAGAACCGTTACATGTGTCATATGTGACAGCCCGGTGCAACCTCTGATCTATCCCCTCATTTACTTTTTAACTCTGATTTTTTAATCACGCGTTTATTTTACCATAAATTGGTACATGATGTACATGATTGTTCACTCTTAGTCCCGAGCGTTATCGTAGTATGATTATTAAATGCACTTCGTCAATCAATGCAGGTGAACTTTGAGTCCAACAAGATGGTGCCACAAGCCACATAGGCAGCAAGACAATTAACTTTTTGAGGATGAAGTGTCGAGTAAGGTCATCGCTTCTTGCTATTTAACGCCGTTAGACGTACTCCTGTAGAGGGTTTGGAAAAGTAAAGTATACTCTGATAATCCCTTTAACCAAAAAGGTCACTAGTTCACGAATATCGTTTAAATAAATTTTTTTTTTTCAAAAGATTATAAACGCTCTTGTTTTTATATTATTTCAACTTGACCTCAGACTATTTTTTGAATGCCCTATATACACTAAATGTATCGATGCATACACGCCTATGCATAACTTGATACGTCTCCATATATATATATATATATATATATATATAATATTGTAATACGTTTGCACACTCGGCAGTGCTCGCCTAAATAAAAAAAAATGTGGTAAAAAGGTGTCACGTGAAGTTAAGATCCAGCTGTCCGTGTCCTCGGTGCGAGCGGTATATCCTTAACTCCCCTGCAACGTTAAAACGGTAAGATCCATAAGATTCCTCTTCGTGACATATATATATATATATATATATATATATATATATATATATATATATATATATATATATATATATATATATATATATATATATATATATATATGCATCTGATAAGAAATGAACTAGCACTTATAAAAAAGACACAAGGCTAATATCCTTTCACTTTGACTACTAATCGTAATGATTATGTTGCTCTCTGTCTGCCTGTCTGTCGCACGCACTCTCTTTCTCTCCCCGTATACATATTTTTCTTATTCGCCATAGTGTAGTAATTAATTGAGTAAGCATACAAGGTAATCGGTGATGGATGGGTGGACTGCGATCACGTACATGCACTAGCGTTACAGCACACATTCGTCATCAGAACCTAGCCTGACACTATTTGGCGATACATTATAGACTATGTACCCTTGCAGAAAGCGACGGCTGACCCGGACTCATCTGTACAGATGCGGTGCGGCGCTCATACATATAGCGACTCAGCGACGCGTCCTTATGTCCTATCATACGTATCTAACTTATGTATCCGTTCGAAGGGACCAACGAGGTAGGTCGGCATAGGCGGCCTCCTATCCTCGGGTGGTTTTCGCTTTTGACTAGAAATTGAATGATCTTGGTCTTGGCTGGGCGCTGGATAAACGCTTATAGATGCCCCTCTCTCTGCCTCTGGAAAGGCGCCGCCGATAAACGCCCAATTGGCGCGGTCCTCGACCTCGAAAGAATAGGACTAGCTACGCCAGTGTACATCGAAATAACTGCCTTCAACTGCTTCATGCCTACTATAATTTTCCAATGAATAGACGAACATTCGGCCGACGATGTCGGGTCTGCCCAACTGGCTTCTCAGGCTTCGCTGGCGATATGTAAATATATCGACAAAAAGCTCCTCGATTATTCACGTTCTCCCCAGCGACTACCTCCACCGCCTCCCCCCCCCCGCGCGTCATTACACCTCGACCACCGTGTAATTGAATGGGTGCACGCACATACTTCGTTCGTGCAAAACGAGCAGAGGAGGCGCCTACCTTAATGATGCGTAGGCTCCTCGAGGGTGCGTGCCTTCAGACGGTATGTTGTTAGGCCGTCACTACCCTCTCAGCATCAAGGAGGCATTTTCTGCGTAGATGCTCCCGGCCGACGAACAAGAACCCGACGCGAAAATTACCACAGTCTAAACGAGCAGTTATAGTTACAGGTAAAAACGGCGTTTAGTTCTGTGTGTCTATTGTTCGGATGACGAGATTATTTGAGCGCAAGGCAACAACTGCATCTGATTAAGTAAAACTATGTTGATATCTTTGCGGCTACTAACCACACAGGAATATTTGCATTTAGTATATATATATATATATATATATATATATTACGCTTGGTTTAAGAAAGTGTTAAGCATGTCAACGTAAGACTTTCTCTCCATGGGAGGATCTGGGATTTGTTTCGACGCTACAAACTTTGGAGCAAAGTTTTCTTACAGGCAACGCGTAAATCTGTGGATAAGGTTAAGCATTTTTAACATTAGTTCAGCATGATTCTTCTTAATCTTAAGGATAATATCACGATCAAATTTTCTTCAATTTCTAGGTATATTAAGAAGCTGGACGTCGTGACCAGAGACTCTGCGTTGTCGGTATCTCCAGTCTAAAATATACGCACCCGTGGGGAATGTTGCGTTTTCCATCTGGGACAGGGGGATTTAAAATTTCCCTACTACATCGGAGGAGTGCAACTTGCTGCGAAGACTACGATCAACGATCTCGGCGTGTATATTTTGGAATCTCTTGATTTTCGAGTGTAACCGAGATTCTTAAGAAGTCGTCCAGGCTTACCAACTGGATCCTTTGGGCCTTTGCACTATCAAAACCAAGGCCGTACCTGAAGCTATACAACGGACTGGTGCGGTCAGTTATTACGGACGGATCACAAACCTGGTCACCGCTCTACAGCGGGGATCTAGAGCGTTTGCAAAATGCTTAGGATCGCTATATCTGGAGAATCCGAGATCGGACAGGGTCAACTGTCGCCCTGCGGTCTGTTCGTGATCAACTACTTGAAGAAACACCCGGACCGCTCCGAGAAGCTATTCGACATTCACGAAACGAATACTCGTTCAGACGCAATAGTGAAGGCCAAGGCTGTTGCTAGATCTGTCAAGGTAGCCAATATCTACCCATGGCGGGTAGTCGGCTATCGTGCGCGCTCTCAATGCCTTCTACGCCCAGTGATCTGTATATATGAAACACTCTCTTTTAATATAATAAATTATGAGCTCAACCCAAAAAATACCCTTTGTAAGAGGCGTTAATATTTTTTAAATAAAGCATGGTTTCGCATATGTTATTGTGGGCACTACATACACCTTAAATAGTGGGTTCCGGTTTCAGAATCGAACGATGCGGGCATGTTTTCTGTAGGTCTGTAGAAAGGATCCTAGGATTTCAGTACTAGCCTGAAATAGAGAACTTTGTGTTACCAGGTAGGTGACCTGACTTGCAGTGAATTGTTAAACTTTGAAACAGACGTTCGAAACTAGGACCGTACTCAACGAGCGTACTAAATGTATAGCAGCAGTGTATAGAATAAAATACAGATATATAACAGATATAGTTTCAGTGTATCTAGTGTAGTACTACATCTAGCACAGCGTTGTCCTACTGGACGATATAGTATCGCAGACTGACCAACTCCCAGACAGGGCCAGGCAATACCCAACGAGGGAGACAACCAAAGGGGGCGACTGATGACGAATGTAGGATAAAAAGGAAGTAGGAAAAGGTCGATACCGAGGGCAGATACATCATCATCTCATCCGATGACTGACGAGCAGTCGGAAGTTAGAAATGGAGCCGCCTCTGCATAACCGGGAAGAGAGAAAACAGACGAAACAACAAAAATTCTAGAAGAGCTTTTGCAAAAACAACTCCAGAACGCCGTCTTGGCGTCGAAGCAACAAATAGAAGGCTTGGTAAAACTGTGCCAAGCACAATTTCTCACGAAGAAGTAGACTAACACAGGAGCCAAAAAGCTTCCTATGCTACTAAATAAACTAGTAGCGTCAATAGAGGATAGAGAAAGAGTGACGCGGAATGCAAAGTTAGGAAACGCCAACGGCACCATTGAATACCTCGAAGGAGAAATCGGGCACCTCAATACAAGGAAGACAAAACTATAGGAGGAGCTTAACAAACTTTAAACGGATGGAATAGAGCAGCATAAGAACGAATGTGAACGTGGTACAAGGAAATCCAGGATTAAAAAATAGTTAGAGATATCGAAACGGGAATGGCCGGACAAAATGATCAAACATATCAAATTTACCCAGGCAGTCTCCATCTTCCTGAGAAGCGTCCGAGCCATGGTAGTCTCTAAGGGGTCATATCAGACCAAACGAAGCCGGGGAAAACGTGCGCGGGGTGACCCAGAACAAAGAGGGGAGCGTATCATTCGGCTGAAGAAGCACTAGGGGGCGCAGGAAGGACGCTGGTAGCAACAAAAATACAGGTCGACCGCCGAGACTTGATGGCGACCCGCACGGTCGCACTATGGCGGGATCGACCTTTTCTTGGATGATGAGGGAGTTGAGGGAGTCATCCTCTTAGGAATGCTCTTTAACTGCCGAGAAGGGTTACGATTAGGGCAAGTGAACCAAGGCTTCGTTGAGTGGAAGTATTGCGTAGTGCTCGTGCCACTGAAGGTGACAAAAGACATTTTGGTCCATAAAACCTTAAAACTAGAGTCAAAATGATGTAAACCTGAGAAGTGGCTGAGACTCGGGACAACGGTTTTTCGTGACCCCGAGGGCGATTGAACGGTCCTAGAAGAGGGTCTTGTTAAAATCCTATGATGTTAAATATTATCCAGGGGAACCTTAATTGCTGTAGGGTTGCTTATGATATGCTTGAGGTAGCGTCACGCGAACAGAGCGCTAGCCTCTGCCTGTTGTCCGGGCCAAATGAAGCAACCACTAGGCGGAAGAGCGACTGGGTATCCGATTCGGAAGCAGACACCGCGATATGGAGGACGAGAATCAAACATGGCTTGGCTAATGGGGGCAGCGGGTTCACCTGGGTTGAAGTGAATAGTGGTGCAGTTCCCGACAGCTCTCATTTCTCACCCAATAAGGATCTAGGGGAATTTAAAGGGTTGATGGAGTGGAAGTTTTCTACAGCAACCAACAAGAATGGCGCGTCGCGGAGGAGGCGGAGACTACGAGTGATAACAGATACATCTGTTTTAAGCTAAGAAGGCTCAACTTACGCACGATATACACAAGGAAGTGCTAGCAAATGCGAAAGTTTGGTATGGAGATTCTTAAGACTGGATTTGGATGAGGGCTGTAGCTCAATGAGGCTGTAGCTGCTGCTTAGTAAGGCATGCGAGAGGTCGGGCGCTTCAAGCCAGGACAAAGGCCGCCACCCATCTAGGTAATAGTAAACTGAAGGAATCGCCAAGGCAAGGAAGGCTTTAAGCTTTAAAGAAGCTACACGAGGACGCGGGTATGAGTGTGTAGAATAAAACGAAAGGGAATGGGCCGGACAACACTGCGAGGATTCATCGCTAAAAGCAAGGCGCGAGCGTGGAGAGTATTAATAGATGTCGTGGACAGTGACAAATAGAGCCTGCCGTACCAGATGGTGATGACCAGACTCCGGAGATCTCCATTGAAGCTCCCGCCGCACGTGCTGCTAGAGACAATTTCTGCTATCTTTCCGACACAGGAAAAACGCGAAAATCAAACTAGAGAGGCTTTATCAAATGCCCGGTATAGTTTCCGGAAAATAAAATCTACCATTGGAGCCCTTGATAGGGTACTGGAATAGGAATAGGCATGGGAAGTTAACCTACTATAAAACTCGGGTTCTAATCAATCGTGGTTAGTTTCAGAGCCACAGTTTAAGACAACGAAGGCCACCAGGAACACCTGCGTGCTATGCGGATTTAGGGAGACGGACGGCGTGAAGCACACTGCTTTTATACTACGAGTCTCTTTGGAAAGCAATGTGCACCTCGACGAAAGCGTGGAATGAGGCGACGGACCTGTTTGACGCAATGTTGACACTCAAGACAGCCAAGGAAACCTCTAGGCGGGGGAGACTTACGTGGCAGCCTCGGGAAAATGGTTAAGACGATGAGCCGATGGAGGTGAGAGAGGAAATACAGCCGGTCCCTCATGCTCGTGACGCATTTCTTCAGGACGGTGTATATCAGATTGGCATAAGCCTCCTATCTGGATTCATGTAAAAACGCAAAAAGATAGATGAAGAAGATAGAAGAAAACATATGGCTTCGAAGAAATGCCAAGCCAAAATTATCGAGCCTAGAAGCGTGGGAAGGAATCCGGGTTTCGTGGGTTTATGAGTCCCACACTAGTCACGCAGGCTGCTCGTGAGGCATGTGCATTCCCAAAAAAATGTTAAGTGTATATAAGTAATTATCTACGTATAAATGAGTAAGCGATCTAGTTCGCTCGTTATGCTATCCTTCAAACAATGAGTGTTATATATATATATATATATATATATATATATATATAAGTTCTTATACGAGGCCGTAGGAAAGGGGCAAAAAAGCTGCGAAACGTTATAAATGTTTTTTTTAACATTATACACAACATAATTATATATAATTTTATAGTTATAAAATAAATCAGTGTCACCACCCAGAGGCCTTTGTTCTGGTCCCGGTCCATATCTCGTTACCTCGGGCGTTCTGTAAATTAACCCAAAGGTGGCTTTTTCTTGCCTCTTTAAAATCACCGTCTGAAAGTAATGCTAGCCAAACTTCACCGATGTGTCTGTAACAGCTCACTGTCGACTTTACTCTTCTAGGCTTGAGAGAACGTGTCTAACAGCTAGCTACGGGATAGACAAAGCGACATAGACATGTTGTTTACAGACGCCTCGGGCACGGGACTAGTGGCACATTTTAGGACCAGGCTCTTGTAATAGTGACGCAGGCTGCACATGGCTCGTACAGATAAGGAATCAGTATCGAGCCGGGTGGCGTAGTGCATTCGAGCAGGCCTCGCGACCGGAGGAGACACATGGGTGCGCGGGTTCGAGCCCCATCATTGCACATTTGTATTTGTGGGGGCTGTCTCATGAAGCAATGCGAATGCAACCCCGTGGGCGGTAAATGTTGGCTGAGGATCAGCCCAAAAGTCTCTAGAGATAAGCAGTCAGCAAGAGCGATAAATGAGTTCTAACGCGACCAAGACGATAGGCCGGATAAAATAAGCAGACAAGCGACCTCGGGCAGGCTCAAGTAGCTCGGAGGTCATGTGCTGCACTTTCAGGAGAAGTCATTATATTTATTTGCAATGTTAATGATATATCTAATTGACCATAGCTGAGTATGCAATCGCAGTACTAGTAGTAGTTGTAATATAAAAGGAATATAAAGCTTAAACAACGATTCTTTTGGGAACGTACAGAAACATCACGATCGAGTCTCCCCGAGCGAGCTGTCTATTATTTTTCGGATTGGATACTAGCGAGGACAATAAAGGTATTTTTATCATTATCATTGAAGGGAGACGCCACGTAACCGTCAGGGCTTTCGAGTTTGGCTTTTTTTAATTGTAATTTGTAGCCTGATTACAACCCATCTAAATCCAGTACCGAGACCGCGATAAAGAGGGGTGTATTTAGACGCTATCGTGCCAAGGGCATCTTAGTCGACTACGAGCGTGAGTGTCTATTACCACATTAATAATAGGCCATCATTTTAATTACGTTATAATTGCCGCCAGGTGGCTCGCTCTCGGGGCATTCTACACGAAATTGCTGCGATCAATTTCGCTCGGTCATTAAATTGTTACCTGTCTATAGTTGTATCTCGCTCATTTTTTGGTCTTGTAGAGGTTTCAGGAACGCATGACGTATATACAGCACTGGCAATTCCCAGTGGTTAGTGCGGAGCAGTTAAACCAACTAAACCCGTATTCTCTTCTTCACCTTCAGAGTCGTAGCGTAATTGGCGCGGTACGGGTACCTTCCTAGGTTAATGCGGTTACGATACTCTGTTTTTTTGTATTACGCTCATGACCTGTTGATTTTTTTTTAATTAAAGTATATGTGGAACTAAACGGCATTTATGCACAGCACTCTATATTAAATGAAATTATATTAAGAAATGTACATAGAAAGAAGCTTTTATGTATATGGGTCTGCAGCTGATTACAGCTCACCAGAAAATGTTTCTGCTCCGCCTTCCTAGATCTTCATTCATGTACAACATTGGTCTGCTGCTACATTTCTCGGCTGGCGAAAGACGAAATAAGTCCAGTATGAACACGGTGAATGATTTGGCGAAAGTTAAAGTCAAATTGATTGCATAGCTTTTTAGTTTTCGAGATTGTCAAGATTGAGTGCATGCATATATGACCTAGAGCGATTTATCTGATGGAGGAGGTAATTTATGCATTTAATCTCGACATGACCGCCGGGAAACTTTAATTACTCCGCAACCACGAATCGGATCGACGTGGTACCAAAATGATCGTTGCGAAATGTACGTTTGAGCGCTATATGTTCGTAGGCTTATAAGGTTGAGGTATTGGGCGTTAAAGCTAATAAAAAAACGGCCTCTGTTCTGAGCGACCATGTCGCTTCCTTTGGCTAGCGTTTTATGTTTTTTTAGAATAAGCAGAATTTTCTCACGAGTACGACGATGTGCTGAGCGCCTATATAAAACTGGACTGATTGTATCGCAATTGCACATTGTGTGCTCCTATGTCGGGCTATAACACAAGTGTCACCCTACTTTAGTAATATAATTTTCACTTTAAAACAAAACTGTTTAGGTACGATGTCGTACAAGGGAAACATATTTGCTTTAACGAGTTCTACAATTTCCTTTATCGATCTTCAAAAAATGTTGGGCACTCTGTATATATATATATATATATATACATATATATATCAATTATAATATCAATTCAATTCAGACATGGTTTAGTTACGGAACTGCATACATTCACATGCTTACGTTCTCGTTGTAAAAAGCGGAACAAAGGTTTGGGCACGAAAACAGAAACAAAAGATAATAAAAACAGAAGTTAATACCTATACCATATGATTGGCTATACTGACACACAAAGCGAAGGAGCACAAATAAGCTATTGCTATCAGATAGACAATATAACTCGAAATGACAACTAAAAACAGAATATTAGACCATCGTCTTAAATAAATCCTCTTCTTCAGTCATGAATATATATATATATATATATACCAGATGCTGTCCAAATATTCCCTTCAAGTGTCAACGGCTTGACGGTGGTGCTGTCACATTGTCAATTACGGTGTAGCACAAGTCGTCCGTGCACGCGGTAGCGGCGGCGCGTGTTTGACGCAGTACATACATACATGCATGAAGGCATGCGAGCGACCTGTGCGTGAGGACCATGTACCCAGTCGAACATGCAGGCACTTTGCTAAGTTGTGACTTCGCTTCTCGTCGCGTCGCGTCGCGTTGTGCGTCTCTCTCTGTGTCTCGTTTTCGCACTGCCGTTGCCGCTTTCAGTTCGGTTCGGCCAGTGGTTGCTAGCAAAAGTGAGCGTGTTCCAAAGTTGCCTACCGCCCCGGGCCATGCTACGCGTAGCTGCTGCTGCTGAAAGCTTTCCCCTCTGTTTTGCTGCTTTCGTTGCTGCTTGCTGGCAGAGCACTCGGCACCGTATGGCGACGAGATGGATGCGCATCCATAATCCATACTCATAGGCCTGTCAGCCTGCTGCTGCTGTTGCAGCTTACTGTTACTGTTGTTGTTACTGTTGTTGCTGGTGGTGGTGGTAGTGATGGTGTTGGTATTGTCGTTGTTGTTGCTTTTGTTGTTGTTGTTGTTGCTTTTGTTGTTGTTGTTGTTGCTCTTGTTGTTGGTGTTGTTGATGTTGTTGATGTTGTTGTTGTGCTGCGACGCATCTTCGCGGCAAATGCACTAAACTTCTTCCTACTACCGGCTCCGAGACACACTTGGATACGTATGTCTGTGTGTAGTGACACGTATCGAGTGTATGCATTCACGTACGTTGATGCATTACTAATGCTGGCTAAAATATTGCCCGATATTCTAGCTATGCGTACGCAAACGATGCAGCCAGCCCCCTATGGTATATGGCACAGCCTCTACGGTGCGTTGGGAAATTGCTGCCATCTCATTGCATTTATTGTGACCATGTGAGAGTCTTGCTATGACAGGGCCCTTTCTACCCACAAAAACCTTTACCCGTGTAGAGTGCAAACTGCCTTTACTCTTTAAGATTACCAAAACCAAAAAAAAAACAGCGACATTTCTTAACACAGCAGAATGAAACACAATCGTTAGTAAGGTGAAGACCAAACGATACTGCTCTTAGACATGTCGAACGTTACGCTTATTTCTACGTTTCCTAAACGCCAAACCTTTCGTTGGCAAAAATTCGCCACCCTTTAATATAAACTTATCTATGGAGCCAGAACCAAGATCCCTTGATAGCTAGGAGTGGGCCAGTGTCGGAAATAAAAATAAAATAAAAAACGAAGTACTTAGCGCAGTCAAAATACTTGCACCGGGATCGGAATCTAGACTGGTTCTAGTTTTGGGCCAAGTTACTTTTCGATCTGATGAAATGAGCAGATTTTCTTTATTCAGAATCTATTTGAGAAGCTAGGCATCTTTATGCAAGAACATTTCAACGGTCAGCCTTCAACATCATGTAATGTGTCCATATTCTATTCTCGTGCAATTAACAGCCTTGGTTTAGAAGATAGGTGGAGAAAGACGCATTGTCTTCAAACTGACTTTGAACCGAGTTGTGGCTGAAATCGCGCCAGCTAATTTTCGGGGCAACTATATTCCAAACTGGCTTACCTTCCCACGTTGATGGGACTATGAGTAGCAGAGGGGGCGGAGTCAATCGTATGCACTACTGGCGGCCTTTAGGTTCGCGCTTCGATAGGTCGAAATGCACTGGTAAAACACTCTTTCGTAGTGATTTTAATTTCGTACGTTAGGTTCCGTACTTCGCGTGGTATCTATTAAGGTAATAGAGCTGCTCGCGACCTATGGTTTCTATTAAGGTAATAGAGTTGCTTGCTACCTATGGTATGGCAGTTTTATTGCAAACCGTCGAGTCTGACATTGGCAGAATGACAATGTCCTGACATCTAAATTTGCCAGCTTGAGGTAAGTCTCTCGGTGGACCCTTCTTGGGTTCTCCCTTGTTTAGCATAGCTGCATCCGCTTTTCTGCAGCAGCGATGTCTGGCCAGCTTACGATCTGCTACCGAGACAACGCCAACCCACTGGTCTGAGCTTCATAGAGAGATATATGGACCCTATTTCCGAACAGTTGACATGAGAAGGTCGCGGAGCTACCTGCGTGTAATCTGGATTTATTTCAGATCTAGAAATCCGGATTAGCTCTTGCGATTGCTTGGTACAGCTACGAGGGATCTTCGATGCGAGCATCAATCGCCTTGAAAGACGAGAGAGAGAGAGTTTCCTTGCTGCTTGTGAGAAATTCCGTGGTAAAATGGCTCGAGGCTCTGCCCTCCCCTCGAGCTCGATGGACATCAAGCTTGGCCGTTTTTCCTTCCGTATGTCGGCCGCCTTAACAGTGAGCGTTTCTGTTTGTTTGCGACTCGCTCGCCGGCAGTAAGTGCAACGCTGATATTGACAGTGGTATGCTTACATTCGCTAAGCCTTAGTCTCGGAGCCACGGACGCCATAGTCGACACACACAGATAAATAGCATCATACATCTGGCCGTCGGTAAGACGGGCTATCCATCTATCTTCAAGTCTGGTGGTATTTGTGCGGACACTATGAAGCGACCGGATGGCCTGGCGTACCCCCACGGGTTTTTAGGCAAAAGCTTCGTTTAGGTTGTTTAGAAGCTCTTTTTTCTAGACAAAAGATTGGTATGGCTTTCCTGAGTGGAAAGAGTGAGTTCGGAGGAGAAGAGTATTGTTATCGAAATTAGACAATTCTCAAATACGTGCAGCCTGCTCCGAATCATTCCTTCCCGGATTTTACAAAATACTAGCAACAGCTATATATCTATACCGCTATAAATTCTGCTTGTTAGATCATACGAGGCCGACAAAGTACCTGCTGTTTTTAAAAACTTGATCGTTACAGTTTTTCATACGAGAGGCAGTCAATCAAATATTGACAACCATCCATTTGTAGCGCAAGCTTCTATATCTGCATACTTTTCGAGAAATTGACAGTGGCATAATTTTGGTTTTTAAACGTCTACCATATGAAGAGCAACTTGGATTTACAAAGCGACAATCTACTGCCATATAACTAGTAAAGCGTAACTGAAATAACAATGAGCGCTGTACCATGTCTGTGTAGAAGAATTCCACTGTTCCGCTTTTAACAAAATACATATGCGTCTCATACCAGAGCTCAGCCTCCAGCAAGGATTTTTTTCTATCAGCAGAAAGTAGCAATTTTCTATTAGCACGGGCGGAATGTAAATTTCACCACAATGGGGGTACGATGGGAAGTTTTTTTCATTTATTCTAGGGTCTCTTACAAAAATTATATATCAATTCGAATGCAGTTACTACTTTAATATATATATATATATATATATATATATATATTCCCAAATTGATAACTAAATAAAACAAAGAGTTTTACGCTGACTTTTTCGGTATAAGGTCTCTTACAAAATGTGTATATCAATTCAAATGCAGTTACTATATATATATATATATATATATATATATTTATATATGAGTGCCCAAGGTGATAGCTAAATAAAACAAAGAGTTTCACCCTGACTTGTCTGGTAAAAGTTCCACCGGAACATGTCTCTTGTCTCCCTGGTCTGGCCAGAGAGTTCCACTCGGATTTCTCCGGTAAGAGCTCCACCGGGACCTCTGTCCGGTGAGGGTTCCACCGGGAACCACTTGTTCCCACATAGAGTACTTGCCATCGCTTACAATTGCGCCAGAACGGCAGTGAGGCTGCTAAAGCGGGTAGCGCAACGACCGGCGATGCGTTCGTTCACTCGGCCGGGTCCTGCGGTGACCTACGCGATTGCGGACGTAACGTTCAGGAGTTGCCTGGTGCATCCTGTCAATTAGCCAGCCGACAGGACACCTCGCGACGTTCTACTGCATGCATTGGCGCAATTTCCCAATAGAGAGCGAGCAAAGAACACCGATGGAGATAGAGACAAAGGGATACCCACCCATAGATAGAGGCCCACAGGAACAAGTCGGCGCACTCGCTACGCAATACGACTCAAGTGAATGAACCTTCCGCAGCAGTATTTTGTTAGAAAACTTCATTCCTGTTTCTGACTTAGCCAAAATGTGGGGCAATTTTATTTCCAATGGCCAATAATCAACGCGGTCATGTTCGATCTTGTGCAGTGGCTTTTGTCACAATGCAAAACGATTCATGCAGTCGATGAAGACTGCATATAAGTGCTTCGTTGAGGTTCTTAAAGGATCTATATGTTTCGCATTTGGCCGCTAATTCTGATAATGCGCTCTTTTAGTGCCTACTGCATGGTACGTATGATTCAGCATTGATCGTTGACTGCACATATATATATATGTATGTGTGTATATATATATATATATATATATATATATGTAATAGTATATGTATAGCTCTGTATCATATATGATATATTATAGAGTCATATATATGTCTATATGTATATATATCTATAATATATATAATCTATAATGCTATCTATACTGTCTTCTATCTATATACTATATATAATATATATAATATATATAGATATTATAGTAATATGTATATATAGATATATATTACATTATATATATATATATATACATGTATATATATCTATATATATATATATATATATATATATATATATATATATATATATGTGTGCAGATCTCATTCCATACTATGTCCTGCTACGTATAATTATGTATTGGCTAATCAAGGATGACTTCTACGTACTTTCCAGCCAAAGTTGCAAACTCCTAGACCAAAACGTGTACTGACGACACATATTTGTACATCCAAGGCTAGATAGTTGGAGTACAGTTTCACACTGTCAGATAAGCTAGATAGGTAAATGGCCAAGCTTGCACGTTCCACAGAGATTAGGATTAATGGCGAATCCAGTCAACAGAGTCTCGCGGCGGCGAAGGGCGAAGCTAGTACGTGAGTATCTTAGCCAGCATGATACCTTTAATTAAAAGCCCATAGCATGATTAGGATGCATCGACTGATCAGCTTATGTTTCTAGCCGCTACCACAACGTCCTCCAGCTGTGTCAGACTGGCTCAGATGAGCTATCGATCCAAGTTCGTTCGCAAGGACGTCTGCGGGTGGCGGTTGCGGAACTAGCTACACTCGGCAAGTGTTTCAAATGACACTGTATTTTTGCCTATAGCCTAACTAGAATAGATGTTCAATATGCTGTAAGTAAGGCCTGCGACAGACAGAGATCTCCCCTTAGGAGTGCATTGAGTCGGCGAAGTCAATAAAACACAACGTGAGCTTTGTAGCGGTGGTAAACAAATCGTACTCAGTGGCATTACATAGCAAGCAAGTGTGTGTGGGACTTCTAGCAAGGGAAACATCCCACTCGGTATTGAGAGTAGTTCTGAGCAGCACAGTCCTCGACCTTGCCAGAATCATGGGAAACAGGATAAACGCAATGCATGAACGTTACTATTCGGCTAGCAACAGCATTTGGTCTCTCGATCACAGAAAGAGCAATCGGGATGTCACATACAGGCAGCATAGAATTGATTATCAGCATTCGGGGCCAGGATCGTTCAAATCAGCGGTAGTCCATTATGATCGTATTTTTGCGTGCTAACGATATCGGACGCCTCGCTTTCGGCACAGCATGAGGATGGCCTATACGAGCCAACACGAACAACGCTCCGGTGCGACGCACTTATAATGGAAAAGTTGAAGTTGTGTCTCTGGTATTCGTTAAGTCTTATATTATTATTATTATTATTATTATTATTATTATTATTATTATTATTATTATTATTATTATTATTATTATTATTATTATTATTATTATTATTATTATTATTATCATTATTATTATTATTATTATTATTATTATTATTATTATTATTATTATTATTATTATTATTATTATATCTGTATGTTTTTCTGTACAATACATTATGTTTAGATACACACATCACAAAGGGTAAGCTAAGCCAATGTGCCTAGCAGACATGTATGGTGACTATCACGCGTGCGAATAGCGTATAGTCCAGACCAGGATTCAATTTCAGAAGTGTGCCCCTAAAATGGAGGCATCGTTTCCACGTTGTATGTCAAGATCCAGACGTTGTTTAAAGCAGGACGACGACCTGCTATCACCGGATGACAGGTTTAACAAAGTGCCGACTTTGCGGATGAGCTATCGAACGCAAGGGGCACCCAAGGTTTAGACCGCGAGAAGGCAGAATTCGTGGGCATACCCGATTGATACGAATTTGTTTAGTTTATTTGTCTCCGCGAGGGGACTGCAAAGCCAGCTTCGATCATAAGGACGGGTAACTGTCCCAACCTGCATTTTGCCTTGCTCGAAGCGTGTCAGTACCATCTCATCTGGACGCCTGCCGTCCCTCGCGCAGGAGCCTGTCAGTTTAAAAATGCACGGAAGACCGCATACCCTAAGGGCTCTGGTAATAGCGGCATATCTTGGCAGGGCATCGTCTTGCGCTGATGATACACGCGCTGATGATAGGCTGTGATGTTCCAGTTTTTCCATGGGGTGACTACATTCATACCGACGAGGGCTAACTAGGTCTGCTGCTCGTTGTAGACTTACTGCTGTGAAAATTCTCTCGTCATCAGAATAGAGTACCTATGGAAGCACTGGGGAGCGCGCGTAACCAGGCGTCTGAATCCATGGCAGACACGGCATTTAGGCAAGCTCTGGTCGCGTTGTCGGCAGTTTCATTGAAGAAACGTAGTTGTACCCTATCGTGCAAAGGACCACTCCAGTTACGTTTAAGTAGTATCCGTATCAATAGTCAGGCTTACCTCCGCACCGGGAATCAAGGTTCTCCCGATGGTGGGCTAAGCAGTTTCTATACTTGCCGACTTTTGACGCTGTAATTAAAAAGGGGACTGCCACGTTTTGCGCTTGGCATTGATACGACTATAGCCGGCCTGGCTGGGATGAGTAAATTCGGGACCCCCAGGCGCCTCCTGGAGACGGGTGGCTGCTAATGCTTGCTGCCATGCGCTGGGTGGTAGATATGTGTTCAGCAGGGACTCGAACTTACCAGATCGGTGAGTCTTGAAAGCGATAACGTGGACCTAATTAAGAATACTACATATATATATATATATATATATATATATATATATATATATATATATATATATATATATATATATATATATATATATATATATATATATATATTAACATTTTCTTTTTTAAGATTACAATTCTGGATTAAAAATGACTAAAACACGTTAATAGCTAAATACACTTTTGCGTGCACATCAAATAATTTTACACTCTGTGCAATACAAATGATAACCAATATCGCACTCACGTTAAACTAGCGTAAAACAGCGCGAATGGCGTAGATTCCCTGGGCACGACCCGTTATTGTTTTATTGCTTGGTCCCTACAATTTTTGAGCAAGCATACATTCCGCACTTTTGGGTTATCTTACTATAGCATATATATATATATATATATATATATATATATATATATATATATTAAGTTTTTTTTTTAATAGCGATTCACTGTTAAATTGCATGATGACACTTGGCGTCGTTGTTAAAGCCTCGGTAGTGTGGGACTTACAAATCCACTAAAATCCAGTTGCTGCAGCATTGTTTTTTCGAGATTTCTTCGTCTGGCTACGTTGTCTGGCCATTACGGCTGTTGAACTGTGTGGGCTTTTATTTTCGCCTCGGAAACAATATTTGCGAATCTGGTTACCATAAACCTGGATTTAAATTCTATAAGGAGCGCCTCTACAAGAGCTTACTATGCCAGGAAACTTCAAAGTCTTAGGTTCCAAGACGACAGTAGCTCTTGTTCGTAGCAGTGCCGTACACAGTTAGCCTTTGTTGAGTTGCACATACGGCATAAGGGGGAATCAACAATGCCGTAAATGCAAATAAAAGAGGTCACGGTGACCCGTTACGCCCACTCAACGCGATGGGGCAGATGAGCTAGTCGTGTTTAGCGCTATACTATTTTTGAAATCAGAAAGTATATATATATATATATATATATATATGCTATTTGATTCGCAAGTGGTTTGCCTTACAAAGTGTTTAAAAAGTATATATATATATATATATATATATATATATATATATATATATATATTTGTAGCAATCATTTTCATCCTACTGGGCGAAGACGAACCGGCAGCGGCATTCGTCCGTCATCTGATGAAATCTACAAGCGAAATATACCGGGTGATGGCAGCCATGCACAATGCACCTTGCGCGTTCATAACGACTAGTGCAAGCTATTCCCATAGGTTCCTGTTAGCGTTTACTTGTAGTCGCTTACCATTTAGGTGGGACTTAGTTTCGGCGACAGTATGTCGGATGGCCATGAGGTCACGGTAAGCAATCACGATTTCATCCGAATCCACTATGACAACTGTGTTTCTGAAATACTTGAGCACTGATGACAGGCTAGATCAGCGATAGGTAGAGCGAACGCAAATCAGCAGAGCGGGGGGGGAGCCCGTTTCGCCTGCGCCCTATAATCTTGCGGCGCCGCGCATGCCGTGCAGAAGTGATTAGAGACCAATTTGGACATGTTCTGGTCGAAACACTTTCGACTATCAAACAGTCCTCAGTTTATTTAATTTATGATTTAATGCTTTAAATGCTCTGGATTCATTTTTGTGTGGGGTGTGGTTGAGTGAGGCTCTAACAGGTCTTTGCACACTGACACTGCGTACAGTTTCGGCCTAGGCCTGCTTAAGTCCGAATTCAGTTATTAGGGCTGGGTGGTAATGCACACTCTTTTTGTCCGATTACGACCAACTGTAATCCACTCCGGCATTCACCTTTTCTAAATCAGATACCATGAAGACCCACGACCTTCTAAATGCAAGGCGATGACTTTGCCGCTAGGCCACCTAATAAGAAAAATGTGAGTATTTAACTAGAGGCCACAGTTTGTTTTTATTTAACTGGCGCACATTATATATATATATGTGTAGACTTTGGGTCCTAATCCCTGCATAATAAAGCCTACGGAAGAAAACTGTAAACGCCTCATCACCTCTCGTAAGCCGCAGGTCGGAATATTCACACAGCGCCTCTCCTCTTTGGATGTTCAGTAAAATATATTGCGACGCTAATGGGTACATTATTTGAGGCCGCCACATTTAGCTTTATTCAGCCTATTATATACAAGCATACGTAACAGAGTGCACATTTTACTCATATATGATTGGAACAACTGATAGAAGACGTTCTATACATATATGGAGCTAAAGCTTTTGTTAGTTGAGCAGATCGGTGGCGCTTTTCGGAAGAAAACGACGGAAATTTGGTCTGCAAGCCCAATATAGTAATCCCTGCTATATATATGTATGTATATATATATATATATATATATATATATATATATATATATATATTACAGACCAGATTTCGGCTTTTTTTCGCGAAGCGCCACTGATCTGCTCAACTAAAAAAGCTTTAGCTCCATAAGGTAATGATTTTTTTCCCGGAAAATAGAGACTGGCGCAACGGTTACTCAACTTAACTGAGACGCAGGAGAAAAGGCAGAAGCAGCTAGTGGACGACCAGAAAAATATTCACGAGAAGAACAGTAGGAGATTCGGAGGAGGGGAAACGGAATAAGAGGAGAGGAAGTAGCAAAGAAATGAAAGAGTCATCAGTAGGCACGCCCCCGTACTGGCTTCTCTCCTGCAGTTAGTACAAGAGACGGTGGCGTCTAGAAAATGCCATGCAATGGTTGGCTCGAAAGCTGCTAGTTAGATAACCTCGTTCGTGATGCAACTCAGCTGCCGGGATGTGGTCCGCAGTCCGTTCATCCAGTGGCCTGTTGGGTTGAGGGACCGTGGTCAGCCTGGGTGTGTCGATCGACAAGCATGAAGCGGCCGCGGAATACATCAATGACGACGGCTACGACGATCGACCGCGGGGGCGCCGTGGGGTACCTGTAGAAAGGCGATTGCGACGGCTTGGGCGTGGGCACCTTGGCGCGTGTAACACCCCCAGATCCCCTCACACCCCCTCACACCCCCTCACACCCCCCAACATGGCCTATATGGTCTGGCGGGTCTGGCGGATTCTCAGTCCATCGGCCGTCGGTAGAGCGGGGCCGGCATTAGACAGCTGTCAACTGCTGGATAGCAACTAATTCGTATATGGCGCCGCGTTACACCCGCCAACTACATCATCACCATCGACTACAATGCAAACGTTGCTTTACCACCACTATGCTCGGTACTGCTGCCCGTGTTAGTTTATCGAAGGAAAATATTGTCTTTGTTGTTGTTGTTGTTGTTGTTGTTGTTGTTGTTGTTGTTGTTGTTGTTGTTTGTAATTGTTGTTGTTGTTCTTGTTATTGCTGTGCTGTTGCTGCTGCTTTCATCCTTTCATTTGATGATGCTGCCTTTATATTTTCCAATCCGTTGCTTATCCTATCGCTAGCATTGTTATTATGATTGAACTTGCTAATCTAGTTATAATTTGTAATGGAATTTTTCTTTATGGATTGCATTTGCTCGCTCGTTTGCTGCACAGTGCCGCTATGCTTCACATTACTACGAGCTAGTAGAGAAGACATTCACGGCTAATAATGTCATCCTGTTCCGTTCTTCATGATAAAGCAGCCTTTCATGGGCTTTGTCGGGCTTCGGGTAAAAGAAGTGCATTTGTTAATTTAATTCAATTAAAATGCACTTTTATTTTGTCAAGAAGGCGGTCAGTATTTGCAATATTTACACTTTACAAACAGTTGCTTAGATTTACACAACAGTCAGTTTACTAGTGTGTGTTTTTACACTTAATTTGCGCAGTTAGCGTTTCAAGTTCTCACCACCTGGCCATCCGCCACTAAAGCATGTTATTTACACGATTTGTCTTGGTAATTTGTTACCATCAAGCAGCCACACCCTGTTGACAAGATGGTGTTACTACTTCTAAGATTGTTTAAATAAGACTAAAATAGTTTATTATATTTTATGAATTTATAATATTATTGTACATGCGACAATGGGCCGCTCTGGGCTCCTGTTCCCGAATACGGCTTATCACAATAAAATTTCGGGCAATGTTACACCTTGAAACAAGTGTGACGAAGGAATTTCCTCTGTACACTTTCCATTTCTGTACACTTTAATGTGTTTGTCTAAATAAGGCCGTCAAACCTCACAACTAGGGTACAACCAAACTATTATCATGCCTTATGTAAAAATGTAATCATTAATTATAAAACAACGAAATATGGTATCAAGTATAAGACTAGTTGATCGGATAGCTTATGTGATATGACTGCTATAATTTCGTTCTGGTGTCACCGCAACCACAAGGTCCCAAATGCTATTAAAAAAAGGGATAGCTTCCACATGTACTATGTAGTTATGGACTTCCATAATTAAGCACAATACTGCACAATTTGAAACTGACACAAGCACTTTGTTATCCACACACCATTTTGGAAATCGCCTCAATCGGACACTGTAGTACTTGACTTTTGTTATCGGTATTGGAATATCCGTATAGTTTCAGATATCTAGCATAAAACTTATACGTTATCGACTTGGGGATAACGTTTTCAAAATCTTAAGTAAATATGCAAAATAAAAGTAGGCCGGGGCTTTATCCCTGAGGAACGTCAGAGGGGCGCGCACTCGACTCACTAAAGCTATTGTTCAAGCGAACGCAGAACTCTCTACAAGTAAGATAAAGAACTAGCCATAATCCATGATATAGAGCAAGTATCGACATTCAAGTACGTACCTCACATTTAATTGGTTAAGCTGCTCCTACAACCGTAAATGTTACGAATAAAATTCGTCCCACTCATTCACCGCATTTGTCTCTGTTTTCTCATCTGTGCGTTTCGGCTTAGCGGAGCAGCTTCACGGTATACTTCCGATGGGTTTTCCGTTCTACCTATTGGTCGCCCGGCACATCACTCATCTCACGGTTAGACGGTCTCTCCTGCGGATTGACTAATGCCTGAATCTAGTTTGCGCAATTTTTGTATTCACCGGTACATCTTAGCGCTAAACTAGTTTTTTTTTTAGTAATCGCTATATATATATATATATACGCACCGCGAGTGTGGAAACTTCCAAAGGACATTTTCATTAAAGCATTCATAAACTGCACCACTATGAAAACGAATGGGGGTGGGGTGTCTATTAAAAATTTAAAAAGCAAATGTGTAAGGTATTTTGTTAAAGTCCTTTTTACAGTACCAACTCAACATTTCAATAGATTGTAGACTGCACGTGTATCTGCAAAGTACACCAGTATATGCACTACATCTACATGGTTCATTTATTACTAAACGAATACTTATAGATTTTTTATAAACTGCATGTCGACGGGCCTATTGAAGTAGAACATAAAAGGTTTCCGAAAACAGGTCAGGTTGTGTAATGTAAGAGGCATAAAAATAACAACCACAGTATAGATAGTGTAAAACTTTCGGGCTGACCGTCAGCCAAGATTTAACGTTCACGGCACTGCTTTTTACATTGCATATACGGACCCCTATGAACACAAATGTGCAACTCTGAGGCTCGAACCCGCGCACTCATGTGTTTCCTCCGGTCGCGAGGTGCAGGCGAATGCATCACGCCAACGTGCTAGTATAGAAAATAGGGGCAATTGACATCCAATATTTTAAGTCTCAGTGTAAGTAAGTAGTTTAGTAATTAAAGTACACTGAATGACAGCGATATAATATATATGCACTTTTTATTTATGCTAGAGCTGTAATGCATTTGCACAACGTGGGCAACCAAATAGGCTAAAAGGACATACGAGGTGTGTTCAAAAAGTATCGCAACTTTTGTGTTTTTTCAAAAATTATTCATTTATTCATGAATATCTATTTTGTCCCCTTCAAAGTAATCCCCATGAGATATTATACACTTGTGCCAACGGTTTTTCCAATCTTCGAAGCACTTCAAAAAACCATTTTTTTTTATCTTGTTCAGCTCCTCCTTCGATGCCGTCTTTATCTCGTCAAGCGTAGCGTAACGTCGTCCTTTCATGGGCCTCTTCAGTTTAGGGAACAAGAAAAAGTCACAGGGGGCCAGATCTGGGGAATACGGTGGCTGCGGCATCATTAGTGTGTTGTTTTTGGCCAAAAACTCGCGCACAAGCAACGATGTGTGAGCAGGGGCGTTATCGTGGTGCAAAAGCCAATTTTTGTTCTTCCACAAATCCGGGCGTTTCTGGCGGATTGCTTCGCGCAAATTGCGCATAACTTGCAGGTAATATTCCTTATTGACCGTTCTACCCTGTGGCAAGAACTCATGATGCACCACGCCCCTGCAATCGAAGAAAACTGTCAGCAAAACGTTCACATTCGACCGAACTTGGCGCGCTTTTTTCGGTCTTGGTTCGTGCGGCAGCTTCCATTGAGATGATTGAGCTTTGGTTTCCACGTCATAACCATAACCCCACGATTCGTCACCAGTTATGACCCTCTGGAGCAAACTTGGGTCGTCGCGGACAGAGTCCAACATCTCATTAGCAATGTTAATGCGATGCTGTTTTTGGTCGCAATTGAGCAATTTTGGTACGAATTTCGCGGCGACCCGTCTCATGCCCAAATCATTGATAAAAATCGAATGGCACGAGCCAATCGATATGTTTAGGTCCTCAGCAACTTCTCTAACGGTGATTCGACGATTGGCCAATACCATTTTCTCCACTTCATTAATTTTTTCGTCTGTTGTTGAAGTGCTCGGGCGTCCGGCACGCTCTTCGTCGTTCACATCTTCTCGGCCTTCTGAGAACATTTTGTACCACCGATAAACGTTGCTTCGGTCCAAGGTAGCTTCTCCGTATGCCACAGTCAACATTCGGAATGCATCCGCGCACTTAATTTCGTTTTTCACACAAAATTTGATACAGGTTCTTTGATCCATTTTTTTGAATAGGTAAAAATCGAAGACGATCCAAAACACGTGCAAGCAAAGCAGCTGTCAACAATTAAGTGAACATTTAAAATGGCCGAGCTTGTCGGCATAAGTGAGAGACATGAGTACCAACATAACGCCACAAAAAATCGAAATTCGAATATACGTAACCCGCAAAAATTCAAAAGTCGCGATACTTTTTGAACGCACCTCGTATATGTGGTTAAAACAATGACAACAAATCTGATATTTTGCATAAATGAGTCAATTTGTAGTGCGTTAATATAATTTACAAACAACTTATTAGCTATATCCTCTTCAACTGTGGGCAAATACAAACAATAGCGTGGTATCTATCTACCATCGTTGTCATTGCTGACAAATAATAATAATAATAATAATAATAATAATAATAACAGTAATAATAATAAGAATAATTATAATAATGCATTCTCCTTGGCGCGTCTTTACAAGTCGCTTCTGCTGGGCCTGCTATCGGGTCCCCAAACAACCTCACTGCTGGCCTGCGCGATCAGCTTAAAGACGCTCTGCTGTCAGCTGTAACTTCAAGTTTGGCTGGTCTGCGTCCGCCCGAAACGGACCCCGCGATGACAGCTGCCTCCCCTGTTGTCGCATGCGACATCGCTCTGAAGTCACCTCCGGCCTCGCAATGATGTCACAACAAGACATTCGCAGGTGGGCCGTTCGTTCTGTCAGCAGTCTGAAAAGCAACGGTCTGAGTCCGTCGACGAGAGACGCACTTGATGAAAGTTCTGTAACAAGTACACCGGCGCAGGTCGCACTGCAAGACGTTATCCTCAAAACGTCGAAAGTCAAGTGCGCGTCTAAGATGATTTCCTGTTTACCCCGGGGTATTCGCGACAGCATGTCTTCGGAGCTTGCAACTCTGATCAATGAGGTCTGCTCAACAGTAAGCAGAGATTCATATATAAGACTACTGCAATTTCCAACTGCAGTATTCTGCATACCATCTCAAAAGAAACGCGGCCGAACCCTCACATCGGTACTACGCGAGAATCTTAACCGATTCCGGGCGGGAAACGGTCCTGAAACAAACCCATAAGGTTCATTATTACCTAGTCGGCAAGAAAGTTCGTCGCGCAACAACTCTGCGATAATTCGTGTTGTGCAGGGGGAAACTCGCTCTCGGCGACGTTTTCTCTGCAGCAAGGGTTCTTTTATCCACCGACACAGTAGCGCCGCTTTCTGCCGAAACGAGACTGCCGGAGAAACCCATGAGATCACCGTGTCTGCAATGGATGTCATCAACGCCATCCGGAGCTTTGCCAACAGCTCAGGCGGCGGCTCTGATGGTCTACGACCGCGTCACCTGAAGGACCTTATCGGCAGAGACGGCGAGGAAAACCCACTGCTCCTAAGTCTAGTACGCTTTGTAAACCTGCTATTAATAGAAAGGTGCCTGATTTCGTGCTCCCTGTCTTCTACGGCGCCTCGCTTATTGCTTTGCGCAAAAAGATGGTGGCATTAGACCCATTGCCGTTGGCTTGACTCTGCGCCGCTTTGTCGGAAAAATAATAATCAGGAAGAGGATGCCGGACATCGTCGCCGTGGTCTCTCCGGATCAGCTCGGCTGCGGAATCAGAGGAGGTGCGGAAGCGGCCGTGCATGCAACACGGGCGTTTGTAGACCATAACAGGAGTGCCCCAGAGAAGGTTCTCTTCAAGTTAGATTTCAAAAACGCGTTTAAAACGCTCAGACGAGACCACCTGCTTAAGGCTGTTCGCTCTTACCTTCCCCAACTTTACTCTCTGGTATACCAGATGTACAAACTTCCGAGCAAGTTAATTTGGCAGGAAGAGTTTATCGAGTCGTGTTCCGGCGTTCAACAAGGTGACCCCTGTGGCCCCGCTTTATTTTGCATTGCTGTTCACGAACTTCAAACGCGCCTTACTTCCGAACTCCGACCTTGGTTTCTGGACGACGGCACTCTCGCTGGAGACGTCTGGCAGTCCAGAGAGACATTGCCCAGGTAAAAGACTTCGAGGCGGTCTCGGGACTCAAGCTGAACGACGCCAAGTGCGAAATTTTCTTCCCCTTTCAACAGGACCCTCAACTCGGCTCCATGCTTCAAATGGTGCGCGATCTTCTGCCAGCTGCGAGGTTGATTCCAGATAACGAATTCGAGCTTTTGGGGGCGCCAATTCTGGCCGAATCTATTGACTTATCTTTAGCTAAAAAAGGCTCCGACCTTGTTCGCAGACTGCGACTATTGGACGCTCACCCAGCCCTCTACCTGCTTCGCGCGAGTTTGCCAACGCCGAGGCTGATGTACCTCTTGCGATGCTCACGAGCCTATGCTAAACCGGACCTGCTTCAATCGTTCGACGAAACCTTGCGAAGTACCCTTCAGGGTATCTTAAACGTTAAGCTTAGACAAACCTCGTGGTTACAAGCTTCGCTTCCAACTTCGGCAGGGGGAATGGGGGTTCGCATGGCTTCGCAAGTTGCCTTGTCTGCTCATTTCGGGTCTCTAAAAAACACTGAGACTTTAGTGTCAGGGATCACACCACCGGATGCTTACACCAAATTTATCGCTCAACTTGAACAAGCTCGCCGCTACTACGCAGAAAAGTGGGATCCATTGCCCGAACGCATTTCACAATCGACTTTAGACTTGCAAATAGTTAAGTCGATCCAAGAACGGTTAATGACCCAGGCAAACAACGTTAAAGAGCAGGCGCGATTGAAAGCCGTGATAGATCCGATGAGCGGAAAGTGGCCTCAGGCCATTCCCTCACCGCAGCTGGGGACGATGCTGGACAATACCACACTCCGCATCGTCTCCGACCTGCGCCTGGGGGAATTAGTCTGCTTCGCACATAACTGTGCAAGGTGTGACCTACCGGTGTCTTCTACGGGTAAGCATGCTCTCGCTTGCAAGAGGAGCGCCGGTAGGTTTTCAAGACATTCAGCTTTAATCGACGTAATACACCGAGCAATGCAGTCTGCCCACATACCGGCAGTCAAAGAACCGGTCGGTCTGTCAGCCAACAGCCAACTGCGTCCGGACGGCCTGACTCTAGTTCCATGGAGTGAAGGTCGCTGCTTTGTGTACGACGTCACCGTGTCTTGCACGTTGGCCGCTTCTTATGCTCGCCATACCAGCAGAGAGGTCGGAGCAGCCGCTCACCTTGCCGAAGATCGCAAGTTGGCAAAATATCGTGAACTGGAACAAAACTTTATCGTTTAACCAATTGCCTTCGAAACATTAGGCCCAATGGGAAAAATCACAAGGAGCTTTCTGGCGGAGCTGGGATCTAGAGTTGCTGCATCAACCGGCGATAGAAGGGCATGGCAGTTTTTGCTACAAAGAATATCAGTTGAAATTCAACGCGGAAACGCCGCGTCGATAATCGGTTCATTGCCCACGGGCAAGGGACTCCCTTTTCTGCCGTATCGAACCAAGTCGGCGTCGAGAATTGTATGTGCATCTAAAGAACCTAAATAAATACATTAAATACAAATAATAATAATAATAATAATAATAATATAATAATAATAATAATAATATTAATAATAATAATAATAATAATAATAATAATAATAATAATAATAATAATAATAATAATAATAATAATAATAGGCCATGACGGGTCAGCCCAGAAAATCAAATGGTTGCTAACTGTGAGGGCTTGTCACCAACCATTGACACTGGCGGAACTATATTCTGGTCGGCATGAAAGTGAACAGTGGCGACTAACTTCTTAATGCGCCGCTCAAGATGTACTAGTTACTAAACATACTACTAGTACTTTTACTACTAGTACTAGTAGTGGCTAAGGTGGTCAATAATGTATACTGCGTGCATGGGTAATCTAACACTCTTGTTTTAATTTTCAAATTGTATTACAGCGTAGTGAGTACTAAATTTCACTGTTATGTGCTATACTAAACAAGATGGAAAGCATATGGGAACCTCAGAAGGTTTCTGCAGTTTGTCTTTGCGTAATGGAGTGCGGGTTAAAATCAACAACCTACCAGTGGATAGTGCTATTTTTGTTAATATTTGCGTTGAAAATACGGAGTCGATTTCCTCACAAAGAACGGTGTTAGTATAGAAATGGCAAACTTCGGGAATGTCGGCGGCATGAAACCTTATTCAAAAATTCGCCTCCGTGCATTTATTTGATTTAACTTTCAGGAAAAATGAATGAAATGCATGAGAGTGTTTCGAAAAGCTTTGATCGATTGTTGGTGATCAAGAACAGCCTCTGATGAGTGTGTATGGATGGTACGAAACTTTTCAAACTGGACGTGGACGATGCATCTTGTGTACACATGCATACTATCGCAATGAACCCCATCCCAAAATTTGGCTTCGACTCCAGCAAACCGTTTCTGCTTTGAATCAGTAACGTGTCTTCGAAAATAAACCTACTTACAACAGTGAGAGAGAACGCGACAAAAGGGGTCACCGACTTCGGATTGCTAAAACGGCGTTACTAGTAGGAGGTCATGGCCTTATCGAAAGCTTTCGCGCAGTCATTAGGGACTGCGTACAAATTATCTTCGGGCTATGCCACAGCCCCTTCCAGCCCTTATTGTGGTACATCGCGTCACTGGTACTAATTCCCCGCCTGAGTTTTGACTACTTCGGTGACAGGGTTTGGTTTACCACGTGAACGACCCGTCCAATGACAAGCTTACACAAAATCTTCGTGAGCGTCCGCTCAAACGTATTTCCCCAATAGAGCTTAGAATCGTTCTTGTTGCTACTGAGCTTACTTTTTTATACTTGGGACAACCTAGACAATTGCCAAGGCCTATCCATGTGCACACTACTCAGAATCTCATTACGAAATCACTGAGTATCCGTGCCGAATTCAGCTTCGACTAACACCAGTATTCCTAATAAACCTGGTTAGGCACGGACCTTTTTATTTAGGAAGCGCTTGTAGTACCTGATCGATCCCCTTAATTCAGAAGGGGGAGTTCATGCCGCTACTATAGGCTCTCCCGACACTGATCTGCTCTACTCAAATTTGTGTAAGAACTCGAGCAGATCGGGTAGGGGGGGGGGGTGGTCTAGGTAAGAAGCTCTGGTAAAAGTTACGTTATTTCCGTTCGTAATTTCCTCCTAACCGCACTTTACCGAAAATCAGCTAAACTAGCCTCCGCTTACAAATCAAGGTTTCTTGCAGCGACCTTAAGAACCCGAAAGTCTCGAAACTCACTGTCAACAACGTTGCTACACAACAGGCCAATGGTGCTACATACTTTTAGATTTGTATGCGTAAGGTCGTATTATGCCATCACTTACTTCACCGTCAATTCTGCAGGATAATTCATTTCCGATAACAGTTGACAATATCAGATTTAAAAACGACATATCCAGCTAAAAGGTCTCCGTAACAAAGATGTGGGCAAACCTAAAATGCTAAACGGCAATTTTCGAGACCTCTGGTCAATCATTCACAGGTTCTTTTCGGTTTGTAGGACCTGTAAGTGTTGCGTATTTTACAGTAAGCTACGAGGAAGGGCTTCCCGTTAGCACACACCACTCTCAATAATTTAATAGCGCTTTTTCGAGGACCACTAGAAGCACTTTTTTTTAACCAAATAATCGTAAGGATGGACGCATACTTATCCCTAAAACAGAATTCCTTTTGGCCAAAAATATCCTTCTGCCGTTCTGCGTAGCCGCCGTACAACGCGAACTTTAGAGTGTAACTTGAACGCTGCTAGAGCCTTAATGCCAATGTCGTCTCAAAGTCACGCGTTTAGTGGGGTGAACGCAACAAGTAGCCTGTAAAAAAAGCATAATGATTGGCCTAAGGACAATGCAGCGCAAACACACGTGTATCACAATGAATATAGAGCAGGCATGCCCAGACGGGCAAAGAGGTCGATTTCTCATGAATACAAGTTGGTGGAGTACAACATATACAATACATAAGCTACGCACATGATCACAACCCATACGCTATAGTGTTTGTAGATGTATTTTACATATGTCCTGTTACTATACTATGTAGTAGAGACATTTGTGATTTGCTACGCAATGACGTTTCGAGATGATGGCGATAGCGACGTCAACAAGGTTGGTACTAGTATTTGGCCATTTGACGGGCCGGTGTGAAACGGCGTCCTTCGAAACGCCGTCTGTTTCGATGTGTCGATTGTCCTGAGGCGTTGTTGTTCGTGTGCTAATCGGGATCATTAAGTCGTCACGTCGCGAGTAACAACCTATGTAATGCTTGCTGTACGGCCGCATTACATGCGAGGCAGCAACATGGAAAAAGACCAACCACCACAGCAACAACAGCAGCCCTAGAAGCAAAACCTGCGACGGCGGTCGCCGTGCTGCCACGGCGCCGTGTCAGAGCTGTACGTTGTCCTAGTGGGCAGGCGCTCGTGTTTCCGGCCGCCGCCGCCGATTGCCGCGCCGAGAAGCTGCAGCAATAGCCGGCTACTGGACGATCGAACGACCCTATGGAGAGTCGTCGTAAGACAGCCATCTCTTTCTCTATTCCTCTCTATTCCCCTCTCTTTCGTTATCCTCCTATTCCCCCCCTATCTTGGTCTCTCTCTGTACTCTAAGCGAGCGTTTTGTAGCACCGCGCATGTACGAGCTCCCGTCGTACGCTCCATGTGTACGTTCGTATGTACGCTCTCTACGCTACAAATTGCCATAATAAAGATTTATTGCTCTGTAGACGCATTGAGCCGCGCCAATGGCCGCCAATTTTTGCTTCTCATTTATGCTGGCGCTGCTGCTGTTGCTGCTGCTAGCGCATAGATGCCCTTGCTGGCGCCGTAGCTTAGGTCGACATTGTTCGTTCGTTGTCGACGCTGTCCGTCACTTAGTCATAAGAGACAGAGGTGTCGACGATAGTGGCCGATGAACGACGCAGCCATTGCATAGGCAGGAGTAGAAGAAAGGTGGTTGCTGCTGCTGCGATGCTGGATGCTGCAAGGGCAGCTGGTAAGTGAAGGACCCTACCCAAGGCTTTTGCCGCCCCCCCCGGCCCTTCCCTTGATTTGGCTAGATCTCGACAACCTGCTCTCTTCAGCCATTCAAACGCTGAACGCATCGCGCGCTCATTTGATTACTTTAGTCAGCTACAGCGGCAGCGACAGCAGCAGCAGCGACGGCGGCAATGACGCTGGCGACCTACTACCTATTCGACGGCGTCTCGGTTGTTCTTGCATAGGCAGACATGGAATGCCGTGTTTCTACATGTGGACGATGGGCACGACAGCGAATGTCACGAAAGCCGTGGACCGGCCGCCGACCAACTGAGAGAACTACGATGACGACGACGAAAAGGACAAGGTCGAATGAAGGTCACTTAGCTAACAAATACACTCGCACACACAAACACTCACCATCACAGCTTGTGGAAGGGTCTTAATTAAGGAAAGAAAGTAACGAAAACATGAGGAAACGCTGGGTGTGAGGCGTGAGAGCATCGATGCCGTCTGCTTGCATCATAAAATGTACATAGACACACACAGTTGCCAGCCAGCATCAAAACGAATAGAAACGACGGCGCCGGTAGCGACAGCAGTATAATTACGCTTCGTGACAATAAAATGCTGGTTGGTATCTGTAACAAATGTAGAAATCTAATAATAAAGACTTTCCGCCGCTACTATTACAGCGACAACGAGGATAAGGGCAACAACGACAGCAAATGCAGCAACGATCTCTATCGCCAAAATCACTGCTATGAACATATCCGCAACAGCAATTGAACTATCACGCAGAGTTCCAATATTGTGCTGACCGTACTTCATACATCAGAGAGCAGTGACCGACCAGTGCATGAGGTTTAAATTTCAGCCTACTAGAACGGTCTCATAAGATTCGTGTCAAAACTCCGTCGGAAGTTGAAGTTGCAGTTCATTAGTCAATAACATCTCAAGTCTCAGGTAAACATCCTGAGCAGTCAGGCAAGCATATAGATTATAGCGCTATGTAGAAATTATATATATATATATAACACATATACATTTTACCACCATTTTATTAAGGCAAGCACGTACGTGCCAACGTATTGTAAATGATTAATAAATCATTACAACATTATATATATATATAGAGAGAGAGAGAGAGAGAGGGAGAGGTGCGACCAATCAACTGTGTCCTAAATGAGGCCCAGATAAAGATGGCCAGTGTAGCCAGGTATTTAGGCATACATCCAGACACGGGAATGAGGTGCATGCGCCATTCTAAAAACGCTCTGAGGAGAGCGGATAAGGTGGCACACACAATAACACACCGAGATCGGATAGTCTACCCTCTAACGTGGACGGACCAAGTAGAGCACGACATAGGAGGCTCATCATGTCGGCCGCCGGATCTATATCGTTAAAAGCAGACGAAAGGCAACGACTATGGTATAAGGGCCGAGAAGGCGCTAATAGGGAAGTCAAACATGCCGAAAGGAAAGGCACAATTACTGCATGACAGAACGAATGGGCTGCCATTCCGGATGGTGCACAGAGTGCGCGCGTACGCGAACTCATTTCTGACATAAGGAAGTAATTGAGTCGACCCGGCGGACAGGTTGATCGCGTTCTGGCGCAAGCCATAACGAGCCATTGCAACCTCCAGGCATATCTGTTAAGGGTAGGAAAGGCCTTCTCTGACAAAGGCCGTACACTGTGTCCTAGACGCTAAAAACGACGCAGCCGATACGCTGTTGGTCTGCCCGCAAGTCAGAATAGCGGTTAGAAGAAATGCATTGGATCTATTGAATTTTAGCGAAGAGCTAAGCTCTACGAACCTTCCGAAATTGCGCTCCTACTCAGCAACTTCACAACTTGTGCAACTCGTCTGTGAAGGCACCTCTAACTGGAATAAAGAGGCTGCAATGAAACGAGAGGTACTGATTAGAAAGGGGCACCCGGGGCGACTCAGGAGAGACAAATCGCGACAGAGAGAACAGAATATGGCGGTATATCTCGAATAACTTTCTCGCAGGAAGAAGGACGCCGTTTGGTGGCTATAGGAACAAATTCTGAGATGCTTTCGGCCAATTGATCCGAAGGACACTCACCACTCCTCTTGTCGGCTTGCAGTACTATTAAAGAGAAAACCGAGCTGACAGAGAGTGAAGCTTAAGGGGGGGGGGAGAGGTGCGTTTAGTGAGTATGATCTCGGCGGAATAATGTCCAACCGTCGGGGACGAGTCCCACACTGCGTAGGGCTCAGTGTCTTACCCATCCTATTGCGCTAGTGTCTATGGCATTTAATTCGTCCTTCATATAAATAAATAAATATATATATATATATATATATATATATATATATATATATATATATATATCATTATTGTTTTCATCGTTTTGAGATGAACACTGCTCAATGTGTAAACAATTTTATCCACTTGTGGGCAGAATAGTGACGCTTCACTTCCCTCCCGCTAGGCTTCCCGCGACTCAAAACGACTCACGTTCGCAGTGGCATGTTAGGTCGGCGGCAAAAAACGAAATCTACATACTGTACTGCCCAGTACTGCAGATTACTGCGAACCACTTGGCAGCAGGCTATCTAGTTGTTCCTTCCAGCCTAGATTACGTTTCTAGGGAATAGCCATCCGACTCGCACTGAATCAAGTACACCACACCCTCCTGTACACCTACCTGTGTACACCTGACAACCGCGCAACCGCGTTTACAGATTACCTGACACGGGCTGTCCGGCACCCAAAGTTTACGGCCACTTTACGCCGCCGTACAGCAGCCGAGGAAGTATGGGACGTGGCCACACATAGGCATATCTGCTCGTCCGCTTTCCAGAAACGCAATGTCCACAGGGATCAGAGCCACGCTAGCTCTCGTGAAATAATACTACATGCTACAACAACAACAACAACGACACGCCAATTTCGATTATTCAGCCCAGCAGCGCGGAATAGCAGGCATTCGCAGGCCGTTTGATTCCCGTTTGTCTAGTCTATCGCGTGCTAAGTAATATAATTAATTATGTGTACTCAAGAATCGTGAACGCAAGCGGCCGGGCGCACGGACGAACGGACGAACGAACGAGCTCAGTTTCCACATGTCGTATCGTTGTAGCTTGCGTTCGACACGCACACAGACACACCAGAACGACGACGACGACGACATCTTCTTATGCGTGGTGTCTTGACTAACTAGCAAATAATGACCCTGATTAATTATGCACGTAAGTAAGGCCACGGCTATACGCCTGGTTGCGTGTACGTATTTGGATATTGCATTTGTGCACGTGTACATACATAGCGTGCATTCGTATTCCATACGAAACATGACGTATGCCCTTCCAACAAATACGACGGTACGGTGACGTCGAAAAGACGAATTATTGATCCGCTCGGTTTTGGCAAAAGGTTCCGCGGTTGTACAGTGTAAGCGCGCTTCTCAAACGGCCGCACTTCACAGATCAACCACACAATTCACTAGGTGAGATTCACAGAATGTTCTCGATTTTACGATTAGTAGTACTTTTGATAAAAATACCATTTACGCTATTTTACGACAGTTCGTAAATATAAGACAATCGCAAGCAAGAGCGCTACATGGTTTAAGTTTGACAACAGTGCAGAAATGCTTCAAACGATACTTCGGTGCCGTCTCGACGGCATACTTTACGCCGTTAAATGCATCCCATAGCACTTACGGTAAGGGTCAGTAAGGTACGGTAAGGTTCAAAAAACAGTTGCGTGGACGTTAAATCTTGGCTGAGGGTCAACCCGAAAACTTTACTTACGGTAAGAGCTGTCTACACTATGGAAATTGCTATGCATGCTGTCAGACTCTCACACGACGAGAAATCTGAAACCTGGGTTCTGAATCGGGCAAAAAGGCAGATCTAGACCCTTACGTTGTGTTGGGCGTTAATTACAATGGTACGGAACTAACATAAAGCGGAGGCGCCATAGCATGCAGGTACACAAGGTCGTTGTTGTGCCGCCGTCCCTGCTTCGATGCAGTGACTAGTTAACGGTTAGTCCACGTAACGTTATTACGATACCACATTGTCCTTTCGTTGTCACGCAGTATGTTGTTGTTGTTGATGATGATGATGTTGATGATAATGTTGTTGCTGTTGTTGTTGTTGTTGTTGTTGATAATGTTGTTGTGCGTGTGTTGTTGTTGATAATGTTGTTGTTGTGTGTGTGTGTTGTTGTTGATAATGTTGTTGTTGTTGTGTGTGTGTTGTTGTCGATAATGTCGTTGTTGTGTGTGTGTTGTTGTTGATAAAGTTGTTGTTTTTGTTGATGATGATGATGTTGTTGATGATAATGATGATGATGATGCTGTTGTTGTTGCTGCAGCTTTGTGGCTCTATTTTTTTGTTGGTGTTGCCACAAAACCCGCCTAGGTAAATGGATAGACGAACATACGAGTTTATTCTCGTAGGAAAGCCATGTCACCAAACAAAGCACTCTAAAGAATGCACTTGATCTATTTATTGAGGCTGAGCATCTAGTCGAATACGCCAGTGTGTAAGTGGCGGCGACTATTGCTTTCCTTCCGCGGTTAGAATGCACTTAGTGTGACCAAAGACCACCCGTGCCCACTCAACAGGAAAAGGCCGTTTATCCTGTAAACGACAACAGCCATCTCGACAACTTCGGCTAAGCATTGAATGCATGTGATAACGGTTAGCAGGGCACGTAGGCCTGCCCGTACCACATGCGCGTGTGGGTGATGGTCTCCATTAACACTGGAGATTGTCGACCCGTTTTTAGCTAGAGGACGACGATTGGCGGAGAATGAAATAGATGAACAACCATCGGCCACTGGTTAACCGCTCTGAGTAAACGCGACTCTTAAAGAAATGAGTACCTTATCTACAAGGCCTAATTTCTTCTGTTGTTGGAACCATATGCACATGTGCAGCCATATGTAGCTGGGCCTCCTTAGTTCGACTGCCCATTTGTGTCTTGAATTTTGGCTACCAATGGCTATTATTAAAGGTCGCGTTGGTGAATGTAATATGTTTGTTTATCTGCAATTAATGCAACCAAATAATTCCAGACAGATACCACGCCGCAGTATCTCCAGCAGTTCAGTAAATAGCTGAACTCACAAGATAAGATAATATTGATCTATATGTTTATAATTTGCCCAACCTGGGTGTTAATAAACCATAATCTAAGTGAATGCTAGTATACTCTGTTAAACAATACGATATGCTGAGCCGCTGTGTGAACTTCTAGTAATACCTTAACAAATGGGGAAAACATAAAGAACTCAAGCCATATAGGCTAGACTCCGTTACAAGCAGCTAGGCAAATTCTCACCTTAGAACGATTATTGCTTACCCCCTAGTGATTTTTCGCAAGATTGCAGAACAGCGCAACAGACTTGAAGTGCCTTACGGGAGACTGCCTGCATTCGCAGAGAAGAGTTTCCCACAGGACTTTAACGCTATGCACCAAAGAGAAATAGTATCAAAGAGAACCAGTGTAATTAATCTAAGGAGAGTTCGTTATGACCTGGCCGTCTATTTTCACTGTACTCTTACGCAGGTTGCATGCATACACTTTAAACATTTAGGCGTTTACTTACATTCTCCAGTTTTTTAGTAACCTCGCAATTTAACCCAAGTTTTCCAATTTTTTAGAAAGAGATCGTCGAACGTATCAAAGTATCGAGGGTTTCCCGAACAGTGGCTGGTAAAGTGGTAAAAATCGAATTCATTATTCTAAAGAATATAATTTAGGTGCGGGCGACAACCCTGATTTCATTCCTCCGCAAAAATCTCTGAGCTCAGGCGGCCCTGTTACCGACAATCTATCCTGTCACAAGTCGGACGCAGAATCTCACAAGCAAGGTCTCACGCGGCCACCGGCGCCAATAAACTTATCAGGAAACAAATTTCACCTATCCTATCTGCCGTTTTCTATGCTCGAGATAATAGGAGGCACTTAACTAAGTCTTACAGATTTACTCTGAAACGCATGTGAGCGCGTGGTCAAAACCAGGAAAAGAGGTCAGAGGAAGAACGCTTTAGCAGTTCGAAGCGTCTTGGGAAAGTGGCACGAAAATGGTTCCTAAGCTCCCTTGTCCGCTATGTGATTTAGAAACTATATCCAGAACTAAAACTAAAAAATAATTGTTGGTCGCTCCGAGTTTTCATTCCGGCAAATTATGCACTGTTTAAAACCAAAACTTCACGATACCTTCATATAAATGTGGCCTGTATGTGTTCGCAGGTCAATATCGAGGATTAATTAATTTAGCACGAAGCAGCGCGCGTAATCGTGTGAGCCATTTTGGTCTATAACAGCATAAAGATTTAATCTGGAAACTCATAGAGTAATAAAATGAAAGGAAACCACAGTGGCGCTTTGCTTAAAATGTACGAAACCGCGCATATTTATTTTAGCTATATACAAAAAGGTTAACACGTTTACACATAAGTCTAAGATATACTTGAGACACCGCATATTGTAAGTGATTTATAACAAACTGAACGCAAGCAGTAACTACGTCGGCGAACTATAGCTAATGCCGTAACTCAGTGACCCTGAAAGATACCCTTTTGGGACACAATGGGTGTAGCGGAGCATTAAAACGGATGACGTTCTGTTATATCCTTTCCGACAACCGACAAGAGTTTATTTATCGCACTTGTTTTAGCAGTGTGAGAACGCGATGAGGTTTGTCAATCTAGCTTTTCTAATGGAGTTACATTGAAGGGGCCTGTCTTTGTTATAGTTGCGGACAATGATGTGTTAAGATGACATCAGCGCTCCCCTCATTGACGCTCCCCCTAACAAATATAATCAATATTTTGTATATCTATATATGTATATATATATATATATATATATATATATATATATATATATATATATATATATATATATATATATATATATATATATATATATATATATATTATATATATATATATATATATATAATTATTTTGAAAATCTAATATAGATATAATGCAATGCCGGTGAGATGGCTGCAGAATCAGTAGATGTGCGGAAGCGAACAAATTTCGCAGGCAAGGTGATCGTCAAGCTAGACTATAACAACGCCTTCAATACACTTACGCGCTCGAGACCCGCTGATATACCCTAGTACATCAGATATAATTTTATTCATGCAAGGGAGATTAATTAATTTGGCAGGGAGAGTTCACTGAGTCATGCTTATGCGTTCAACAGGGTGACCCTTGTGGACCAGGCTCTATTTTGCGCCGCTATCCACAAGCTTCCAACGCGCCTAACTTCGGCCTAACTTCGACCGTGGTTTCTGGACGGCAAAAGAAGCCATGCCGGAAACGCCCTGGTGATTCACGGAGATATTGCCCAGGCCCAGACAGAAGAATTCAAGGCTGTTGGCTCATGACCTAATCTGAATGACGCCAAGTTCAAGGCTTTTCTTCCCTTTCTGGAGTATAGCCATCGAGGCGCAAACCTCTGCCAGCTGTCAAGTAATTTTTTATTATGAACTCGAGCTTTTAGCGGCGCCAATTGTCAAATAATCCATCGGCTCATCTTTAACTATAAAGAGCTCTGACCTTGTTCGCTTCCGACTTCGGCTTTTGGACGCTTACCCAGCCATTTACTGCCACGCGTGAGCTTGCCAACTTTTGACTTGAGGCTGATCTACATTATTCGCGGCTCACGGTGCTACCTATGCCAAACCTGCTTCAAATACCGACGAAATCTTGCGACGCTCCTTCAGGGTATTCTAAACGTTTAGCTACGCTACTAACCAAGAGGCCCTAGACAACCAAAAGGTTTGCCTAAGACCTCTTAGTTAGAGGCATTGCTTCCGACGTCCACAGAAAGAATGGAAATTTGCGTGGCTTAGCAAATTGTTATTTCTGCTTATCTAGAGTCTCAAAAACACCGATATTGCAAAAAGCGACGTTGTCAGGGATCGGCCACTTACCCAAGCTTTATCATTCAAATGGAACAAGCTTGCCAATACTACGAAGTTCAGGGGGGTCAAATGCCTGAATGCATGTTTTAAAATCGGCATTGGACTTGCTATTAGTTAAGTCGGCCCAAACGCAGCTGATGTGCCAGGCGTGCCAACATGAAGGATCAGGCCTTTGCCTGAGAGCCGCGATCGATCCGATAAGCGGCAAATGGTTTCAGGGCTTTTCCTCACCGCAGCTACAGACTGCGCTGGACAATAAACTGTCACCAAACAGCCAACGGTGTCCGGATGGCCTGCCTCTAATTCTATGAAGTGAAGACGTTATCTTGTACGACGTCACCGTGTTTTGCACGTTGACCGCATCGTATGCTCGACATTCCCCAGCCCCCCCCCCCCCCCCCCCCCCCAGAGGAGATCGGAGCAGCGGCGCGCTTTGCAAAAGACCGTAAGCTGGCTAAATACCGCGAACTAGAGCCAATCTTCATCGTTCAGCCGGTCGCCTTCGGGACAATGCGCCCAATGGGAAAAATCACAAGGAGTTTTCTCCTCAGCGGAGCTGAGGACAAGAGTCGCTGTGGCAACCAGCGATAAGAGGGCATGACAGAGTTTTTCAGACAGAGGATATCAGTTGAAATTTAACACGGAAACGCTGCGTCGATCATTGGTTTATTGCCCTCGGGCAATGGACTCGCCTCTCTGCCGTAGCTGAGTCGAGTCAGCGTCGAACGACCGCATGTAATTGAATGACTTAAATAAATAAACGTTTGTATGCTTAGATGTCTTCTTATTACTTAGTTTACCCTGTCGGAAGATATGCGGTTTCCTGAAAGTCTTGGATTCTCCTGTAGATGGTCTCCTCGAAAATCGAAGCGAGGCAGCACAGCAGCGGCCTCATTTCAGCAGACAGCGCTCGAATTGTAGTCATTAGCTGACTAAAATGTATATAAATGTTTTAGCTAATACGGAATCGTCTCCAAACGATTATTTTTACAATTCATGTTAATATCAACCGTAATATATATATATATATATATATATATATATATATATATATATATATATATAAACAATGTGTAGTGTGATGTCACATTAAATCAAATACGTGTGGCAGGAATGACCAAACACACCAAACCAAATTGTATTAAACTTGCTCGATCCAGCTCTAGTTTCGTTTGTTTTACTTTGCACGAACACACATTTTGGAGGTTGTTTGTGGTGTTGTTCTCTCTGTTTTTTTTTGTGGTACGTTTTAATATCTTTTTCATCGTCCCTGCAGCTTGTTGTAGTTTGAGTTCGTTATTTTTGTCGTCATTATGCTTCTGTGCCCCAGCCTGCTGCTGTGCCCCTGTTCCCAGTTGCACCGTCCTCGAGAATGACGAGTACTGTTGCTATGCACGATTACAGACAACGTGACAGGGAAAGACAAACATTCACACAAGATAAGGCAAAGCGGGTTTGCTCCTGTGATGACGCGATTTGTTGTTGTTGTTGTTGTTGCTGTTGTTGTTGACGTCGTAATCGTTGTCGTCGTTGTTGTTCTTGTTGTTGTTGTTGTTGTTGTCCTCGACCACACGCTTCAGTTGCTCTATCTGCTCTCGCAGCCCCGCCATAAATAAAGGATAAAGAAAACACGTGGCCAGGATACCACCATCGTTCGTTGCACAAACGCAGCGCCACACCACCGACGAACTCCGTATCGCTCAGGGCGCTATCGGCGGAAGACGCCACGGCAGGCCCATCCAACGGGTCGACGAAGGCGAAAGGGCGAGCGGAAATCCGGCAGACGGTCAGTCATCTAACCCCAGTTCCGTGTGGGAGGGGCTCATAAAGACGCTGAATCTGCTCTCATGTTTGTACACACACATATATATATATATATATATGTGTGTGAATTCGTATATACGGGCTACACGGTGTGTGATGAACATATCCCGGAGAAAGGATTGATCCCCACACAACCACCCCCGAGTCGGCGATCCGTCACACCCACTGTTCTTATGCTGACTGGCGGCTCCGTGCGACCATTCACACACAAGCGGACACGCATTCTGGCGGCTGGCTGACGTAAAAAGTGACAGGCGTGCGGCACGGCGATCATGACACGTGATGCCAGCTGCGTGAGTCATGCTCCTCACAACCGCTCAACCCTCGTGGCCAACGAAGAGAGACACCGGCCTTGTGCACTACTCACTAACAACAAAAACAACAACAAACAACAACAACAACTCGTCATAATAATCATCATTATCAGTATTGCTATTGTTGTTGCTGCTTTGGTTAGTCACGATGCGGTATACAATTACGGCGGCGACCACACATTAGCAGCGGAAATAACCTTGCCGATGACCCTTCCCCCACCAAATACCACGACTATTTTATGCCGCTGCTATGGCCACCTGCTGTAAATGTCCTCGTCCGTTGTTATTAATGTTCGTTTGTCTTGTGAGACTTTTGATCGACGTCCTCGGTACGTATTGAGAGTTGTGACATTCTAGAAGAACATATTCAGAGACGTTTGATGGAGAGCATACTCAGGGAGCGCATAGGACACAGAGGCGTGAGGGCGTTCGAGACCTGCAGAGAGAGAGAGAGAGAGCAACACCAACAGTTGTGCTTTGCAGTGGCGTGTAAGCTGCCAGCTAGATAAGTGTTTTATATATATATATATATATATATATATATATATATATATATATATATATATATATATATATATATATAATGAGTGACAACGTGATTTGATATCGGAACTGCATCTTACAATGCTTGAGTTTTGGGCGTGTACCTATAACAGACAATTACCACCTCAACTTCCCAGGTCAGGAGTCCTTATGATTTGCAATACGATAAGCTTCGTCCTGCAGATCGACCTAGTGGCCACCAGCCTAGCTATGGTACCACACAAATGAGAGTTCATTAGCTACTCACGAGGTTTTTGAACTCTCGCTTGATCAATCTAAATGAAGTACAGGATCTAAGTCTACTGGGTAGTGAACCCCAAATCCCGGGCAACCCGTACTTTAGGGTTTGCGAGCTAACCTCTTTGTGAATTGGTAACTTAAAAATCGTAGCTCATCCTATGGCCCTAATTCCTTTTTGGGATCAAAGGGATTGTATTGTCCGCCGAGATAAAACCGCGAGCTGTTCTGCATGCGATATGTATACCTGCACACAGAACATAAGCTTTCGTGAATGATAGAAGCCCGTGGGTGAAAAACAGGTTCTATACAGAATCACTCCGACATCAAGAGTATCTTGCCCGTAATTCAGTATTTTGCTACGACCTTCGCTCAACAAATAAGTGCCATGATCCTTATCTCCCTACAAGAGATGATTTCGTATCAAAGGAGGAAGAGAAACAGTAAGTCGTTAACAATCAACATATCTTCAATATTCATTCATTTATTAAAATCACCTTTGTTAGGTACATAATCAGTGGTCAAATTGTATAATAAAAACAATATTACTGCGAGAAGCTCTTTAAAGAATTTACACGTGGGCAAATTGCCCCGTGGCACTTTGTGCAAAAGGCCCCGCACCGAGTACATATACATGATGGATGAGGGTCGTGGAAGCCGTGCGTCCCGCACAGGACGTGGTGGAACCCGTGTACCACGAAACGAGTCACTATGCGGCGGTTTGTGCGGCCTAAGTCCTTCTAGGTTCTGTCTCGCATGGCATTCATGTCAAAAATGTCCGGGTTGATGTTCGCCATCTTGTCCTCCCACATGCGGATGAATTCCTTGTAGGCGGGAGTCTCTGGCAGGTTGGAGCGTCTCTTCTGATCCTCAAACATATCTTCAATGGGGACTTCAAGCTGTTTGATGCGTCGCAAAGCCAAAATGACAGCATAACATTTAGCACCTATGTATATAGTCTAAGGTAGCTCATCAGTATAAGGAGTCACCCCAGACACTTGACCAGGCGAAGGTGAAAGAACGTTGGTCCGCTAATTAGCCTCGTAGCATGACGAAAGAATATCACATTCGTGTTGCTAGTACTAACAACTGAGTCAAATTCGTTGAATGTTTTTATGACGTGACTCACCAGGTTAATAGAGTCAGTTACATACTCCGCCACTACTGTCATGTGAATTGATTCGAAAAAGTAACGTTGTGTCATTGGCTATCGCTTTACTTAGCTTGTCAAGTCTTATTTTCAAAAAAATAATTTTCAACAAAATTTCAAGTATAAAATGCGAACAACAACAGAGCCCAAACGTGTTCCAATGTCAACACTATGCCAGTGCGATTCCACCGTACCGATCGTGACAGCCTGTGCTCTACCCGAAAGGTTGAAATTAAACCAAATTACCGTGGAGGGTAGGCCACCAAGATGTGACAACATTTAAGTGGCAGCCGCCGCATTAAGAAAAACACCGAATGAGATATACAGGTAGTTCAATAAGTTCTTAGAATGAGCTTTTTAGAATTCGAATTTTGTCGCGCTTCCACCGCTATTAGGAACTGCAACTTTTCGACTGCCAGCAGTCAAAATATTATGGTGATTGGCCGTTGCGATTTCGTTTGATCGCTTTTCCCGTGCAACGTATCGGCGTGATTTTGAAAAATGGAGAAAAAATAGTTTCGAGTGGTTATCAAGCATTTTATTTCAAAGGTTGGAATGCGACCCAAGTGAAAACTGAGTTAGACGAGGTGTACGGTGACTCTGCGCCATGTTTTGCCACTGTTTCCAACTGGATTAATGAGTTAAAAAGAGGTCCCAGGAGGACCGGGATGAACTACGTTCAAAACGCCCAAAAACGGCAACTGATTAGGAAAACGTGGAAAAGGTGCGGAAAATCGTTGCCGCAGATAAGCGAGTGAACATTAGGGAGATAGCGGAGGCCTTGGGGATCAGTTTGGGGAGTGTGCAATTCATCCTGCACGAAAACTTGAAGAGGAAAGAGCTCAGAGAAAAATGGCTGCGTGTTTCCGCTTCACAGCGAAATTTGGCCAAGATGTCGAAAAATCCGTCGGATTTTTGGCGCAGATTCGTGACCGTCGATGAAAGCTGGGTCCATCACTACACTCCCGAGACCCAAGAAGCATCTCGTCAATGGTGTGCACCTGGTGAAGGACCTCCGAAGAGGGTGCGGACAACGGCATCGGCCGGAAAAATGATGACTACGGTTTTTTGGGACCAACGTGGAATAATTCTGGTCGACTACCTTGAGAACGGTAAAACGATCACGGGAGAATATTATGCAAGACTGTTGGACTGCCTGAAGCAAGAACTCATCGTGAAACGGCCCGCTTTGCAGAAGAAGGTTGTCCTGTTTCACCAGGACAATGCTCCCGCACACAAGTCGCGGCAAGCAACGGCAAAACTGGCCCAACTGAGGTTCGAACTTATTGAATAACCTTCCTATTCTCCGTACCTGGCCCCCTCTGATTATTTCCTCTTCGGACATTTAAAGAATAGTCTCTGTGGAAAGCGTTTTTCCAGCAATGAAGAGGTTAAGGCTGCTGTCAATGCCTATTTTCAGTCTAAAGACGCGGAATTCTACTTAAGAGGTATAAAAGCTCTGAAATCTTGCTGGGAAAAGTGTATTGAGCATCTCGGGGAGTATATCGAATAAGATAAATTTAAAAACATTATTTGGAAAATTCTTGGTTTTCATTCTAAGGTTTTCACTCCCTTGCCCCGTATACACTCCCAACTCTGATCTCTTCGAGGTTTCCCTTCCTATCTCCATAAAGGAAACCAACTTAGCTCTCCGCGGACCTTCTAAAGCACTAGGCTTGGATGGAATTTGTCTTTCGTCCCTTCGTAAACTCCCGTTAGAAGTAGTCTGTTGTATTTTTAACATACTATTAATTAGCGATATTGCCTCAGCCCATGAAACTGCTCTCCAAGCGTTCATCCCTAAAATTAACAATGCCACATCCCCAAGCGATCTGCAACCCCTATTTATTAGTTCATACTTACAACGAACGCTTAACAAAATTATCTCTAGACGCCTCCAGAACTCTATTAAGCTTCTCCCAATTCAGCGAGCGTTTCTCCTTTATAATGGTACCTTCGAGAATCTTGCGGTTCTGGATGGTATCCTTAACAATGCCAAGTCTGCAGGACGTGAGCTCAGACTCGCCTCAATCGACCTCCGTGAGGCGTTCGACATGGTGAGTCATGACTCCGTCCTGTGGTCACTCCGGACTCGCGGATACCCAGAGGTATTCATTAGTTATATCGAACGCTTGTACCGCTCATCGAAAACTCTCATAGAATTTGGACAAGAATGTCGCACATTTCGGCCAACTAGGGGTGTTAGGGAGGGAGATCCTCTGTCCTTTATTTAATCTAGTTCTCGGCGACATTTTTTCAAAATTAGACAGCACTACAACACTCCACGCACCCTGGTGTCCAATGGATGCTAACCACCGAGCACTTCAAAAAAGACCTTGCGAAAACAAGACTTCTTTGCGAGCGCTTGGGAACCTTCATTGAAACCGCTACACAAGAGACCGATTACTGGTCTCAACAACTACACAACACGTTCGATAGGGCACAAAAGCACACGAAACCCCCTTTGTACATTACTGGATTAAGGGTCTGCCCTACCTATCTGGTAAGGCGTATTTAAACCTACTAAAGCTCAGGATCAACGCACTACCAACGCGTGCCAGATTGGCCAGGGGACACCCGGGCTACAACAAACGTTGTAGGCACGGGTGTCATGCGCCTGAGAGAGCCATGACGACGTCTTCGCGTCGTGATCGCGTGGCGCGTCTTCTCCGCGAGAGGTTCATGAGGTGGTTCGTGAGCGAGTATTTTGTCGACCGGGCGCACCGGGTCTAAAGCCCGATCTCGTAATAACAACACCTACCAAGGTCTGGGTGTTAGATGTCGAGGTTTGCGGCCCGAACCGGGATCTGGCAAAAGCGCGGCAGGACAAGATCACCAAATATGACGTCGAGTTCCTAAGAGCGGCGCTCCCCGACCCGCAAAAACCTCGCAGATTCAGATTCATCACTATCTCTATAAGCGATGTATGGGACTCCGACTCTGCGAGGACGCTTTTGGGGCTCGGCGTCACAAAGTGGAATCTTATGGATCTTACCGTGTTAACGTTGCAAGGAACCTTGATTATATACCGCTCGCGCCGGGTCCAGGGGCTACCATCAAGCAAGGACACGGACAGCTGATTCTTAACCTTACGTGACACCTTTTTATTACCATTTTTATTAAAGCGAGCACTGTCGAGTGTGCAAACGTATTGTAAATGATTAATAAATCATCACAATATTTTCTATTTATATATATATATATATATATATATATATAGTTCAAGGCTTAAGCCCACAAGCACCAAACATGGTGATTCAGCTCATCTGAAGTTGGCTTGGCATCAGTTAACAAATCACTAAAGCTTGCGGACAGTACCAAGTGAAGCTCTGTCTCGCCGCGACCCTTACCACACGCCTTAATTGTGAACCTGCAGAGCCGCCTGGAATCCGTTTTGAAAACGTCCAACCAAGTTATATGAAACGCCCCTCTTGCCGCACGAAGAGCGGTTGTATATCTATTTCTAAAAAATATGCACACTCTCTTAGTCTCACGTACGAAATCTACAGGAGAGTTTGTTAGCATTGTGTCTTAAGCTGCGAAGACCTGCAGAAAAACAGACGAGTTTGCATCCCGTATTCCTAATGTATTGTCGGTCTTAGGTATAGGAAATAGGGGCGCCAACGACATTCAGCCCCGAGGGCATGGTAACTGTGAAGAAGGTTGGTCTTCACTTAGAGATACAACTACTAGAAAATGGTCGGAAACGATCGACGTGGTGTCAAGCACGGCCGCTCAAATACTGCAAACATTTGAGCAATTTGTTATAGCAATATGATCGAATATATACCCGAGAAGGGCGCGAGCACCCCTAAGCCACTTAGAGCCCGACGGATATTCTCATTGATAAATAATTTTAAAAAAAAATCACGGTCGACTCCACTGATCTGAGTTCAAAATCGGGACAAATCTTGACATTGGGCCATTGGCGGGACATCCAAGACACTCTTTGTCGGCAACGCCCTCCACAGTCTAAATCTTTAATACGTGTGTCGGATGTGTTGAACCGCAGTTAAATTATACAGCATCGTGATTCAGGTTGAAACTTAAGGAAAAAGGGCTTGAAAAACTGACTACATAGAGCCATGAGCTTATTGGTAAAAGACTCGTAAGCAACCGATATTGTATCAGTCACGGTGTTCTCCAGTCAGCGATAACTCACAACTCAAATTAGTCTGTAGTGCGTCTAGCCACTATGTTGCGGAGCCTAAATAGCCTAATTCAGTCACTTAGCCTTGTCAATGCGCTTGTCAGTGTTTTTATCAGTCATTACCTTCCAATAATTTGAAATCTTCGCTGTACAAGCAATGTCTACTTAAATCGAAGTAACACTAGGCAAGACAGCAGGTTTTGCGAGCGTTGCCTGTGCAGTACTCGACGTGAGAACCAGGCGTAAAATTCAAGGATTTATCGGCTCCACAGATGAAGCGTCACCACTCTTTACCTTCGGAACGTCAGTCGAGAGAGCCACCAAGCCATCAGCCGGGCCTGGAGCTGACAGCTGTTGAAAACTCGTTCTACCTCCTTTCCTCCTGGTTTACTGTCATTTTAAGTCTGCTAGAAGGAGCAGCCTTTCTCCGATGCCCTAGCGATTTCAGTGGAAAATAACGGGTTGTTGCGCCTCATATATATATATATATATATATATATATATATATATATATATATATGAAAACTTAAGGTTGCTTCAGAAGGAGATTGCAAAAGTCACGAGTATATGGTTACGACAGGCCAAAGCCCAATTCTCCCGGTAGCGCTTCCAGGATCCGACACCAAGGCTGTTCTGGCTGTATTTTCGACTGCAAAGAAATTCTGTTTCAAAAAGTTTGTCGTCTGGTTTTACGACTAATAACGACTACTACGGCAACATTTTTTGAAGATTGCGCGAGATTGGCCTGAACTCTGGGCAAACAGTAACAACATAGTTCTCTATCAGGACAAAACACCGACGCACACAACGTTACTGGTTTTGGATTATATTTTAAATTTAGATTTTTATATTTTTGCAACCTCCTTATTTGCCGGATCTGACTTTGTGCGACCTTCTTCTGTTTCTACAGTAAAAAAAAATGAACGGACAACGTTTCGACCCTATAGAGGAGAGATAAGGAAAAGTTCGCAGGAGAAACTCAATTCAATTCTGAACGACGCGTTTACAATGTTTTTTTTACAGCAAGGGAAGGAAGTAGCATGCAAATGCATTGCAGCGTGCGAAAACTATTTCGAAGCAGAAACCGAAACCTTTCGGAAAATATGAATAAATACTATATTTTTTATACAAATATGTATTTGAACTTTTTGATCAGATGCACATATTTATGTATCTGATCAAAACGTTCTAATACATATTTATAATTTTTAAAAAAAAGTATTAATTCATCTTTCTTCTAAGGGGCTTTTGCTCCTGCTTCAAAATAGTGCAACCCAAATGCAGCAAAACATACACTGCAGGTTTTGCCATTCGGGCTGCTAGCCGGCCCGGAGAAAAATGGGCTACGGCAACGAAATCCACTGACAGCCGATCTGAGCCGAGCGCCGAGATCTGCGAGTTCTCTGCTCGACGTTGGACGTTGCGCGATAGCGCGGCCGCTCTGTATTTCCCTCGCGCTGTCCGAGTGTGCGTCGTCGAGTACGAGCATCTCACCTCACTCTCCTCGACGTCCTTTCTTCTGGTTCCGAGGGCGGCGGGCGGAGTCCCTCCTCGGACGGCTGAGCACCGGACCACCACCGACACAACAACAGCAACGACGACGACGAGATCATGGATGAACGCCAGAACCGTGGATGTTTCCTGTTGTTCCTGCAGGCAAGCAAGACAAAACAGGGCGCGCAACCAGCACACGCGCGTGGGTGGCCCGGCCAACTTGAAATTGAAAAACGGAGAAACCCAAGGCTAAAGTCAAAGATGGAGAGAAAGAGAGAGAGAGAGCGAGATGGATAGCTAACAGGCACGGAGAGAGGGGGCATCATTTAGACGCATGGTCGCTCTTTCTTTTATATATGTATAATTATATATATATATAAAGAAAAAGAGAAGTAGAGTATGGTGATTTATATATATATATATATGTATATATATAAAGAAAAAGAGAAGTAGAGTAAGGTGATTTAACCTCGCCCGCCGCAATTCCATATCCGAGTTGGCTTAAGTTGGACAGCCGCTGGTCGCGCGCTCCCGTGACGCTCGAGACGAACAGCATAGCAGATAGCTTCGTTTGCTACAGCGTCGTTTTACATGTGTTCTACACACGGCTATAGCTGCTACTGTTGGCGTTGGCGAACAACGAGTGTTTCGCAATAGGAAGTCGGTACAACAACCACAGTCGTAATTGCGTTCGCGTCGTTTGCTCTCGTGACGGTAGGCTGGTATTACATTTTGCACATTATATATATATATATATAGCAAGAAAGACATTTAGTACATAACACCGGAGACGAAACACGCTCATATTCTCCGGCTACTACGGGGACGTCGACAACGACAAAAGGTGGTGGTTTCCTATTGCCCAAGCTTCTTGCCTTGCGTGTCCAGGAGCAAACGCAGCAGCAGCTACTGCGATGAGTCTGAACAATCTGGCCGAAAGCTCGGGTTTCCTTCGGCCGGCCGGGTGCGGGAAGGAGGGACGAATCCATATGGCTAATGCAAGTGTTCAGAACAGGTGAGTGAGATCTTAGTAGATTTAGACATCTACACGTATACATCTTTGTATTTGCGTACGTATATTATTCACTAGGGTGATATATATAAATATATATATATATATATATATATATATATATATATATATATATATATATATATATATATGTAAATACGTATAGACTTACCAAAGACGACGTCAGGATCTAAAGACGACATTCGATCTCTGTTTTTTTTCATGAGAACGTTGTCTTGAGGGAACAACCCAGCACCTACACGTTTCTGGGCCGGCGGTTCTAGAGCCCCGCCAACACGGCAGTACAGCAGTGTCGTGTGGAAAAAAAAGAACGCCACAAAAAAAACCTAAGTTCGCTGTCAAACTTTCGCTGAATATCCAGCGTACGCGCTATTACGCAATTTGCTGAAGGATGAAACTTTGCGACGGCGTTCTCTCGCACGCACGTTCTGTATGAATTCCTCCGTCGGCTCGCGCTCCCCCCCCCACTCGTGTTGTAGGTGGGTTTTATTATACATTAATATGAATGTATGAGCTGCATCGCGGCAACAGCTGATGCAGCTCGATGGCACCCACGATCAATTTTTGTTTAGAAGCAAATGACCGCTAATGAGCGTAACGCGCCACAAGTACAACAACTCAGATACAGCTGAAAGGTTTTTGCTGCAAGGCCGGGGCTTTCTATTTGCTATGTATTTTGCTGCTGCTGCTGCTGATGTTGTTGTTGCTGTTGCCGCCTCAGCAACTTCTCGCGCGTTGTTCAAACCACCACCAACAACAGGAAAACGAAAACCAACTTTATTCTGAATATCAACTACAAATACTCAAAACACGTATGCTCTTCGTCACTCGCCAAGAGGTGCGCACACATATGAAAGCTCCGAAGCATCGAAGCTGCGAACGCTGTCTCTAGGCCCAGTAGAAAAATGCATCTAGCCACCACCACCACCACCAGCAGCAGAAACAACCCTGTAGAGAATTTCACAAACTACACTTGTCACATATTAATCTCACTCACGTATATATATATATATATATATATATTTATATATACGGGGTAACAATAAAGACGGCAAAACTCGAGAAGGAAATTCCGGGTGTGAAGTCCGAGGCAGAACGTCCGGGTTTCTTACTAACTATAATTTGCAAGTTCCAGTCAAGCATTCCCGACTAAAACGACAATTTTTTCTAAAGCTTTGCTACTCATATAAAACACAAATCATTAAGCAGAATTCGATATATATATATATATATATATATATATATATATATGCTTCGGTTTATAAAGATAATTAGACAGACATACATAGCGTGTTCAAAACGTATCGCGACTTTTGTGTTTTTTCAAAAATTATTCATTTATTCATGAATATCTATTTTGTCCCCTTCAAAGTAATCCCCATGAGATATTATACACTTGTGCCAACGGTTTTTTCCAATCTTCGAAGCACTTCAAAAAACCATTTTTTTTTTTATCTTGTTCAGCTCCTCCTTCGATGCCGTCTTTATCTCGTCAAGCGTAGCGTAACGTCGTCCTTTCATGGGCCTCTTCAGTTTAGGGAACAAGAAAAAGTCACAGGGGGCCAGATCTGGGGAATACGGTGGCTGCGGCATCATTAGTGTGTTGTTTTTGGCCAAAAACTCGCGCACAAGCAACGATGTGTGAGCAGGGGCGTTATCGTGGTGCAAAAGCCAATTTTTGTTCTTCCACAAATCCGGGCGTTTCTGGCGGATTGCTTCGCGCAAATTGCGCATAACTTGCAGGTAATATTCCTTATTGACCGTTCTACCCTGTGGCAAGAACTCATGATGCACCACGCCCCTGCAATCGAAGAAAACTGTCAGCAAAACTTTCACATTCGACCGAACTTGGCGCGCTTTTTTCGGTCTTGGTTCGTGCGGCAGCTTCCATTGAGATGATTGAGCTTTGGTTTCCACGTCATAACCATAAACCCACGATTCGTCACCAGTTATGACCCTCTGGAGCAAATTTGGGTCGTCGCGGACAGAGTCCAACATCTCATTAGCAATGTTCATGCGATGCTGTTTTTGGTCGCAATTGAGCAATTTTGGTACGAATTTCGCGGCGACCCGTCTCATGCCCAAATCATTGATAAAAATCGAATGGCACGAGCCAATCGATATGTTTAGGTCCTCAGCAACTTCTCTAACGGTGATTCGACGATTGGCCAATACCATTTTCTCCACTTCATTAATTTTTTCGTCTGTTGTTGAAGTGCTCGGGCGTCCGGCACGCTCTTCGTCGTTCACATCTTCTCGGCCTTCTGAGAACATTTTGTACCACCGGTAAACGTTGCTTCGGTCCAAGGTAGCTTCTCCGTATGCCACAGTCAACATTCGGAATGCATCCGCGCACTTAATTTCGTTTTTCACACAAAATTTGATACAGGTTCTTTGATCCATTTTTTTTGAATAGGTAAAAATCGAAGACGATCCAAAACACGTGCAAGCAAAGCAGCTGTCAACAATTAAGTGAGCATTCAAAATGGCCGAGCTTGTCGGCATAAGTGAGAGACATGAGTACCAACATAACGCCACAAAAAATCGAAATTCGAATATACGTAACCCGCGAAAATTCAAAAGTCGCGATAACGATTGAACACACCTCGTACAGCTTTTTTGTTAGAATGGCAAAATTTTGCCACGAAATGGAATCGTAATTAAATGTTAAGTGTTGCAAATGTTTGCAACAACATAAAATTAAGTTTAGCACGCCGGTTATGAGATGAGGAGACATTGGCGCCTTACTTCATATGGTTGACTGGTTAGTCGTTCGAGCCTCGAGGCTCGGGGATACAAAATACAGAATGCGATGACACCCAACACATCACACCTCACTGAAGGACTTCACTGAAGGACATCAGCGCCCACACACATACACACTCAGGAACATGCTTGTCGTTTCGTCGTCGGATGGAGGGACGTCGTGGCCAGGCTTCATTTGACGAGCGCGACATATGATGTCGATTCGACGTCGTAATCAAATAACGCCCGGATACGGATCAATTTCTCGTATTGAACTGGCGCACTCCGCACACCGGCCAGCAGACTAGCCGAGGGTTTTCCTAAAGAAGTAAGAGAATAAAGATAGGAGTGGGGACACGTCGGCACAGGTACTTTCGAAACCGAGACTGTAGACAGAATTGAATGAAGCGGCGTACGAAACGCCGTCTAGCGACAGGAAAGGCAAGAAAGAGATCAAATAAAGGATACAATTACTTATGTAGATAGAGCTATGGCCAGTTGATGTTGTGTCGCTCCCTTGTCGCTTGCTAACTTGCCTTTTCTTCTTCTTCTTCCTCTTCATCATCATCATCATCGTCGTCGTCGTTTTTTCTATTTTTCCTCTCTTTTCCTTTGCCTGCTTCCACACGACGTCGTCGTCGAGTAGGGGCGCTATCTCATCGCGTCCTTCTCCATCTTCTCCCTGGGCGTGACTTCCTGTCACGTTCACGACTTTTAGGTTCAGGTTAGGGACAATCCTTTCTTGCGTCCGTCCAGCCGTCCGCGCGGCCATCTGCCAGCAGCAGCTGCAGCAGCAGCAGATGGCAAACGTACGTAAAGCGCCAAACGCACACAAGTAGAGCGTCACAAGACATGCAGCAACAGCAGCAGCAGCCATAGACGCACCATCACCACCGCAAGCAGCGAAACGACGCAACGGAGAACGCTTTGCGATTCGAGCATCGATAATAATGGGTTCGGGTTAGTCAGACGCCACTGATGATGACTGGGACTTGCGGCGGACCTGACGCTCGGTGACACGTATAACCAGTGCATATCGACCATATCAACCACATGCAAGCAGTACTTTTTGCTGCTAACACAGAAAGCACTTTGTGTTACTTAAAGAAGACAAACAGTTCTTGCTGTTGTCTTGTTGCAACAACAGCAGCAAGAACAACAACAACAACAACAACGTTATCATTAGCAACTGTAACCGATGTATTTAGCTGCTCTGATGGTCGGTGCAGGTGCGGTGACCAAGCAGATGGTCATGCTTCCAGGTTAGGCAGAGGCTAGCGAATGCAGAAAATACTTTAGCGTTGGTTATCCAATGCACCAGTTTTGTTCGTTGGCTTTAGAGACAAACGTAGGGGACCGGGGGGGGGGGGGGCTCTTGCATTCAGGAGCTGATCGGAATGCTTTGCATCTGAGACTGTCACTCGACATTCGGCGGTGAAACGCAGTATCTGTTCGGAGCATATTGTTAAACTGGGCTAATCCTAGGTTAGAGAACCCGTCACCACACGTTCACGCCCGAAGACAATTGTTCACTACAAGATGCTAACATAACAAAGTTATATAAATAAATCTGTATAAAACACAATAATATGTTTTACTACAAGATGCTAACATAACAAAGTTATATAAATAAATCTGTAAAAAAACATAATAATATGTTTTGTGAAAGAGGTATGGAAGTGCACTTTTGCTATGAATGGGTTGTGTTGTTTATCTCTAGAGCCGTGTGGGATTCAACCCCAGCGGTTGGATGTTGGTCAACCGCCAAGACCCCAACAATCACTAAACACACCTCTCCTCAAGTTTCACTCTCTAATGACTCAAATATCCATAGAACAATGCTGTGGGCCAACATCATTATCATGCTAAGACAATAAAAAATGGTCCAGATATATCATATTTAGCTTTATTAACCGATGATTGGTTTACAATATTGCGCGTACTATTATTACGTAAGGAAAAGCACACACTTACATGTTCGTATATTCATCATGGTTCCAAACGTCGAGTCAACGGAACTGCTCGAATGCCTTGTTGAAGGTGATATAAGTCGCACCGTCCCACGCGGAGATTGCACAAACATAAGCAATATTTGAACTCAGGCGAAGTTCGTCGATTCCAGCCAACTTTTCTTCACGTCTAAACTGAATTGTCTTTGTTTGATTTATATTTATCTCTAACTTGTTCCGGTGGTGACGTAATGCTGCAAAACCGCAAAAGATTGTTACAAATGAAATCGGCTGCGAGAGTACATATAGCACTAAGTCATCTGTGTACATAAAGACGCCCACCTGCAAGAGCTGACTCTGTATTTCTTCAGGAAGGTCACTTACAACCAACCCCGGAAACAGCAAACAGGGGGCTAAGATTGCCATCCTGGACAACATTAGTGGCGACTGTAAAATCGCCATATGTTCAGCGGCTCTATCATCTACGATAACCTGTCCTTCCAGTAAAACGGAAGAATAATTAATAAGACTCATTATAATTTTAATAAGAAATGAGAGAGAAGAATGGTGAAAAAAAAAACAGAAGATAAAGACAAAGAAGATAAACAGAAAGAAAACGAAGAAAGCGCTTCTAACATATGGCAACAACGACAACACAACGATAGCTTATGCGGGACGTGCCCGCACACGAAAACCGCGAAACAGTTTAGTATACTACAGCAATAAGTGCTGGTGTACCGCCATAGCCAAAAAGATAATTGAAGTGTTTGTATGTGAGAGAGAGACGTGAAGACGACTAAATGTGTGCGCATAGCTAGAACTTCTCTTACGACTTGACCTATACGAGCATTTATTACACACAGGCGAACAAACACACAAACCCTAACGTCCACCACCAACCAGGTGTTCGAAGTAAACTAAAACAAATTAGGTTAGACTAGTTGGTTAGTTCGACGTAAACTAACCAATGAGTCTAACCTCTGCCTCGGAGAGGCCTACGAATTGCGCTCGATTTCGAGTGCATCTTTTTTAAGGCAGACAATCAGGCAGGCTTAGAGCAACAATGCATTTAGTTACGACAGCTAGTACATAGGTGTAGCAGAAATATACTCACATCACTTTCAACAGAGCAATTACAATAACGCCCAAACATGGGGGATATGCGACGTTTTCACTTATCTTACCCGGTGTACATGTTCAAAGGGAGACACCTGTTACCTTTTACATAGTTGTAAATAATGCTGTAACAGAGCAATTCAACCGCTGCTAATCGAAGGCTAGCAAACCGTGCAGGTAAACTTGTAGATTTAATTCGATACGTGTTCCTTAAAGAGATCTATTGCTAGCTACAACACGGGCGGTTCCGCAACTTGAATCGTATGTTGTTAGATACTTTTGCACATCTAAAAATATGTACGTTGGTGTTTCAGTCCTTAATGTGGTTCTTTTTCTATTCTTTTTTTAGTGACGCTCACTCCTCCTCCCCCTCTCTCTATCTCTATTTGTCACCCACTCCCTTTTATCGGATGTTTCTCCTCCTAACCGCCCATTTTTACCTAATCCACGGGAAAGATTCTATTCTCCGACACCATCGACGACAGGAATCGCCATCCAGGGTGATTGGGATTGTGGTGGTGACCCCAGAGATTGTGGGCTTGATCCCCATGTCGGTGCAGGTTGGAGCTTGTCTTTCGCGCTTGCTTTGCTTGCGGCAAAAGCTACCTAAGTCGTTGAGTTTCGAAGGTAGACAGGACGTTGTGACGTTGGACTGGCAGGGCCGAGGTGAGGCTGGACAGCTGAAAGCTGAGCCGGGAAAAGAAGGGAACGAGATAGACTTGAGCGGGCCAAAACCTCGCACAGACACGTCGGGCATGGGCGCGCCACCCATGGGGGCGGTCTCGGCTGCCACCGCCAGCGTCACCGTAACAGCAACAGCAACAACAACATTAGCAACAACTCCAGCAACAACAACAACATTAGCAACAACACCAGCAACAACAACATTAGCAACAACACCAGCAACAACAATAGCAACAACACCAGCAACAATAACAAAACAACAACGACAGGTGCAGTAGCAGCAGCAGCAGCAGCAGCAGGAAAGGCAAACAGCGAGGCCGCCGCGTCGGCGGCGATAGCGGTATTCGTCTGAACGTGATGAGAATACGCCACACTTTTGAAGGGCGTGGTCTGAATTCGACGTCTTTTTTCCTAGTCGACGTCTCATTCTCCGCCTCGCTCTGCTTCGTCTGCTCCGTCTACCTTCTTGTCACGCTGGCCAATGCAAGGTATTTCATAGGAGCCACCAGGCTGGGCCGGACAACACGAATAAACCGCCGCCCAAACGGCTGGAGTCTTCGGCTACAGCACTCGCGGCGGCCCGGGGGAAACGCGTCCCGCCGTACAGCCGTCGCAAGACCAAACGTATCGACATACGCTCCTGGTGCTTTGACATCCCGAACGTTGCCAGAGAGAGAGAAAGAGAGATAGGAGGAAGCGGCCAGGAGACCTCCGTACTCCGTGCTCAGCACGCGAGCGTAATGGATCCAAGATTCCTATAAGTACCTTCACCTTTTAGCTTAATCAACAAACTGAATGGTGGGTATTCGCGTAGATATGTCCGGCAGCAGTTTTAGATTACACGCATATATATATATATATATATATATATACGCTTGCAGGTGACCTAAAAAAGGCTCTTCCTTTTTTATCTTATATATATATATATATATATATATATGGTTCGTATCTTTAAAATCGTCAGTTACTGTATACTTTTCTGCATAATACATTGAATATGTTTTACGCATAACGAAGGATTAGCTAAGCTAATGTGCTTATACATATATACATATATATATGGTAGTAGTCACCATACAAGCCCGCTAAGCACATTGGCTTGTATGGTGTGCAAGCCACCATACAAGCCAATGTGCTTAGCGACATAACCTAATCCTTCGTTATGCGCGTAACAGATATTCAATGTGTTATGCAGAAAATGTAACTGACGTTTTTGTTTTTTTAAGGTTCAAAACCATATATATATATATATATATATATATATTAGTTAAAAGATAAAGAGCTGTGCAGGCACTGCTAAATATGCGTAGTGGTTTGCGAAGGCAGTTTTGAGCAAATACTGTGCCATAAAAAATAGCTGTGTGTGCTTCTAGTGCTATGGAATAAGCCACTTATGCACGCAGGACCACCGGAAAACCTTACATAATTCCTCGGCAAACACGCACCAGTGCTGCGTACACGGGCTTTCAGCCTTACGAGCTGTAAGACCATAATGTTGTAATGCACATAAGACAGTGTAAATAAAACGCACTTAAACAAAAATGCGATTGAATTCAAGTTGAAACTGAGGTATTGAACGTAAATGCTAATGATAGCACTTCAGGTTTTGCGAATTCTCTTCTAAATGATGGCTATGCCGCATCTTTTCGAGCCGGCGTCGTGTGTCAGTCAAGTCAAGAATTTTCTCACGAACATGACATTGTGCTTATATTAGTGTCTCTATAGGAGAACTGGTTGTCTCTCAATCACACAGTTAGTGCTCCGATGCCGAGCAATAACACCAGTGTTTTTGAGTAAAAATATTGGCGCTAATTTTTCTTCACACATTTTAATGATATCACTCTTTCTGCGAAACAAAACTTCTCCTAGACCACGTTAGCCAAATTAGCTTTCTAAGAAGGCCCGGAAATTGTAAATACAAAAGCATGCGCGAAGAAAAAAATGTTGAGTGTTTTGCTGTACGACTTCCGAAAGAATTTAAATACTGCTGTGGCTTGTTAAGAAAAATATAGAAGCATCTCCACCATATTCGGGGACGACTCAACCAACAAGCGAACTTGCCGAGCATGATTTGCCAAGTTATGTGATGGAGAACGAGATTTTAATCTCGACGATGAACCAAGTCCGGTCGACAGTCTTTGCTGAATGAGGACGTTCTGCGCTCAACGACTCAACGAACTACTTACTCGAAAACTTGCGGAAGAAGTCAAAGTTGATCAAACGCAACCATTGCCAGAATGCTTGCAGGGAAAATCCTTAGAATAACTTCTAAGCTTTGTAAGTGGAAAAGGCTTCACAGACTAAGCAACAACAAATCAGAGCGCATGCGCATCGGAACTTCTCAATCGCTATCACTGAAATTCGTTTCTGGATCGCTTGGTGACCCGCGCGAAAAAATGGGTATTTTACAAGAATGTAAGCAGGCAAAGAGTGTGTGGTCCGAGAGAAGGGCTATGTTGCGTTGTTGACGGAATATGAGAGGCATCGTTCACACTTCTTTAATTTCTAAGGAACCAGACAATCAAAACATTTTGTATATATAAATATACATACATTTATGATAATAGTTTTACAACATACAACGACCTAGTTAATACAAGCAAACGTCGCTGTCTACTTGACAGAGTCTTTTGACTGATTAATTGACAACGTGATTTATTATCGGAACTGCATTTTCGAAAGCTTGAGTTCTTTGTCCGGCGGAGCGTATGCGCACATTGCTTGTGCTATGAGCATGCGCCTGATCAGGCTGAAGGCTGTTCGCCTCGCCGCAACTTTGCTGCTTGGCGCCTTGTGCAGGCTGTCTGATCGGATCAAAAAACCGCTTCCGGTGCTGGTTACACTACTATCATGATGATGATGATTCCGGCCACGACGGCATCATAGCGATGGTAACTCGCTGACGACCTTTGCCGCCACTGCCGTGTCCTGACAGGCCATGTTTACCAGACGAGGAGGAGGAGGTGACCCGCATCCGTTCGAGTGAGAAGCCCTTCGTCCTTCAAGCACCGCCTTGGCCTTCTGGAGGTTGGACTACGAACTGCCAGGAAATAGGGATAGAGTGTACATTACTTACTCTGCGTGGCCTCTGAGGGCCAGCTATTCAGAGAGCCAACGAACTACAATAGCCTAACCCAATGAGCAGGTGTCAAATCAAATAGTAGAGTCTCTTTTGGCAGCCCAACAAACCAAGCTTGGGAGAGAGCTTATACAGAGAACAGAGGACGGATGAACGGAAGGATGGCCGACAGACTTATCTAGCACTCACTCCTACAGGCGTAGAAGTTCCAGCAGCTGCTTTAGCTGGCTACTTCAGTTGGCTGGCTGCCTTGAGGTGCAGGTTCGAGACATCATCTCTCGGAATCGTCTAGGGGCGCCGTCGGCTCTTAAACTGCGATTAAGTACGTACTGACCGAAGACTGGACAAGGCGGTGGTCGAAAAAAAGAGTAAGTAGCTAAGGCTACAGTACTATTACTACTACTACTACGAAAAATACTACTCCACACTGCTGCCGCTACGATCCGATCACTGGCGCCTGGAATTTTCTTCTTTTCATCGTGAGACAAAGAAGAAAGTTCCTGATTTGTGTAACTTGGGCATTCCCAATGAACTTGATTCCAGCTGAGACTGGCTGTTCTGTTCAGACTAGCTTCGTTTGGAGCCAATAGATAACGCGATAAAGCAGCTACTTGCAAGAGCTGCTTGAATGGAACTGGAAGAACATATAAAAAATACGACCCTTAGTCAATTTTTCTACTAGTCAGCTTAGCAGACCAGAATATGACAGCACAAATAGGATGATAGACGTTGGGAAAAATTAAACATATTTTCTAAGAGGGTGCTTTTATTTCAGATCAACTTTGTCACCCCTAGTAGGTTAGAACTTACCGAGAGAATGCCCGTGTACGATTTTTCATGTTATGGCTGCTTTTTAATCCACTCCGGCATTTACCTTGTCTAAATTGGAAATCATGAAAACCAGTTTAAGAGTGATCGGTCTGGAGAAATCTGAAAGGCTTTGCCACTAAGCCACCTTGCACGGTCTTTTTGAGACATCTGACCCATTTGACGAACAAAACAAGTTCACGGATGCAGCTGGGTCTGTCGCCAGACATCTCCGTAGATTTGCAGCAAATTAGAGAATGGCGACTACATCCTACACAACCACGACCTCGCAAAAAATCTTGAAGCGGGCGATAGGACGTTTGAGCACGCCGTGTTCTTGCGTGTGCTTGCAAGGATTGCTATCTGACTTAAATCGTGTAGTTTGGTGCCACGTGGTCTATTCTCGATCTAATGGGGTCTGTGACCTCTGGTCTGCAACATTCTCACTAGTGCTATGAGGGGCGGGCCATGTTAGAGCAAAGCGGAAGTGTTATTTATCACTTAGGTACTACCTTGTAAAGGGAATGCGTAATATGTGTTTGTAATGTTTACACATTGTATTGATCATAAGGGAACCCCCGGTCAATTCATAATAACAGCGGTCTTGTCTTGGCCTGTGGTGTACTCGCATATATATATATATATATATATATATATATATAGACGTCCAACTTAAACCTCGCCTACAACGGAGATACATTTGATTTATTAATAGCTTTACGGATATGTAATTTTCCCCGGTTAACGTGTAGAAAGCTGTTACTTTGCCAGTGTCTTCCATTTTAGTTCGTGGGGATAGATCGTCAGCAAGGCGCGAAACCCTTCAGACATTGTACTCTGTCCGGTTATAGCGTTGGCGGGTTAAATATTGACGTAAAGTCTGCCCAACAAAAGTCTCCGCCATTAGTTGACGCGTGTCATGGCGTGCTCCCGACGAACACTCCGCTGTGTCAAGTGTGATGAACTTCTACTGCGCGCAATAGCTGCTACGCCCTAAAAGCAAACATTACGTTTGCAAGCTGAGCAAGTGAGTAAGGGTCTTGGTTTAACGTCGTAACTTCCCACTGCGTAGAATATTTACACCAGGGAACTTACTCACACGGCTTAGCCAGCACAAAAACCTACCAATCCAAAAAAAAGTAGGGATATCATGAGTAATATAGGGAACCTTTTTGTCCAGCAACTCCTCTCTAAATATTTGTAGCAGCAGCAGTCGTTTTAATATATCGCATACAATTGTTCATTCCTTCGTTAATATGGTTAGTTCTCGAAAACATAGATACTGTAGCTACACTTTTATTAAAACTCAAATAATTGCACTGTCTTATGGCTATTTATTTTGTTTTTCTATATTATGTTTCTTATATAATTGTTAAAATAATATTATTTTTGTTTCTATTTTTTATTTTTTCTACATTTTTATTATTATATTTTTTTCCATATATACTTTTTCTATATTGTTTTTTATACTGTTTGACACTTCAGATACAAGCGGGGCTCAGTGCATATATTTTTGCTTCCTCCTCCCGGAGCGCCAAGAGTCTCTTGAATAGAGGCCAAAAATAAGCTGGTTTCCTTCAACCAATTGTAAAACGCTGTCACCAGCGGTCGGGGTTCTGTCATGAGTAACGTAATTGTCGCTGCATTTCAAAACGACGTTCACGTGCGGGTTTAGTTTTTCCGGCTGTTGCATCTATACACGTCTATGCATTGACCTTGCTCCTGCAATATATGACTATCAATCACTTCGACGACGGTCCTCTCGGCAACTAATGATCGTGTATGGGCCTGACTCTGATGTAAATTTACATATTCTAGTTTGAGCCTACTAGTCTGTCCGACCGTACTAGCTAGGTCAACACATATTTCCTTCAATGGTTGGTTCAATGACGACTATGTCATCAGCTATATGTCTATGCTAGATCGGAACGAACTCGAAAGTAGGAGGCCTACAACAAATTACTATTACTACCGGTTGTAGTAAATGAATACACTGGTCACAGCTGTAAAAATCAAACAGTCCAAGCTCTAAGTTACAGCGTGTTCGTGGTGACTTAATGACGTGACGGCTGGTGCATAGTTTGGTCGCGACTGTCGGATGGCTGGCCTGGCGGCTGAGCCCGATGGACTAGAACAGAGTGACCAGTGGGCATTAGTTGATTGAGACCATGAAAATCAGACGAATTGCGCCTAAGGCCTGAGGCTCATATTGTTACGTCCTTACGTGTATTGAGTATATATATATATATATATATATATATATATACATACATACATATATTCAATACACGTAAGGACGTAACAATATGAGCCGAGGGCCCCACAGTCTTACCGCCACCCTGTTCTAGTCCGCCTTGTTGTAGTCTAGTATATATTTATTTCCTTAGCCTCCTGCTTCTAAGAGAGCTCAAAGAGATCCCGTCGTTGTCTGTTATATATAGGCGAACATTTTTATGACCATGCTGCATAACGATCGGGTTAACCGATCCACGAGCTAGCCTTGTATCGTAATGGAATGTCGCACGTTTAGCTTAGTTTCCATGTACTCCTATGTATGTTTTTCTTTCTAGATACGCTTTATGGAGAACGTAATTTCCTGTCCGTAATGCTACATGACAGGCTAATCTCATCTTAACGTTGCTTGTTATGCACATGGAATACGAGCTAACACTAACGCTAGAACCTGTGTATGTCACAAGCCAGCGTTTTGAAGTCGGTCATGACCAGGTACTGTACGTTATTCAATAAAAACTGTTGCTTGCTTTTGATGATCGAAGAACTGACGCCATTAGGTAATGACTATTTCCTTGGCTCTAGGTTTTTGCATCTATATATATACATGTATACATATATACATACATATATTTCTGTCATTAACTCAGCAACTTTGTCGTGCGGGGGCATAGAAGCAACATGCATGAACCCAAGTGAGCTGTCCTCCTGAGCGGCTTGCAAGCAACTTCACGGCTGGTTTTAACGAGACAAGGCGGTATCGCAAAGCTTACAAGACAAATAAGCAGATGACGGCAGTGCAGTAGCTTGAGCACGCCCGTCACAGGCTAAACGAAAAACGATGTCTGCTACTTTGAGGACGGCCCTCAGTCGCTCCGTCATAAGCATGCTTGTTCGTAGGCAACGTAACAAATTTTACGTTAAGCCCTTCTGGCCGTAAAGCAGGAGCACCTTTTCTTTCCTTCGACGCATTCAACCACAACTATGCCGCTAACATCATGAAGCGAGACACGGGATAACTCTATCAGTAGTGTACAAATGTAGGTTAAGTTCAAAGTTTCCATGCTCCTCTAAAGGCGAAACAGTCGGCAGAGCATCTAGACATAGGCCGTAGTTTCGTATGTCCTAGCCTTATTTAGTGCAAGCATAACTCCGGGTACAAGGCTTGTCCAAAGAATCTCGAACGATGTTTCGTGCGCTAGCCAGCGTACACACGACACGCGACCTTCGTGCTAGGATATTATACAAACGACGACAACACTGTGTGGAGTTCATGGCATGGTCTCACTGCCCAACCCGCTGAAACGCACGCCTTTCTTCCTCTATTACGCCGCTTTATGTTTATTTTTTTTTCTGTTTAAGTGTTATGCTTTACCAATTACCTAAACGATTATTAAGTATATTACCAGCATCTATCGAATCCTTTGGTATTTGCGTCCTCCTCCTATCTGAGGCTAAGGTCTCATCGTTTCAGCCAAATGCCTTAGCCATGAAATACGTACGTATGCATGCTTGTATGCATAAGCAGATACTCAAAAACATACCCTCTCTCTCTCTCGTTCTCTCGCATACTCGCTAGCTAGCTTTTTCTTCTTTTCTCCATTTTTTTTTTCCGCAGGATTTATTCGCTAGTATAGGTTTAAGATATGTGATCTCCTGCTGGCGAGGTGATGCATTCGCGTGTGTCCAGTGGCGTAAAGAAAATTGCCTTTTCCCCGCTCCCTACGCGGATGCCGGTCTGCCAGGTCTGCTCGGCTATTGCGGAGGTGTGGCGGTCGCTCACACAATCTGCACTACCGTCGAGTAGCTGCATCTATCTGCACGGTAGCCAGTCACTCATGTATGCCTACCTTTATGATACACGGGGGGTACGTATCCGTAACACGACAAACCCGCAAAACGCCGCCTGCCCTTCGAGTTGGGCGGTGGCTTTGGGGCAGGAGTGGGTGGTAATTGCATGGCCTAGGCCGCGGGGGGTAGCTACGGTTGCTCAAAGGTCATCAAGATCAGAACGTAAAGTCGCAGTTCGCCACCACCACCACCACCACTCCCCAACGAACGCAAGCCGTTGCACCGGCAAGGAAAGAACAACGCGAACAACAACTTTGCGTCTGAAGATCACTGAGAGCTGCGAAGACTTCACACGAGTAAAGACACTCGAGGGCGAAAAGAATTCGACAGACAGAGAGAGTGGGCGGATGGAAGAAGGGGGAAAGGTATAGGGCAGGGAAGAGAAAAGAGAGATAAAGCACAGACTGAGCCAGATCGAGCGAACACCAACGCCAACGAGTGCGGCGTGGGTTTAGATAGATTTAACACCTTTTTGATATCCTCTCTGCATGCCAACTTGCTGTGTGGGTCTTTACCGCGGTCTCTCTCGTGTTGTTGTTGTGAGCCGCCACCGCCACCACCGCCGCCGCTACGCTGCCCGACTCCGTCCAGCGTATCGTATGCAGAAAGAAGACTAGCCACCTAGCCACATAGCCCGACGAGAGACGAGCAGCGAGCAACCTTACTTAGCAGGCCGTGTCGGGCTTTGGCCCGACGCCAGTCGCGAGAGATACGTAAGAGATGTTTTGATGGGGTTTGCCGGGGGTTTGCGGGTGGGGCGAGGGGCCGAGGTGCTGCTCGGATCTCTCTCACATAGCCAACACCAACAAGCCCCCGAGAAAGAAGCACGGCGAAGCGGCGAACGACGGCGAATGATGAACGCAGAGTAAAGCAGGGCACAGCAGCACATAGCGAGAGGGAGGGAGAGAGAGGAAATGAAATAGATAAATAGAGATGGAGAGAACTACGGTAGGGATAGAGAAAGGCTAGGAAAAGCAAGTAAGACAGCGAAAGAGGGAGATGTGGCCTCGGCAGACGACGAAGGTTGCCATCGATTCCGATCACGTGCCATCAAAGCAAACTTGGCAGCTCTTTCGGCACCACGACTTTCGACCAATGAGAGACACAGGCAGAAGAGAGATATGAGAGATAGAGAGAGGGGAGAAATAGTTGGGCAATGGAGGACTGAGTTGTCGTGGTACCATCAGTAGTTGTGTGTGGTACCAGTGGTCGGTAGTTGTTGTTGGAGTCGTTGGTCGTGTGGTACGTAGTGGACGTCTCGTACTCTTTTACCATTCCTGGGGGTGGTAGCAACGGTGACGCCCCCGCTGCGTACAGATAGATAGAGATAGAGAAACAGACCGAGCGACAGGCGCGTGGGCGGCTGACTGGCTCGACCTCGAACAAAGCAACACCACCGGCATAAACTAGTAATACTGCCGCCGCAGGGAACCCTAAGACATAAGGCGAGAAACAACAACAAGCAAGCCAAGCTTCGCTGCACAGCCTTGAAGAGTTCGCATGGCGGCGCAAAAGACCCCAATCCCTTTTTTATGGGGCGTGAACGGGCCGGGGCAAGCGCGTAGGAACAGGGCTGGGAGGATCGAGGAGGAAACCAGCCGTAGTGAGACGACAACGACGACGAGAGTACAAGTCTCCAGGGGGGGGCGCCTGAGCGCGCGGGCGAACAAGCAGGGAGGTGGGTGGGCGGGCAAGGAGAACGAAAGCGAGATGGATGGGTGCATGCACGCATGAGGAGTGTGGTGGCTGAGCTGGAACACGGCTGAAGAATACCAGCCGTGAACGTCAGGTTGGGGCTCCGCTTCGGAGCGCCGCCGACCTTTAGGATTGAATCAGCAGCAGCTACCGTAGTAGCAGCAGGAACAGAAGCAACAGAGGCAACAGAAGCGGACAAGCAGATGACTGCCGTTGTCCGCGTCAGCGTGCGAAGCCGCCAACCACCTCGGCTCCCGCCGAGAGGCGCAGAGTCTGCTCTCCAGATGTCGGTGCCGGTTCCGCTAGTTCCGCCGCGATGTACATATATGCGCGATGCGTTAAGCCAACGTACAACGACGGAAATAATCAATTAAACTTCGCAGCAGACGGCAAACGCCAGGCACTGACTCGTGAGATTATTGAGAATTGCAAGGAAATTAGTAGGAAAAAAGAGGCACACACTGCAAATACACAAACGAAACGCGGTCGAGTAATTAGCTATGTTCACTAGATGCTTGCCGCGTCGAGGAGAACATATGTACATGGGGTTTGCGCACACCGATTGCCATGCACTAATAGATATAGCGCGTTTGGGCCTGCTACAATGCTAGATGTTATTCTCGTTTTGTCTTAATAATAGTGTAAAAAAAAGAAAACGCCATCAATAGGAAGCTTCGATCACCTGCATCATTCAACCGATTGTCGATCGAGGATTGAAACGTACCATGTGTCCGTGTTTGTTTTTGTGATCGCTGCTGTTTTGATTAAACAAAATATGATATATATATATATATATATATATAGCATGGAAATACAATTTTGCCAATGTGAGCAGGACATTCGTGGGTTTTGTGTAGTTGTGGTCAATATACAATTCATTTAGTAATCAACTTTGTTAGGTAAATAGCCAAATATGATACATAAAAACACGGTCACTGAGCCAGCCTGGCCAGTGATTCAACGCTGGAGCACTCCCCCGGATGAAATCTCCCACAAGCTTTCCCACACCTGTTATAGATACATTCATCGGTCGGTTTGTGGTACCCTTGAGTTGTACAGAGAACATTGTGGAAGCCGTGCACTGCATAGCGTACTACCACATGGCGGTTAGTGCGATGTAGTATCATCTAGGCATTGTTTGTCGTTGCACCCGTACTGAAGAAGTCGGGATCCACGTCTGTCATTCTCCTCTCTTACCGACAGATCAAATCCTTGTAGGCTTGTGTTTCGGACAGCCGAAGCTGGCGTTGCAGGTCCTCCATGAAGAGCGGGGTGCCGGCGAGTAGATAAACCAGACGATTGCGGCACGACGTGTGGAGACCGAGCACTCGCTTGCGAAAGGCGGGCTTCACTCGGTCGAGCTTCGCGAGCTGGGCCACGCTCAAGTTCTCCCAGATGAGCTGGATGCCGTACGATGCCATAGGCGCGATCTTGATGTTGAAAAGCCCAGCGCCGTGTTGAAAGAGAGAAGCGTGGGTTTCTTGATCCCGACGCTTGCTACGAGGGCCTTTCTGACTCTTTCGGTGATGTGCTCGGTAAACGACTTACCGGAGGTCGAAAGAGAGAGACCAAGGCACGGAATGTTGTTGACGTACTCCAATGGTGTGAAATTGTTTTATGTATATATATATATATATATATATATATATATATATATATATATATATATATATATATATATATACATTAAATAAATTAAAAGTTAAATTTAAATGTATACAGCTACACAGAAGCCACGAATACCCTAATCACACTTGCAAGATTGTTTCTTCATGTGATATATATATATATATATATATATATACAGGTACTTCAACAAGTTCTTAAAATGAAAACTAAGAATTTTCCAAATCTTGTTTTTAATTTTTTCCTATTCGATATCCTCCCCGAGAAGCTTAATACACTTTTCTCACCGAGATTTCAGAGCATTTATACCTTCTGAGTAGAATTCTGCGTCTTTAGACTGAAAATAGGCATTGTCAGCAGCCTTAACCTCTTTATTGCTGGAAAAACGCTTTGCACCGAGACTATTTTTCAAATGTCTAAAGAGGAAATAATCAGAGGGGGCCAGGTCTGGAGAATAGGAAGGTTGTTCGATAAGTTCGAACCATGGGCCAGTTTTGCCGATGCTTGCCGCGACTTGTGTGCAGGAGCATTGTCGTGGTGAAACAGGACAACCCTCTTCTGCAAAGCGGGCCGTTTCACGATGAGTTCTTGCTTCAGGCAGTTTAACAGACTTGCATAATATTCTCCCGTGATCGTTTTACCGCTTTCAAGGTAGTCGACCAGAATTATTCCACGTTGGTCCCAAAAAACCGTAGCCATCATCTTTCCGGCCGATGCCGTCCACACCCTCTTTGGAGGTCCTTCACCAGGTGCACACGATTGGCGAGATGCTTCTTGGGCCTCGGGAGTGTGGTGATGGACCCAGCTCTCATCGACGGTCACGAATCTGCGCCAAAAATTCGACGGACTTTCGACATTTTTGCCAAATTTCGCTGTGAAGCGGAAACACGCGCGTCTTCTCGACCTTGGTTGAGCAAATGCGGCATCCTTTGCTCTGAGCTTTTTTATCTTCAAGTTCTCGTGCAGGATGAAGTGCACACTACCTAAACTGATCCCCAAGGCCTCCGCTATCTCTCTAATGTTCACTCGCTTATGTGCGGCAACGATTTTCCGCACTTTTTCTATGTTTTCCTCATCACTTGCCGTTTTTGGGCGTTCTGAACGTAGTTCATCCTCGGTGCTCCTGCGACCTCTTTTTAACTCATTAGTCCAGTTGGAAACATGACGCAGAGTCACCGTACACATCGTCTAACTCAGTTTTCACTTAGGTCGCTTCCAACCTTTGAAATAAAAATGCTTGATAACCACTCGAAACTCGTTTTTCTTAATTTTTCAAAATCACGCCAATACGTTGCACGGTTGAAGCGATCAAACGAAATCGCACGGCCAATCACCATAATATTTTGACTGCTAGCAGTCGAAAAGTTGCCGTTTCCAATAACGGCGAAAGCGCCAAAATTCGAATTCTGAAAAGCTCATTTTAAGAACCTGTTGAACTACCTGTATATATATATATATATATATATATATATCTATATCCCTTCCCCTTTGCTAGCAATTATGACATTTCAACATCTTATAAAAACACTACATACAAAGAGCAAGCCCGGTATATAAGTTGTGCAGCACTGTCTCTGTGCAGATATGCATCTTTCATGATACTAACGTTAGAGCTTATCCGAGATAGCCAGATAGGTAACAACAATATTTGTGGCGTGTGCCTGCTTTTCGTACATTTGTGATACATTTCAGTCTTCGAGAAACTCTTATTTAGAGATGCCTTAGCAATCTCGCATTTTTTTTCGATAGTAACAGTTCTCTCATATTATGATTGTTTTCGATTTTATAATGTTCTATAGTTACATGGTTTCTGTGATATTCGTATGCACACCGAAGCAAACAGCGCATGTTTTTTCATGTGTAATCATATGTTGTTACCAAATAAGGTATAACACTTTTCACCACGCCAGTAACAGTGTTACCAATCAAACGCTTAGGTGGGCCATCATATTGCCACTAAGATCACTGACTCGACGTGTGTGCTAGAGTTCTATTTAAATACAGCTGCCGAAAAGACTGCTATTGTTGGCTGAATAACTTATGCCTGTGTGGCACTGGTAATCTATTAGCTAGTTGTAAACCTTCTATGCAGACTGGTTATTAACAATCTAGAGGTAACTTGCGTTTATTGGTCGAGACGTTTATGAACCATAAACGTCCGTGGAGCAAAGAATATGGCTTAAGCTATTATTGCTCTTTTATGACCAGGGCATAGACTATTTGTGTGGATCTACTGATATATATATATATATATATATATATATATATATAGAAAGAGAGAAAGAGAGAGAGGAAACATTTATTAATAGTCACACTTCACCTCATTTTTTCGTCAACTTGAGGAGACAACGACGCACAAATACTATCGCGGCTTGTGAGGGCTGATCTTATTGGTCGCTTGTTTGATGTGACAATGATCTATAGTGAAAGCCAACTAATGCTTTTACTAAAATGTATTGCAAAACTAGAAATAATCAATAATATGTTCGTCTGGCATATAACCAGATAAACGCACAACATGACGGCTTGGTGGTCTTCACTGCATTTCATCCACTGTTCGGTGAATAAAGACGTTTTCTATTCTATTCAAGTATAATATAAGTGTTTGATTTTTCAACTATGCAACCTACCATACCTGTCTGAAAGGGCTGCTATTGTTGGTTGCATAGTTTATGCTTGTATGGTAGCGGTAATCTATTGGCCGCTATAATACAAGCCAAGCAGTTGTAAGCCTGCTTCACGTTAAAAGGCCCTTCATCCATGTTACTAGTTTGGCAGCTTAAAGGAAATTTCGTCAATTTGGTCATTATATAAGTATAACCTACTGGCACACTGCTGAAGTGGTCTTAGCCCACCCTATACGAGATTGAGTAACATTTACAATGCACACGTTCTCGGGAGACAATTGTCGCTCTATTTGCATCCTTCATAAAAAAAATGCCTATATAATTTATAACCTACTATTAAAAAATCTTTAACTCAGAATAGGTGCGTATATATACAGGGTCATTTAGGGAGTTTTGTACTTCTTTTGAGGTTTGATAGAACTCGGCAAGAAAACAATTTTTCCCTATGGAAGGAGGACGCGGAAACGTTTTGTTTAGGAGTGAGGATAAAATTTATAAAAGTCGTTATTCTGCCTTTCTGGACAACGAAAGACACTTCACTAGCTTGCGTAGCAAAAAGCCAATACACAGGTTGATAAAAGTCATAAAAATTCGATATGTTGTTATGTCTATACGGTTTTTCGTGAAAAATCGTAAAATTTTCCTATTACGACCAAAACTGTATGTCTAAAAGACCACTCTTACGCAATGGCAAAATTATTGCTCACCACTTTCGTACCAAAGTTATGATGCTGCCTTACGTAGTTGTCAAGTCACTAAGCTTATTCGATAGCCATATCGAAAGCGAAGGCATGCATATTTCCATAAGGCGTATGAGAAAGTTAGGTACATATTTTAAGGTTTGGCAGAACTCAGCAAAAGAATAATTTTTGCCTAGTGGAAGAAGGGAGCGGACACGTCTTGGCTAATTTTTACGGTTCTGAACGTGAAAACTTGCACGTAAAACATAACAACTATGACTGTCGAAAACGCTTAGTGACTTGACAACTATGTAACGCAGCACCATCACCTTGGTACGAAAATGATGGGCATTTGCTATTGCGTTAGAGTTGTCTTTTAGACGTACATTTTTGGTCGCAATGGAAAAATTTTACGATTTTTCACGAAAAGGCGTTAACGTAAAATATCGACCTTTTACGACTTTCCTTAATCTGGGTATTCGCTTTTTGCTACACAAGCTAGTAAAGTATCTTTCCTTGTGCAGATTTTTTCTCCGAACACGCCGGTGTAATCGGCTCTTTCATGCATTGACTGGTTCTTCCGCAAACGTAGATTTCGCACAACTATGTAGGAGAAAAAAAGCTGAATAACTACTTTTATAAACTTCACTCTCTCTCCTAAACAAGATGTTTCCGCGTCCTCCCCCCCATAGGGAAAAATGATTTTCTTGCCGAGCTCTATCAAACCTCAAAAGAAGTACAAAACTCCCTGAACGACCCTGTATATATATATATATATATATATATATATATATATATATATATATATATATATATATAAAATTCCGGTATATAATGATTAATATAATATTTTATGTATCTTAGGTTTCCTGGTCGGCGAACAACTAGCGTCCGTGTTTAGCATTTGTGCTGACCTTCGCGCGAGAATGGTGAACTTTGTTGCCACCACAACGTTGATTTACCACAATAACAGGTTCATTCTGAGGCTGACAGGATAAGGGGTATACCATCTTTCCAGTTGATGCGGGTCGATGTCCACGGTATGCGAAGCTTGTTACCAGCGGCCGTTATCAGACAAAGTACGCATCCGAGACAGAAAGACTAAAAGAAGGGCAAAGGCCATCATGCTTTTTATATCATGCTTTTTGCCATGGACGGAGGGTAGCTGCTGGTCGGGCCACTCTCATAGTGGCTTTATTTCTACCAAGGGGTGCTTGCTGATGACGATAATCGCCGTCCGTCAACCGGCATTTCTTGTGATAATTTGTGGCCTTTCTGCCACCCCAGATTGCCTACCTAGATCGTCCGCCCTAGACATCTCCTTATCCCAACTCGAACTGAAAGCCAACTCGGGACAGCTCCGAAAGCCCCATGTACAGCAAGTGGCAGGTTCGCGTCTTCGCCGCTCGTGGACCGACTCCAGATGGAAATTGATGAGACGTTAGGAAATTCTATTGCGTGTAGCTTCTCTCTCGTTGGCGTTCTGCTGCCTCCCTCTTTCTTGCTCGTCCACCTCTTGGTGGACGCAGGGTGGCGACGCAGCTGACGACGTTTCCTCTCTGGCTTTCTGAGCAACGAAGGAAAGAAAAACGCCGTTTCTTTAGCTTCTTATAGCCGCCGTAGACATTGCCCTCGCCGAGGATGTCAAAAGGCAGTCAGGACGGGATTCGTGGTAGACAGGCAATCACGGCAAAATGTGATTCTGCCGCCGCTTCTCGACCCTTCATCACTTGCCCGCCACTCGCAGATTCCGATGATCCACCAAACACGAAGCCCTTTAGCCTTATATCGGTCATATCTATGTTGCGTATATATATTAAAAAAAAAAAAAAAAAAATATATATATATATATATATATATATATATATATGTAGAAAATATTCTGATGATTTAATAATTATTTACAATACATTTGCACACTCTGCAGTGCTTGCCTTAATATATATATATATATATATATATATATATATATATATATATATATATATATATATATATATATATATATATATGTGTATTAAGATATACATTTGTGATGTAAGAACATGTGCACAGCCCGCTCGGGGCTTAACTCAAGGCGTTAGGTCCAGGCTTGGGCTGGTCCATCTAGCCAGGGTGCCTCTCACCGAAGCGGCATTCCCTCTCTGAACATCCAATGACAGACGTTGCAGTAAATATTCGCCCGCCCTCTTGTCTCCTGTAGCCAGCACCAATCTTCTCCCGACATCGTTAAGCAGTTTCTTCGTGAGCAGCCCGGGCCCCCCCAATGTCTCGAACGCAAGGGGTGAGAACAAGTGTGGGTAAGCAATACTTGAATACTTTCTGCACTTGGCTGCTTCCGCTAGGGCTACCGCGTGTCCAGGGCGGGATGCGCCCGTACCGACCATTGAAGGGGCTAAAGAGTCGGTATATATATATATATATATATATATAGTTAAATACACATTTTATTTAGTTATATATAATACTTCACGACGTTGCTGCTCGTCGACCTAGTTGCTCCTTCTGCGCGTCGTAGCCGCTCTATCGCTCATGCCCGTGAAGAAGTCCTGCCCGCCCCCTGGCGCGAAGGTCCGGGTCCATCCAGTCTCTCATAGTTCCGAGCACTGAGGTCGCGCTACCTCTTTGGATCTCCAGGGACAGTCGCTGGGAGAAAAAGGCGTGCGCCCTCTTGTCCATCGTCGCCTGCTGTAACGCGCTGCCAACTTGAGAGTTCAATGTTACCGTGAGGGGCCCAGGGCCACCCATCGTCTCGAACGCGAATGGCGAAAAGTGGTGCGCCCGATTTAGGTCCGCATACTTTTTTATCTTTGAGGTCTCAGCTCGCGAAACGGCAGTCTCCGGGCGAGATGCGCCGGGACCGACAAGAGAAGGGGTCAGAGATTCGGCATCCCACACCAGGGAGAAGGGGTCAGAGATTCGGCATCCCACGCCGACGGGCTCGCCACAAGAGCATCTGTGTGGCTCAACCAAATCAGCTCCCAATCTCAGGCCAACGCATATCCAAGTGGATTGGTAATCAAGACGGGTACCCAGTTAGTCAGCCGGTAGTGCATGCAACCAGTCGCTTGCTCCTGGGTCAGCGACAGCTAGAAGGCGTGCCTTGTCCTGGTCATCACCGCATTCTTCAAGCAGCGAACTAAGGGAAGGTTCGTGGGCCTTCTCGGCCCAGGCCCTCTGGCAGGCTAGTCTATCGGGACCAGGCGATGAAGCTTGAAGTCCAGTCGCTATATCGTCACGAGCCGCTTCGAACATTGCCCGAGACGCCGGCGGAAGCAGGCGCTAGACATTTTCCGACGTAGCATGCCTCGAGGCAGCCTCGGCTGGGCCCGCCAAGGATCGAGCCGAGGGGAGACCAAGGCCGCCCATGGAAGTGAGGAGGGCCGCCTGGCGCACCTCTCGTGGTCGTAAGTTTAGACTCAGCACCGTCTGTAGAGACTCCACCACCTGGTCGTCGAATGGTTGAAGAAGAGGGTTCAAATCGCCTGAGCAGTCTATGGACCGTAAAATATGTACAATGCGGCACGCGAGCACGGCGAGCGAAGTAGGTAGAGTCCCTGGTGGGCTCCAATAAGCGGAAGACGTTCCTGCATCGCCCACAATCTGTCTATCAATAGGTCGAGTTGTCCCGACAACGCAGAGGGCAGAATTGGTGCGCCAAGAAGGTTTACTTCGTGGTCAGCCACGACTCTACACCCCGGTAGTAGCTCGAGCAAGGCACTCAATGAGGGGTCGTCTAGGTCTGTCTGCGGAGCGAACACCTCGCATTTGGCTGTGTTTAGCACCAGACCACTGACTGCCTCGAAAGCAAGGACTCTGTGCACCTTATCGAACAAGTCCACCATCGGTCCACCAGGTGTGCCATCGTCTAGGTAGCAAGTGTTGAACGGCACTTGAACGGAGTAAACCAGCTTACGTATCCCCAGGCTGAATAGGGCCGGTCCCAAGGAGTCCCCCTGCTGTATGCTCGATGCCGAAAACAACGTCGCGGCGCCAAACAACAGGACGGATGGCTCTTTGTACGCGTGTTCCACTAAGGTGAAGAGTTCCGGTACTGTATCTCGAACCGCATAAAGGAGGTGATCCCTACGGATGGTGTTGAATGCATTGCGAAAATCCAACTTCAGGAGTGCCGTACCAGGGGGACTTGATTGCATAGAGGCTCTTGCTGCATGTACGGCAGCCTCCGCTCCGCCCGCCATGCCAAATCCCAGCTGGTGCGGGCCAAGTTGTACCATAATAAGTTATTTGGCCTTGCGGCAGGCTATCTTTGCTGCGATCCTCCGTAACGTAAGAGAGCAGGCAATGGGGCGAATTGATGCGTCTTTTTTGCGCAGTGCGAATAGGTTGGCGCCAAGCGCGATCGCCCTCACTTCAGCTGGCAGTCGGCTCCATCTCAGGACGTTCATCACTCTGACAAGTGATGCGGCCAGTCTCCCAGCCACCGGTCCGATCCCGGAGGAAAGAAGATCCTTTAGATGGCGCGGGCGAAGGCCGTCAGGACCAGCGGACGAACTGGCCGGAAAGCCGGCTACAGCTATCAAGACGTCATCGATTGAGGTTTGATGCTGCGTCATCGAGTCAGGAGGGGCAGGAAAAGCCAAGCGGCAGAGCAGGAAGGTTTTTAGCGGTAAGCGAAGCTAGGACTCCGTCCCCCGAGGCAAATGAGTCGGTAAAGCATAATAGTCGGGCCGCCCGGAAACGTCTCCCTCAGATAGCTTGCTCGAAACGCGGCGTGCCGAGTCCACGGGGGCGTTCTGGCTCTTCTAATACCTCCTACGCGATACTCAAAACGCCAGCCATTGCGAAATGCACGGAGGTTTGATCGGAGAGTCGCTGCCAAAGAGATTGACGACAAGGTGCGAAGTGGCAGTTGAAGGACCACATAAGCGAATGACAGGAGCGACTCCCACGAGGGGGGTCGTTGTTGGCCGCCACAAGGTCAAGGACGTCGCAAAGGAGCTCGGGAACCAAAGACCTCACCGCCCGGGTGAGGAGTTACTTGCTACTGAAGCGCTCTGGGGAGGGGGATAGGAGGCTGATCCGGGGTCCGTCATTGGGAAGTGGGTGAGGGGGACACCAGACCTTGTAGCAACGGCGCCAGAGCTAGCAGCGGACGCAGTGCGTTAACGATGCCTCGAAGCGTGTCGGCTAGGTTCGGGTTGGTACGTGCGAGCAGTGACGCGGCCTTGGACAAAGAACCAAGGTCAAAGTCGTCTGTCGACTTAGGCAGGCGCGACCGAACACGGGGCACGGCGCGACTGCGCGGGACGGATCTACTCGTAACCAATTGCCGACGGCGCTTGGGAGGGCGGTGAGGAGCGTCCATTACTCGGTCCGCTTGTTCAGGGGGCTCTATTTCAATAGATAGCGGCGTCTTCGAACGAAGCAAAGCTTCAATAGATGGCGGCGTCTTCAAACGAAGCAAAAAAAAGCAACTTCCAGGGGGCAGGGATCGGCCGGAAGGGGAAGCACGACCTCAACGGGCGCTGCCGAAGATTCCGGAGCCGCACCCGAAGAGACTGGAATCACCAAACGGCGTACCGCCGTCGCATAGGTCCCAGGTGCCGATTCGCGTGGTCGAGGGGATACGGGGTCCAGGGCGGTGACCACGGTGGCTGCCGGCGCCGACAACTGCGCATGTTGGTGCATACGCAACCCAAGCTGGGCCTTGCTTTTCTCGCGAGCTAACGCGAAAACGGGGCAAGACGAGTCTCCTCTAGGGTGAGGGCTCCTGCAGGCAACGCAGCGAGCGTGATTTCGACATGATGCGGCAAGATGGTCGTGCGCACCACATCTTCCACACGCACGGGCGCGAGTGCAACGAGTTGCCGTGTGGCCAGTACGTTAGCAATTGAAGCAAACAATCGGCGACAATGCTTCAATCGTTACATCATTATCCCTCCCCATATTAAAGACCATAGTAGGTGGTGTCCTTTTGAACAGAACATGTATCCTGCTAGACGGCACTCGAATGTTCTGCTTGTCTTTCCACCCAGGCCTCGTGTCCCTCCTTATTTTCACCGCGCCGTACGAGGCAAGCTCGGATAGGAGGCACTCGTCAGAGAAGGCCGGGTTGACGTCTTTGATAACGCCTTTTTGATATTGAGGAACATAGTTCCACGACCGTTGCGCCTTCTAATACCTTGAGTGACACCAAATCACTTGCGGCCGAGATCGTGGACACCGTGGCCGTTATCTCTTTGGGACTTCCTCCCAACCTTGCCGCCTGCACAAGGTCATGGAGCGCCTTAAACACTTTCAACATATGTTCAGTCGAAAAGTCTGGGCGCTGGCTCTGCTGCTGCTTGCCGGGGGTTCGGGCGACAAAGCCGTCAAATCCTGTGGCAGAAATCGCACTGTATAAATTGGACCGGCGCCATTGTCAACTGATTCACGGAAACGCAAGAGTTCCGCTTCAGCTTTAAGCACCCGTCTAGCCGACTTCTTGTTCATAATTGTCACAAAGCCGTCGTCATTCGCCGTATCACCGGCGCTTCGTGATACCCCCGCACTGCTAGAAGAGTCCTCCGTGTCTGAGGCAGCTCGGGTCCGTTTGACAGCAGGCTTTTGCGCAACTGAGACACCTGGTGCGGCGTCAGCAGCCATTGTCTCCGCCATCGTTGTGTCGTTGTTGGGCGAGCTGCTGGGCGAGGCTGTTCTATCGGTCGAACAGCAGCATCGCCTGCACCATAGACGGGCGCCGACGTCACAGGCGACGTGCAGCGCACGTCGGGCATAGGTGCATCGGACAACAAATCTAAACGTGACCGCATCGTGCGGCAACCCGTGCGGCAGACAACGCCGCCAGCGCAGCAGACGAGGACGACGTAGCAGACGCCAGTTCGAGTGAATACCCGTCCGCATCCGCATCGCCGTCTATCAGCGCGATTGGTCGGAAACATCAAAACGGCTGAAAACCACGAAGACACTCGGAAAAAAATGGGAAAAGCACACCGCACCAGGTACTTGGGGGCGAGGAGGAGCACTCACATAAAACTTATCCTGGAAAACGAGGTAGGATCACCAAAACGAGGCGAATATTCACAGAGCTCTTGCGGAACACGACCGTTAGTCGCCGTAGCAGACGAACAACTATATATATATATATATATATATATATATATATATATATACATTTTGACGTTTTAACGTCAAGGCGTGAGATTGTATTTTTTGAGGCTCCTGGCCTCTCTGCAGCTTTACCGGGGCCCAGGCACGGTTGAGCTTCGCAAGCGCACTCGCCTTCAAGGCATGAAATTGCTGAGGATCTAGTTAGTAGGTGGTACGTAACCGTCGCAAGCAGCTAAACCGTTTTTTGTCCGCCGCTTTGGAAGGTGGAGACGACCGCGCGACCTCGCAGTTTCGTGCATTTTTACGCAGACAAGGTGCTGCTGTCTGCATTTTTTTGTTACCACAACCTCTACATATAAATGCGCACGTGCATATATGCTCCTTTACAGAATTATAAAAAGCCGTTTTCGGAAAAAGAGGAGGAGCCGATTATGACAGGAGGATTTCCACCGCGAGCAGGTTGATGAGAAACGGCTGTATTCAGAATTGGGCCACCTGGCAGCCGGGTGGCCAGCTTATTCGCGCTTCCGAGACGCATTCGTCAATGAGTATCTAGCCGCACTTCCAACACAGTCAGGTACCCAAACTGCGTATAGTCAGGCTTCGAAACGACCGTGGGTGACCTGCATGCCATGCACACTGTGGGAGTAGATGGGCGATCGAATACGAGCATGGGTCTAATCAGGTAGGTGTTCCGAGACTTCAGCAGTGCCTATACCCATTGAATCGCCTGATGCACCTACTGGCACATCCAGTGGCGTCAGCTGTGAGGTGAGCTGGGCGAAAGCCCCAAAGGCATCATTGAGTATTCTAATCGACAGTATAGGCCGGTGAGCAAACCCTGTATACCGGAGCGCCACTCCTAACATCCGAAATACGTTCCAGAATACGCTCATATAAACATACATGTATACATCTACGATAGCTACGAGACACCCGGACGGTCCATTGTAGGCGAAGGGAGTAACTCACTAGGGGCTTCGGGGAATCGAGTATACGAGGGATATCCCAGCACAGGCCAGTTGAGCACAGACGCCCGAACGACTAGATCAAAAGCCAACAGACATCACGGGAGGACGCATCTATCGCTCACATCTAAATCGAATTAGAGAAGTCTGCTCTCGCATTCAACATAAACAAACCCTATTCAGAGGCAGTCGATGGCGGAGTCGCTAACGGCCATTCAACATGATACTTACTATATAATGAGCGGCCATCTCAGAGCATGTGGACAGCATGGTCGCTGACTCTCAGTGGTATATTGCTTCGCACGAATGACGTTGCATTTGCCAACAAGGACTTTGAGGAGACAGTCCGTGCCGTGGGCATGCGGCTGCCTGCGTTTTATCGACACTTACGAACGATGAAGACATGATCAGAAGGTTGCGCAAAAAAGACCCGCCGGCAACGCTCAATTCATTGAGTTCTCTCAAGCCTTCCGGCATACGGGATGTGGCGACTACGAAAGAGGATATTCTTGCAGCATTTCGATTGTTCTCTAAGGATTCGCCAGCTGGCTAGATTTTAGTAGATCTCGCTTGTTGGTGGACCCCAGCGTGGAGCCGTTAAGTGCGGCCGCCATCGATCTTGCTAAGGCACTAACCGGTGCCGTGGACGTCTTACGCCATGACCACGTTCCGGACCTATAGGTGCTTAATGTTTTTGGAGTTTACGATTATTAAAGTTAATTGCGCTAAGGAAGGCCAGTGGATAAGCAAGACTTATTACTTGTGCATCGGGTGTTCTACGGCCAGCTTCATCAGAATCAGTATTCGCGACAACACGGTTTCCTTAGGAAAGGAGATTGAGGACAAGAAGTGGGGCCAAGGAACACGGTTCACCTACCAGCTGGGGTACGCGACGAACACCGGGGTGGAAATTGCGGTGAACTCGGCGCACAACGGTCTAGCAAGGCGATGCGTTAGGGGCGCACTTTTGAATATAGGATGAGGAGCGGATTGTAACTGAATGCAGCTAGGTGCAAAGCAGTGGATTTTTCCGAAGGCTTAGTACAACGTGGCAAAAGTGACGTGGGCAAATACCGCGTCTGCGACACTCCGGGATCATTGCCTAATCTCAAAAAAATTCTATTCTAGATCAAGAATCCTAATTATTGAGAGTGTCATTATTTTTCGGTAGAATCTGCCATTTCTCCGGTTCCCTATGCCATTATCTTCTAACGCTCTCTTGATATCCTAGATAAACGGCTTGCTAATCTCATACGGGCATGCCGTGGACTAAATCTAGTTGAATCGCACAGTGGCTTCTTCCTGTTCGTTATTTCTTTTTAGTTTCCAGCTCAACTCACATATTGCGAAGACTGAGATTAGGTAACTTGGTCCGTCAACTGCGCGAACTCAATAACGTAGCCATCGCGACGGTGAAACGGTTGTTTAAACTGGCGCTACAGCATGACTCTAAAACACAGTCATCCTTACCGGTATCAAAAGGAGGATTGGGCCTTTCCGACATTGTCACCCCACGTTGTCTGTACTAGCGACATCGACGTGGTTGGTTGGTGAAAGTGTGCATAGGGCCATTTCTAGACGAGGTCGGTCTACAAGTGTCCAGAAGCGACATTGAGGTAATAAAAAGGACCTCTTATCCGCGACCGGTATACCATTGGAGATGAACGGTTTTAGCGTGAGATATCCCTGTTCGAAGAATAAACGGTGTAATCCGTTTGGCTCTTAACGACAGTGCAAAAGCTTGCCTGTGAACAATGCCCGCTATGGGCGCGGTATTGCCTGCACGCTATTCCAACCGCCCTCCTGGATACATAATTCGTAAAGTCCCATCAGTGCAGATGTGGAAAATTCGTGGATGCTATGGCTCCTCGTTTCGTGCATCTATAAGAGTGGCCATGTGCCTCAATGGTGATATTGGCAGAGATTTTTGGTCGGTTGGGTTTCCAGCGATGCTTAAGCCACGATGCTTGTCCCGGAAAGATTAAAAAGAAGGAAAGCGCACGTAGATACGACGAACAGGGATTCACTCACGCCCTGCATTGTCCGAGACTGCACACTTTAAAGGGAGTGCGCACGCGATGACACTAAGAAGAGAAAATCTCGTAAGTACGTAAATGTTAGACACACAGAAAAATCTGGTAGGTTTGTTGGATAACTAGATTCATACTGGATTGGCGATTAGCACATAAGTAATACACGAACATTGCGTCGCAGAGACACTTGTTAAGAAACGCATTGAGTTCAGCGCATCTTGCCAATCTACCAGGACTACAGGCAGGTTAGGGCACGCAGCCATACTTCTACCAAATGCATTGCACGTAGCTAAGAGTGTGCCGTTTCTCTGCCACCTGATTGCTGCCCTAGGGCCTTTTGTATCCTTTTGCGACAATACATTCCTGTCCTCGCAGGGAAAGCCAGAATTTAGCCTCGTCGCAGCTCTATATATAAATGTATCTTATATATATATATATATATATATATATATATATATTTATCTTCATGTACACGCACACATACATCGTGTTACTTCATTTCTAGTACTGTCATTAATTGTGTTATATCATCCTAAATGGGGCCATACATCAATAACATTCATAGTTCTTACACCGCACCTAAACACATAGGATTCAACAAATATATATATATATATATATATATATATATATATATATATATATATATATATATATATATATATAATATAAATAATTGTTGAGACCCTGCGTAGCAGAAACGGCGGAGAAGGATGTTGGGATATTAAGGGGGGGGAAGAGAGGGCTAGCTTAACTGCCTCTCTGATTCACTGATTCCACTTCACCGGTTGACTGATAATTGTTTTAATTAGCTTAGACATATCTTGCCTCTATTTGTTTTAGTACTAAAACAGTTACAGAACTATGCAGCATGCAGTTAAATCTCGGCGTACATAATATGACATAGGGCATCAGTTGCGTCAGAGTGTTGTGTTTCATTGCAATAACTCTTGGTATTCCTTAAGTTTTTACTGGATCCCCAAAAAACTCAGTCTTCTCTGGACGGCTCGCGCCACCCCAAAAAAACGGCAGCATTTTTTTTTCTTCAGTTGGCCGCCTAGTGCAGTAGTCCTAGATATTGGGCTATCGAATGCATTTTTATTTCGCAATACCACATTACAATCATTATATCCGACACGGCTACGGCATAAAGTAGTAGTAGTTCTAAGTCCAATCCAACACAAGCTCTGCGTGTTAAACATATGACCCGGAACATGGAATCATTTTTGCCTCCTATACTAAGACCTCAAGCCCTAGAGTGGTCCTCGACCTCGGAATTGCGATCCGGCAGTAAACTGAATCAATTTTGCTGATTCTCAAGGTGTCAGTGTCGTACCGTTGCAGTATTACCATATTATTGAAAAAGAGCCTCGGAGACTTCTGCATGCCCTTTTCTGACATCAGGTTGGTTTAAACTCGCTGTGGCGCAGCTACCTGAAATAGGCTAGTCCTCGCAGAGATATGTCATGGTGTTAGTTGAAATGAGCCATCTTACTTTTTCAGACGATGGTACTCTATCTACAGTCATCTGGATACATTTAGGTATATCTAGAGTCATCTAGGTATATCTAGAGTCATCTACAACCATCTCGGTTAGCGCTGATCACGAGAGACAGCGCTGGTTGAGAACATCTTCGAAAGTGAATTGCAAAACCGTGACTCGTCGACTCCGGGCTTGAAGGCCAACGCTAATCCTCCAACTGTCTTCAATACACGTAATTTAGTGCTAACATCATTCGATGCTTCGCCGTACTATATGCGGCCTGTCTATTTGATACAACTTTTTTGGCAGTAAGCAGGGTGAAACAGCAGCATAGTGCTCGCTATTAGCTACGCAGAATTGCGCTTACAGATCATTTGCCTATCACTCGTAGCAGTCGGCCGATTTGATGCTTCAACGGGGCAAATATTCAACGAGAGGAGGTGACGAACACATATGAAATCACTTAAATTTCGGTCGAACAGCTTCGAACGGTCCATTACCGCGGCTACTCAATATAGCCGTCGTCGTCGATGCTAGCGATGCGACGGAATTAAATGGGTTTAGTCATGCCTCGATCCATTGCGTTTGGTCGGCCAATGACCGTGAGAGGGATATTGGCCGTTCGGCGATCCGCCAGAGCATGATTTGTGGTGCCGATGACAACGACAGTAACACCACGTGAGATGACGGCGCCCCACATCTCAACCACCCCCGGCCTGTGCCTCTTCCTCCCCCCCCCCCCCCGCTATTCAAGATTAAATCCTATTAAAGACGGAGAGATACAACGTGAAGCGCGGGCGGACGCAGCGGTGGGGACACCATACCCCCTGTTCTCATCACCACGGTGCGACAGACACTGTCACGCTCTGGTCAAGTTTCGGCGGACTTGCAGTGCCTGCTTCCCCCCTCCATCCCCCCTGCTGAATAGAGGACAGGACGGATTTCGTCCTATTCGCGCAGGGAAGGTGCTGTTAACACAACGAAAGTAGAAAAGCCTACAACCGGCTCCCACATAGCCCACTTCTGCAACTACACAGGATCGGTACGGCAGAACAGCAGAATAGCATCCCGCCTGATAGCCGCTATCAAGCTCTAACTACCGGCTTAGTCAGGCTTTTACTAGTTTAGTTCAGTACACGGAAACAGCTCATACTCACCGGCGGGGATCAGCCAGAGCAGCGAGAGGGCGAGGCGGGGGAGAGAGAGAGAGAGGGGAGATAGAGAGGCGGGTTACAAACTCTTACCAACCAGATCCTAATCCGACTGGTTAGCAAACGCGACTACACAACCTAAACCTGTCTAGCCTTGTAATGGCCGCGTGGAACAGTGTTCGGCGGCCGAGCGAGGCTCATGTAGCTCAATATTCGCTCTGTAGCCTCTTCAACTAGGCGCCCCTCCCCCCCCCCACCCCCCGCCGGCTGGCCGATTCTAACGGGTCGCAGCTGCATTGCCAAGTTGTGTCGCCCGGGTACATAACATACCGTTGATTGTCGAGGTCAAGGTTGAGTCAAGCCAAAAGCACCCCTAGTCGCGGGCGTCGTATATGATTGTTTGTTGTTGTTGTTGTTATTGCTGCTGCTGCTGTTGTGTACCTTGTTGATGGGTGGTTGTTATGGATGCCGCAGGCAGCGTCTACAGGTGGTCCACGACACCAATAATAAGGCTGCCACTGTATCTATTAGCATGCAGACAACAAGCGGACCCGACCATGATGCTAACGGAATAGCGTGTTCCAATTATCGAAGAAGATAAGGGAGGTGTATCGAGGAAGTTCGACCCACGCTGACACTCTGCCACTGTACCTGTACGGGCACAGAACGAGGCGAATGATCAGGGATTATCACGCGTGGCATTCTTTGATGATGGCGGCTAACGCTGTTTTCGGGTTTTCTCTGCCTTCTGCTCTTTGTCAGGATTGAGCAAATCAAACAATACGTTCATGTACGTATGTACGTGTGCGCTTAGTGAGAACGCCCCGGCAGTCTGAAGTCGTGTATGCGTCTCGTCTTCTTCTGGCACCTGGCACTACCCAAATTCAACCAGGTGGCCTCGTGAGTTCCAGTTCAACGGGAGGAAAGCCAGACTCAAATTCTCGTACGAGTTTCCACACGGTCCGTATACGCGATATATATATATGATAAGTGATACGTGTAACATATACATAGTGCATTATACGGAAAACAATTTTGCATATATATATATATATATATATATATATATATATATATATATATATATATATCTATATATATACATATATATTGCAGCGGAGTCTAGGTGGACGATTTATTGTTAGATCTCCAACACAACGAGAACTGCGTGCCGCACCGCCAATACACGTGCGATGTGATGGCCTGAAAATGTATCGCGTTACCTATTTGCTGCAACGGAGCTGCTTTCTCAGGCTGCTCAAGTGGCGAGACCGGAGATGCTAGGGAGAATTATTTGCATACATTGAACAACAATGTATGCATTAAAGGCATCGTCGTTTAAAAAGCGCTTAATTCTCCCGGCTAAAGCCAATAACGCTGCAAGGAACGTGACTTGGCCATGACAGTCGGCGATTGCACTCTTCTTCTGATATTAAAAGCGGCCTCCTCCGATACGACGACAACAACAGCGACGATAAATGAGTTATTTTTAGTGCTACTTAAAGCTCAATCGAGACAGACATAACCATATAACTCACTTTAACTAAAACCTTTATTAAGCGTCAGGCTGTGTCCATATCTACACACGCATATCTGCATGTACGCAGAAAACGATTGATTACTATATAAACAAATAAACTATATGTAAGTACAATTGATATATATATATATATATATATATATATATATATATATATATATATATATATAAATATATATATATATATGTATTGAACACAATGGCAAAGAAATGAAAATATGGAAAAGAGCAAACTACAGCTGGATGTATAGGGCTGGCACCGTTTAAATTATTGAGATTCCCTGTGACGTCGGTTGCGGTAGTTTTTAGAGTTTTTTTAGATTTATTAAGTTTATATTAAAGTTCTATACCGCACTAAACATTTTCCTAGCATATTCGGCCTAGCCACTCGAGCAGTCTAAGAAAGCAGCTCCTTCGCAGCAAATAGCCAACGTGGTGAGTTTTTAGGCCATTGCATCGCACGTGCATTGGCAGTACGGCACACGGTTCTCGTTGTCTCGGAGATCTAAACTAAAGTTTTTGGGCTGACCCTCAGCCAAAATATAAATACAAATGTGCAACGGTGGGGCTCGAACCCGCGCACCTATGTGTCTCCTCCGGTTGCGAGGCGGAGACTTAAGCCACTACGCCACCGGGCTCGACTGTCTCGGAGATTTAACAATAAATCGCTCACCTGAACCACTTGAAAGCGATTAGATACGTTTACAATCTAGCATGTCACTTGTTTAATGTAAGGTATATATATATATATATATATATATATATATATATATATATAACATTAAACAAGTGACATGCTAAATTGTAGGTTTAGAAAAAGTTTGTATTATTTCTATCATCTACTAATAATACACAGGAGTTACTCCTAATGCAAACGGTTATCGAGTGTTGTAAAACTTGTTATTAATGCATATGGCTGGCTACTCGCTTAAACACGCGTTCATATATATATATATATATATATATATATATAAGCTGCGTTTTGCTGTTTCGCTCGCAGCCCACCGCACCTACGCGTGACCACAAGCGCCCACATCGTTGGTGTTTATTTTTATTGGTTTCATCGACAGTCTCAAATCGACGAATTTATTGGCCGACCGAGCCGTTTCTGCATTAGCAGCAGCAGCAACAGTAGCAAAGGTAATGTGGTAGGATTATTGGGGTTATCGGGCAGAGGTTCTCGAGAAACAGCGAAGGCAAAGTGAGAAAAGCTTAGAATTGCCGACGCTCATCATCGTCGTCGCGGGCATCGCTTTCGTAGTCATTGTCGTTGTTGTTGTTGTCGTTGTTGTTGTTGTTGTTGTTGCAACTGTTGTTGTTCGTCCAGCGGGTCAGATGATCGATCCTTCTACTGTAGGCCGATCGGAGAACAGCCAAGATTGGCCTCATTAGTAATCGATACGGCCAGCCGCGAAAGACACTTAAGTTGGCGCAGGTGGCCAATGCTGTGGGGCTGCTATCGCTGGCTGCCGATGGCTGGACGAGCGAGCGGACTGTATCCGGCGACGCAGCGTGGTTGGCGATTCGAATGCCTCATTATCATGCGCTCATTCCTGCGTCCCGCGTCCTTTGAAGGCGGGGGCTGCAACGGCTCTCTGATAAGAGTGCAGTAGTAGCAGCAGGCGCAATGCCACTAACTCGGTGGGGGATCTCAGTGGTCAGTCTGGACTAGGTCAGTCGAGGGGTGGGTCGAACTGGAGCTAGTGGTTTGCCTAGGGGAAGGTGATGACGCCCTGATGATAAGACCAATAAAGCGATAGCGAGAAAAAGCCAAAATAACAGAAAGCGAAAGGGAACAACAAAAGGGGAGTTCAGATGCGGTCTGACGGCTCTGTATAGGCAAGTACAAATAGGTTCTACCGTCTATGTGTTTGGATATGTGTGCAAAGGATGATGTATCCTAGTCTATTTCGTCCTCCGTTTTTCCCTTCTAGATCGAGGTGCTGCGAAATTGAAATGAATTGCTTTATCGATTACACATAAGACTACATTCATCCACAAACGCAGACACGACATCCAGATAGATGGTCGCTTGCGAGTGTTTGCCGATAGGCTAGAACTTGCGTCGTTACATGTCGTTTCACACACACACACACATATATATATATATATATATATATATATATAGAAGGTCTGCCGGAACTCCACAGCGTGCGAGTTTTTAGATCCCACGTTTCCTACGCATGTCGCGTTATCAAGGTATACACTGCTAGTTTGTCATTCCGCCTCTGTCTGTACAGAGCGCTTGCTGCTTCGGGTAGAAAGCCATTGGACGCTTAAACTTGGACAAATGAGGTCCGGCACGACATTCAGGGAGCATACAGAGAAAACAGTTTCCGCAAATACCGTCTAACGAAAGCCTGATACAGACAGATCACAGGCCGACATGATCGGCCGATGGTAGCGACAACGTCATGCAACGTCGGGCTTGCTGAGCGGTCTATTGCCTATTACGGTTACGTATCGCTGTTGTTTTTGTGTTTGTTCGTACTGTCATTGCCGCTACCTTGCTTGCAAAACCAAAGCTACCTGCCAAAATAGAATCGATATATTTCAACTGGTTCAAGCGGCCCTGATGGCTGAATTCCGTGGTCCTGTAGACAAAACCCGACCTAGTAATACGAATGAAACATTTCATATATATTTACTCAGGCTGAGTAGCGATTATAACCACAAATTTATCACTTAAACAACTATAAGGACAGTCAAGACTATCCCCAAGTATTCTGCGTATGTATGGATAAATATATATACATTCCCGGGCATAAAATATAATTAAATATTTAAGCTACAAGGCTCCACACTGACGGGCTAATTGATTTAAAGATTTGATTATGCGGCATGGTATCCTCGGCAGAGTTAACCGCAGCGGCGGCATACACAAATCTCACATGGTTCAGGGAATTCAGCCCGTTGAGATAAAATGTGATGAAGGCCGTGCACTACAAATCGTATTATCACATGCCTATTGCTACGCTCTGGCCCCTTCTACTCCGCATTTCTCATCGCTCTGGTAATGAATTCTCAGTTGCCTGGTTTTATCTTTGTTCATTGCAGATCTGGCCCGCCATGTGCGAAAGAAGTTTAGAAACGCCGTCATCGTTATGTATGCGGATGACATAGTAGTGGCTCACCGAGACCGCGGCACCATTCGACGAATTGTCGGCAACGTAGAAGGGCACCTTCACCGTAAGGGCCTAGAGATAAATGCACGGAAGACAAAAACCTGTAAGTTTCGCCGTGGGGATAGATTGGCTACAGCAGACGCAATACCCTGTTGTGGCCAACTATCAAAAGAGAAAAATACTTACACTCCCGCCGCCCGCGATTTTCGCGCGGACATTTACGGGAGTGCCCGCCGCGCCCGAATTGACAGGCCGACAGACCCCCCACCTTTCCCCCTATCGAGGTTCCGCTTGGGGGTGCCACACTACTCCGCCGTACCGATTAGGCTCCATCACCTCGCGATTCCGCGTTACACCTCGCCGCTGCGAAGGGCAGCTTCGAAGCTAGATGGCCCTCTCGACCGCCGGTCTGCTTCATGTGGCTACTCGCTCTTCATTTTGCCTATTAAGCCAAGGCAGCAGGCGTCCCGAACGGTACCACCGGGTGTCACCCGGGGCATTGACCGTCCGGCCCGGGGGTCCTCCTGCAGAACGGTCCCCCCGTATTTAATTAAATTTTGCGCAACTGTAAAGATGTCTCACAATGTATATGAAGCGTGTTTTTTGCTTGCCGCGGACGGCAAGAAACCGCTTTGAGTACCTGCTAGCTGGTTGCGAACCGGCAGCGGAAACAATCAGAGTCAGGCCCTGTCACCTATTACAAAACCACTTCAGCAATTTTTGTTAGAGTGGTACGGAAACCTCGGCTGTGGTAGCGTAGTTAGATGTGTACTTCGCCAGGGAATTTTGGGATGGAATGGCATGCAGTAGCCGGCACGTGTACGCAAGGTACATTGTGCATGGCTGTCATCACTTGGTAAGTTCGACTCAAGGATTTCACTAAGTTGGCCATCAATGTCGTTGCCGGTTCTGCTCGCAGATATGCGCTAAATACCACGCAGCGAGCTGCCAGACGCATCGGAGGTCTTTGCACTTTCTCGTCCGGTGGGACGATCGCTGATTTTTTTTTTTAATTAGAGTTTATTTTAACAGTAATTACAATTGAGGGTTTTATCTCAGAAACCCAGAGCACGTCACATTTGACTGCCTGTCAGCCCTACTCAGGGCAGCTATATATCATTCATTTAGACAATTAATTCAGCATTTCTAACAAATTGTAATGTTTAAATTGTATTTAATGACGACTGTATTGGGATTGTGCACCACCTTGAAATGCAAAGTTATTGCGAAATAAACAACATGTATGTAATACATTGGTTCATATTCTGCGACATAATAGCTGTTCGTATGTAAATCCTTGTTCTTTGTCAATGTCTCAGAGGCACATACCTCTTTAAGCGCCAGACGTTCAGACACACTCATGGACGTCCACGTAAAGGCGCACATGTGTGCAGGCATTTATGCAAGCTAAAGCCTTTAGCACTACTCATTCCGTGACGATGTGATCGAAGCTACAGGTAACTCTCTGCCATACCGCCTATATCTCTTCTATCCGTGCACGAGGAGGAGTCTTTTGCATCTCGTCGGATCCCAGACTAAGAGTCGAAGAAGGTCTGTTGACCGCATACAGCTGACCGATAACGCGAATATCGTTAATCTCTTCGCTCTAGGCTTTTTCTTCCAATGGATACATATACTACTGACGCAGCAGATGTAATAGCAGCAGCAACAGCGGTATCGTCAAAGGTGGATGACATTGACTGTTGTTGTTGCTGCTGCTGCTATTGTTGTTATTGCTGTTCTTTTCGCTGTTGTTGTTGTTGTTGTTGTTGCTGATGCTGCTATTATTGTTGTTGTTGTTGTTGTTGTTGTGTTGTTGTTGTTGTTGTTGTTGTTGTTGTGTTGTTGTTGTTGTTGTTGTTGTTGTTGTTGTTGTTGTTGTTGTTGTTGTTGTTGTTGTTGTTGTTGTTGTTGTTGTTGTTGTTGTTGTTGTTGTTGTTGTTGTTGTTGTGTTGTTGTTGTTGTTGTTGTTGTTGTTGTTGTTGTTGTTGTTGTTGTTGTTGTTGTTGTTGTTGTTGTTGTTGTTGTTGTTGTTGTTGTTGTTGTTGTTGTTGCTGTTGTTGGTGATGGTGTTGTTGGTGATGGTGTTGTTGTTGTTGGAGCAGAGAAGCAACTCGTTTGAAGGCACGGTGCGTTTACGTCTGGACGCCTCATTAGGCACGCGGTAACGGCGGCGCAGACAAACGGTGACGTGCCACCACTGATCGAACGCACGTATGAGGCTCGTGCTCCACGTTTCGACGACTGTGTGTGCGCGCTTGCCACAGGCGCCCTGCCTAGCCGGGAAGTGGGCGGATTCTGCAGCCTGCGGGCAGAAACGACGCACGTATACACGCCGCAGACTCAAACAGTATCGGCCTAGCGGAATGGGCGTCGCTGGTGCCACTCGAAAGCCATGTTGGACTTTGACGAAGGCTGCCGGGCGCCGGCCACCCAGCCCTAAGAACGACCGCGATCCCTTTGGATTTATTTGATTGCCTACCACCAATCATTACGCTCGACGTCAACCTTGCGTGAAGCCCGTCAGCATGTCCGAATCCCGAAGCTAGTCGTTCTTCTGTCAATGCTCTTTCTGGCACCGGCAGTATGTAAGTGTGCATAGGAGCGACACATTTTTTCAGACATCTCCGCTAGCGTCCACAGGCACCGCCCCAACACGTTCAAGGATACGAGATCTAAACTCACTGTGTTTACATTTGATCTGCGAACATTAGCGGCAACTACGGCGACGTCGTAAAGGGCACAACAGGCGGTACACAAGGGCAAATCAAACCGAGAAAGAGACGAAAAGGATTAGTTGTAGAGTTTGGCGTGCGCCTGATAACTTAGCTGGCTACTTTGTTTTTTGCGGCCTAGTTATTTATTTACTGGCGTTCGATTTGGGCAAGTAGCGTCTAACCGAGTAGGGGGATTGCATTTGTGTACGTTGTTCGTTATTTGTAGCTTTGCCTAATAGTAATACTAGTATAAATAAGCGCCTTACCTTTCGCGTGTACCCTGCGCACCACAGTCGAGTCAACTTTAGAGGGGTCGCGAAACACACAGATCTTAAAGACAACTACCACTATGTGCTTCTTATATATATATATATATATAGTATATATATATATATATATATATATATATATATATATATATACATATACATATATATATATATATATATATATCTATATATATATATATATATATATCTATATATATATATATCTATATATATATATATATATATATATATATATACATACATACACTGGGGTCTATGTGCGGCGGAATAGCAAGGCTTATTAGGCACCGGACGAGTGGAGTGGAGGCACTTTCGGAGGACATACTCGAAAGAGAAGATTTGAAACAGCTATTGTCTTTCTCATCGTGTCTAGAGACGATGCTGCGAACAGTCACGCAGCTTAGTTTGCACTTACCCGATCGACGATGTAGTGTGTCGAGCACTCAAGCTCGCCAAGCACATAAATCCTGAAATATTTGCTTTTTGCTCTGACTAATGTATGTTTACCTAACTCATTTGCTTTTTCGGCTGCTTACGTCGTAGACGGCTTCTTGGCGGCTTTTATTCTTAGTTCCACATACCGTCTCAGTTGCTTGTTTGCTGCTGCTGCTGTGATGAGCTAGATGAAAACAATGCAACAGTCAAGTACGTTTGCATAAATGCAATGGTGCTTCAATCCAGAGAATTGTTACGCCGACGTCGGGCCATTTTCATGCCTGCTAGTTTCTGAATCGGACATTTGCATTGCAGTGCTGCACAAAAAGGCAGCATATTGTGTTTGTTGTACAAACATATGTACATTTGTACACACATTCACATATGTACGTGCTGATATATGCTGTATGCTATGTACGAATTATAATATATATATAGATATATTTATATATATATATAAATATATACTGATAATGACCAGCCCATGTAGTTAGACTACGATAGGCTTCGCAGCATCTCTTTAACCGATGCGACAATATTTATTGTTTATCATCATTACTATTGAATAGAGTACGAATGACTCACGCCTAAAGGGAAAACACGATTTCTTCCTTTTTCTGCCAACAGTCAGCCAACTTTTCAATCTCTCTTTTTGAGATATTGTGTCTGGAGAGGAATCGTTGCATTGTATTCCTGGAGAGCAGGAATCGTTGCACCTCATTTTGGGCGTCCTTCGAAAACTTGCATTTCTTCCAGTCAAAGAGTTTTGAAGGGACTGGATAAGTGATAGTCTGAAGATGCAAGGTCCGGAGAGTATAGTGGGTGCCCAGTATGCACCTAGCGCAGGTCGTATTTTCTTATAGTTGGAGCAGTACTCACATGGGGTCGCACGTTGTCCTAGTGAGAATTTATCTCTTTCCTGTTCACGAGTTGTGGACGCGTATGGGTCTATGTTTCTTCATGAACTCGTTGCAGTTGTTCACAGTAGAGATCCATGTTGGTCGTCTGATTTCTTCTCAAAGTTCAAAGTTGACGATGCCTCTGAAAGCTTAGTAACATAATCTTATTTGAGTGGACGTTCCGTTTGGGTTGATTTTTTAAAGAGGTGAAAAATGCTTTTACGCACTCCCTCCGATGTTAGTGTAGAGTAGTGTGTGACTAAACGCCGGGGGTTAGTATAAGACTCGATCTAATACACGCGTGCTACCAACTAAAAACCTTTTCCGCCCTCTCCTGGTTCGGAATTGTGAACCATTACATCGAGACACCATCTGACTCTAGTGATGAACAATATCCATATCAAAATTTCACAGCAAACTAAGTCTTATTCCACGAGGATCAGTTTCATTATTATTATTATTGGGTCTACAAAAAAGTTTTTTCGTTTTTTTAATGATTTCCCTACGGACAAAACCGGAAAAACTTTTTTGTAGCCCTATATTATTATTATTATTATCATTATTATAATTATTGTTATTATTATTATTATTATTACTATTTTGAGAACTAAAACATTGTAAGACGCAGTTCCGATAATAGACCACGTTGTCAATCAATCAATGTAAAAATATATCTAAAAAAAACTTGTGATGTTACATACGATCGTTGAAGTATATTATTTTTATTTTATGACTCTATTATTGTATATCACCTTTATATCACATTAATATTATTATTTTTGTGAGAACTAAAGCTTTGTAAGACGCCGTTCCGATAATAAACCTTTGTCAGCACGTTGTCAATCAAGCAATGTATATTTATATTTAAAAACAAATATATATATATATATATATATATATATATATATATATATATATATATATATATATATATATATATATATATATATATGAGCCTTGTTTCGTGCCCAAACGTTTGCCCCTTGAGAGATGAAAAGCAGCACCATATGCTCTAGCCACCATCACGCACAACTATGTATATGGCGTGCCATATATACTGACTATCGTCAGTCGGTTAGGGTGTGTTCTTCGTGTGCAAAGACAGAGCCGTCACCAGACTAATGGCTGCACCGCTCCTACCATTAACCTTGCAGGACCACGCCGAAAGGCATTTGATAAACGAGCATTTCTGTTCTTGTTTCAGCTATTTTTGTGACACGAGCAGTAGACACCAGCACATACCAGTAAACTTGTTCGCCGCTTTCTCATGGACTATAGGTATATCGTACTTTTTGAGATGTGCCGCCGCCGCCATCACCACATCCGGTCGGCATTTGCGCCGCTATTACGGGTTGGAGTAAATGATAGAATATGTGAAAGTTTAGGCTATTTTCGAATGCTAGTTACAGTGACAACAACAGCAATAACAACAACAGCAACAACAATAACAACAACAACAACAAGACCACACGATATCACTTCAAAGTGATTGGTGTTTGTTGACTTTGCAGACGATCGGCTTTCTAGAGTTAGAGACAATGTGCGAAAAGGAAGCCCATACACGCTGAAGCTCGTAGTCGCGCCCGCTCTCCACCTTTCACGCGCGAGATAGACTGAAGACAAGCTAGGCAAGATAGAATAATGAAGTGCAATGAAACGACCAGAGAGAGAGATACAGAGAGACAAGATCGGTCAAGTGTTGAGGCGCAAAAACTTCTGACGGACATTATACAAATTTAGAGACACGCTACCCCCATACATACAGCCCACACATCAAGCCACATGGCTGCACACGCGTGAACAAACCAAACAAGAAACATGTTCGGCGCTCGACTAATGGTACTGTCACGCTGCTAAGAGTTGGGGGAGGCTTGGAAAAGTGAGGATGGAGGCTCGGGGAGAGGGGGATGAGAGCTTCGTCACCGGCAGTAGCAAAACTACTGAGATGCTAGAGTGAGGTGTCGGGCTAAGATGCGGAGGCGACGTCGGTCACCGAGGTGATGGTATCATATCACACTTCAGGGAGGGGGGGTCAGTCGTAGTGGCGGTGTTAATGATGACGATGGCCTCTCCAGCGTGTAGATTGTGACATGCGTGGGCGGCATTGAGAATGCGGCGGAGATCACTTAGTTAGCGTTCATTTCCTCCCGAGCTTCCGGTGCCCAGCTGTCCAGGCGTCGTCCAAGTTAGGGTTCGCCATGGCTACGCTCGTGGTTGCTGCTGCTGCTGCTGGCAAAGCGATGTGGCCTGTGCGAACGATCTCTTAGTTGTTTCTATGAGTTTCTACGAGGACAAGGAGCACGATCATTGAGATGATCATGAAGCTGCTGAACACTGCAAGTGAAAGTGATGCTGCCGATGGCGACGATGTTAAGGGTCGTAGTGGTATCGTGGCGGTGATGATAGTACGCGTATACGCAACAGTACGGCCTTAGACCCGTTACCCGATGAAAGAAGGGAAAAAGTGGAGAAACGGAGAAGGAGTGTGAGAACGAGGGAGTGAGAAAGAGATGAAGACCCAAGGCGGGGCGAAAGCAAAGAGACGGCTAATTACTTTGATAATATGATGAGGCTCCATTACTGATATTGCCAGTTGTGTCGTTGTTGTTGTTTTTGTTGTTGTTATTATTGTTGTTGTTGTTGTTACTGTTTCTGTCATTCGAGAGAGATTGTAGCTATTCATAGTGTTGTAGTCCGTGTCTGTGGAATTCTTGTTAGTAATATTTTATACTTTAGTTTTATTAGGTACGTTTGTGTGTTATCTCAATTGTTCTCGTCGTCATCGTTGCTGTTTTTATCGTTGTTGTTGTTGTCGTTGTCGTCGTCGTCGTCGTCGTCGTCGTTGTTGTTGTTGTTGTTGTTGTTGTTGTTGTTGTTGTTGTTGTTGTTGTTGTTGTTGTTGTTGTTGTTGTTGTTGTCGTTGTCGTTGTTGTTGTTGTCGTTGTTGTTGTTGTCGTTGTTGTTGTTGTTGTTGTTGTTGTTGTTGTTGTTGTTGTTGTTGTTGTTGTTGTTGTTGTTGTTGTTGTTGTTGTTGTTGTTGTTGTTGTTGTTGTTGTTGTTGTTGTTGTTGTTGTTGTTGTTGTTGTTGTTGTTGTTGTTGTTGTTGTTGTTGTTGTTGTTGTTGTTGTTGTTGTTGTTGTTGTTGTTGTTGTTGTTGTTGTCGTCGTTGTTGTTGTTGTTGTTGTTGTTGTTGTTGTTGTTGTTGTTGTAATGCTGCGCTTACAATGCTCGTCCAAATAACCTCTGCTTCGACTCGATTAGTGAATTAGCTAATTGCGAGATCTATCGTATCGTAAAGCAGGAGGCTCGAAGAGGACGGCGGCTGTACTCGCGGCGGCCGAATGCTATAGATGCCTCGAGGCATCGTCTCGTCCAGAGAGAGTTTTTCCCCCGTTTCTGTTGCTACCGCTTGAACACCCGCTTCTGACGTGACCCTCCTTAATGTTCCATCCTTGGTATGGGACTGCTCTCTTTCTCTCTCTCTGTATTATGCTCTGTTCAGAATGTACTGCGGGATTGCATGCGAGGGGCACAGGGCTCAAGTTCACTGCTGCGCAGAACCGGCCCGAGAGTGGGGGGCGAAAAGACGATGTGGAGATCGAAACGCCGCAAGGAGCATGAAATGCCTCCTATTCTGTTTGGGGAAGGGGTTGTGGCAACAAACATGCATGGCTCTGATGCCCCGCGCAGGATAAACACTGTCTCTAGCATTGTGTTTGTTGTGGGATCACATGAAAGAGAGATCACGCTTTCGCGTGAGAGCGATTGCTGGGCGCGTAACGATGTCGTATAGAATCGAATCTCAACATGCGTCTATGACCGTGCTCAGTAACGACACAGGTGACTATCCCACGAAAGCGGGTGTTGTGACTGAGGACGTCTCGACTTAGAAACGGCATTGTTTCTCTCCTTCAATTGCGCTTGATATGGCTGCTGTCACATAAGTCAGATGTTTGAACAAATGTATGGATTTTAATACATGGAGATCATTTTACTGATCGAAAGAAATAGAATTTTACTGAGTATGCTATTTTTCTCTTACGTGTTGACAATAATCATATTGTTTTTGCCTTTCTTGTAGACTCCGTACACTGTAGCAAACTAAAAGCATAACTGAAAGCATGTGCAACGACTGTTCATGCATAGCTCGAGCTGTTGCATAGATCGTTTTAATAGACTTTAGACAAGCATACTCTTTTGCCAAGAGGGAAATTATGACGTTGTATTAGATGCAGATAGCAAATACACTCCACCTACCGCGCCACTCTCGGTGATTCAAAACTAGCCCACATAACGAATTCGGAACCTTTATTGACGCGTATACACACACACATGGTTTATTCTGAACCCCCGTATAGGACAAGCATTTTACTTGGCCAGCCATCCACTCACGAGCATTCAGTTCTATCTTTATCCGTTCACTCACTCATTCATCAACCACTCCTTGAGTGACCTAGGACAGAGGCAAGCGGCTTCGGCTTGCAGCTAATCGACTCTCTCGGAAGGTGTAGTCTGAGGCTCGATAACTGCAATGCTGCCCCCTTTTTACCGACATTGGGGACCTTCGGTCTGCTGCTGCGGCCCTCGTTATCTCGGCCTCCAGACCTTCGTACGCAGGAACTCGATGCCCACCGACCGGGCTAAAAGGTGGCCTGCCAGCAGAGGTCCTGCCCTTGAAAATGACCAAATGTTCTCGGCCGTGTCTAGAATGCCGAGTATTTTGACCTTGACTTGCGTTTCACCCTCTACGCACCCGTTGACCCATGTTGCGTTTAAAATGCCCTATGAATAGTAGTCTATGTTCACATCGTACTCGACCAACAGTTCATTTGAACAGAATTCCTTGTTTGTTCCAATATTTAGCAATTATATGTCCGACGCGGTCGTAGATACGACTTGATAATGTATATGCCCACTGCCGTGAGGCTAACAACATTCTTGCCCCATAAAACTGTGGCAAACGCGCTGAAACAGTTCAAGCGTACTGCCAGTGTGATTTGATCTTCTTAGTGTATTTGGCTTATACTCCTCTGCATAAAGAGGATTACCTGTTTAGTATCTCGGCCTATTTTTTCTCATACTCATCACACTTATTTCACTCATATGGAGTATGCATACACATTATGGGGGTGCATAGGGGTATGCATTGCTATTTATACTGTTGTCAGCTACTCTCAGTGTGTAAAGTATGCAGGAGAGGCAGTGCAGCGATATATTCGTAGGGGCCAGGCAGGCAGACGCACAATCGTTCAAACACGTTGGTAACACAGTCGACAAATGCGCTTCTCGTCAAATTCGTATTCGAACAAACCAGGTGATGATAGCCAATAACTTTGTATTCGCTATAGACGTGGCGATTGTAACGAGCAAGGTTACCCATAGGTGAGACGCACTGTCTAATTATATAACGTTCTGACAATTATATTTAGATGCTTGTAATGAGCTAATATGCCCGTGGCACGACAGCGTCTAAATGCACCGGTATGGTATCGTCGCCGCGTTCCGGTTATTCGTATATAGTCCAGGTCACCAACCTTCCGTCGGACTTCTACTTAATTTTCCTACTCCAATGCAAACCTTTTGGACAGTACTGTACGCGGTGTCTTAACCCCTAACCAAGGTGCGATTGATGACCAAAGTACTCGCTGCGTGTACATTGAGTGGCAACTTTCAAGCAAACCAAAGTTTGCTCGAGTGAGGCGTCCCCATGCTTCGTAAAGTCCACACATCAGCTTTGCAACATTTTTAAAGTAGAACAGGGTTACTGACGCCAGGTCACGCAGTCGCCTACCTGTTCATAGGGGGGGGGGGGGCGACGGGAGAGCTGTGCGTACCGTTTCGACGATGTGCGCAATGAAGGTAGTTCCAGCGTAATGGAACCGAGGCCACAGAAATGACAAACTCTAAAGGTTGGACGCCGCGACGTATAACGTCTTTTGCAGCCAATCGACCCCTCGCCTGCATTTCACAGCCTTGGCCCTCATGGCGGTTACTTCTACAAGCAGCTCAGAGAATTCCCTTGCGGGGTTCCTATATTTTGCTTTACCCGTACCGATCGCGGTCCTCACTCTGCACCAGTAAAGTGTTCTCAATAAAGCTCGAAGTTACGCTCAGAGGAAAGCCACCAACACCCGTGCATTAGAAGGGTGTTGGTGGCTTTCCACTGAGCTATAGATGGAGGCAAAGCCCCTTTGTCAGGGCTTTGCTATAGTCCATAAAGATTCAACAATGGACTATGGGTTTTATCACAGATCGTTCTGTTTGATTGAAGCACATAGATTGCATTACGCATTCTCAACATCTCGTTTGTTTTCGTTATTGCCAGCTGCTTTTTTACTGCAGTTATATGTCTTGTTGATCTCTATATTTATAAATGAACAATGATCTCGAAGCTATTTTTGCTGCCGGTTTACAGGACCGAAGTCCATTTTAAATCAGGTTTTGTTGTACAAAATATGTACATAACTCTACTACATGTATGGGGTCGTATATACATGTAGTAGAGTTATGTACATGTTTTTTAACACGTCAATTACTAAATAGGATAAGATGGCATCTAAGCTACATGCAACTAATGTAGATTGAATGGCCGATCCCTATATAGGGCACCAAAGCGATGTTGAGGTATGCCCCCTAGAGCAATCTGGCATAGGCTTAACAATAATGTTTGAACACGTGCTCATTCAAGATGCAGGCGCTTTTTGTTATGTTTTATTTACTTTATCTAAGTTTTGCTTCGGTAAATATTTTTTCCGTTTTGTGCTTTGTATAATACTCTACAGGGGATACGCATTTTATTTTAGTTAGAACATGTGGTTAGGTAACAAGTTTGGGCAATTTGTTTATTCCCTGGAAATGTGCACAACAATTTAATTGACTCTTCCCAGAAGTTAGATCTGTTATAGAAGAAGTTGTGCTTGTGCCCCATTCACACATGATAAATAAATTACTAGTCACTTCAAAGTATGCAAAGATCCACAACTGTCTACGCACATTAGAACAATTCATCTAGACATGACACCTCTCATTGATCGTCGAACTTTAAATTAAAAAGGATGAAAACCTATATAAAGGCAGACAATCTTTCGAATGCAAGGCCTTCCATTGCTCAGTTAATAACGCATATTTTCTATCCGAGTGTTTTTACACGCATTCAAACAGAGAAGAACAATGCTGTAACTTACGTTTAAACATACTTGAAGCTAGTTAAACTTACTTGAAGTATACTTATCGGAAAAGCAACGACAAATAATAATTTAAATCGTATTGTCTATGTTTTCGTGTATACCATCCTAAGCCTACATACTTGCACGTACGTTGACTGTACAGTTTTCGGGTTGCTTGGTAGAGGCCCTGGTTTCGAACTGTTGCTAGATGGGTATTTAATCCGAAATTTCAGCTTCGCAGCACATATAGTCAGGTGGTGCTGTTGGAGTGAGTTGGGCGAAAAAGGGAGCAGCTCAGAAGAGTAAAATGTCCCGGCTAAGTACTGCTTTTTAACCCACTATTCATTTATTGCCCCACGCCCCTCCCCCCCTCGTTTCCAGAATCCATAGCCAGAACATATGGCACCACTTGGTTTAAACGCACACGGCCTAACCAGATACTACCTACACGTCCAATATCACGTACGAAAACACAGCCTGCATTGAGTCGAGGCAAACTGCTTGCTACCCGTTATTACTAGCGGCCAACAGATGATAAGCGACACACTCGACAGCCGCTGTTGAAAGGTATTCCGTTATCTAACTTTTTTCTTCGATGTTTTATAAGGCTAATATGCCCGTGTACGGTTTATTCGTGTGATGGCTAATTTTTAATCGACTCCGGCCATTACCTAGTCTAAATTGGAAACCATGAAAACCAATTTAAGAGTGGCCGCTCTGGGTCTCAAACCCAGGCAACCTCCCGAATGCAAGGCAAAGGCTCTTTGTCACTAAACCACCAGTTGTCTTGCTTGGTGCTTGGTAGACGCGCTCTATACAGACTCTCATCTCGTCTCGAAAACTTCACCCTGCAAGTTTAGTGCGATCCTATACCCTGACCCTATTCGTACAGCGGTGCCCGACCTAAGGTCCGATCTTCTGTGTTCAACGTTCTGTTCGAGCAGTGATTGGCCATTGAGATGGCAACAACAACAACGACAACAACAACAGCCTCTGTTGTTGTCATGTGCCTACAACAACGATACACATAGTACATACTTGTTGCCCGAGTACGCATGTATGTATCTTTTTGAAATCGACCGAACCCCGCGCGCGTTGGACGAAATCGTCCGTCAGGTCGTCAGTCGAAGGCGGGAGATTGCTTGCGCGACAGTCGAACGCGACAGTCTGAAGCGCGAGAAGCACCAACCTTGCCGCCACCCTTGCCGCCCTGTTCTGCCGATGGGCGGCGGTATCAAGCAACGGAGCCGAAACAAAATATCACTGTCGACACGAAAGATAGCCGTAGATCATCATCAGATCGCTATGTCGTCAGGTCGTTGTCGTCGTCGTCGTCGTCATCATCGGCGCCGCCACCCAATGCACTCAGACTCGAGCTCAAGTCACCACCAGCCAGCGACACCGGAATTTCGGCCGAAATGACCGGTTTCTGAAATCTGAAAATAACTCGACATTGAGACGATATATATAGATGACTATACGCCCCTCGCGCTTTGAAAAGTTGCCGGCAGTCGACGTTTGTTTGTTTTTGTTGCTCTACTGCTATTGTTGTTGCTACTGTTGTTGTTGTTGTTATTGTTTTTGTTGTTGTTGTTGCTGCCTCTGTTACTGCTGCTGCTGCTGTTTTTATTATTGCTGTAAGCGATACGGTCAGTGTTATTGCTTTCAGTGTTATTGATTCCGCTTCCGTATTTATGTCGTGTCTGCAGTTTTATTGATGTTGTGATTAACTGCTGTGATATCTGCTGTTGCTCGTGTTCCTACTGGTTTCGTTGCAGCTGTTGTTTCTGTTACGATTGTAAGTTTTGCTGCTACTAATAATGTTGCCGTTAATGCTACGACTGCCCCTCTGGTGTTTAGTTTTGCTTGCTATGATGGTCGTTATACGCGCAGTTAGTGTTCTCCTGTACTAACTGGCGTCTAAGCTCTCTCATTTATGTCCTGAAACTAACGTCTGGATAACTTGGCTTCGGTTGCCTAAGGTTTTCGGTTGCACGCCATGGTACTAGTGCACGAACGCTGCTGTTATGTTTATCCGAGCTACAATTCGATTGTCGTATATCCATATGAGCTCAGCGTCTTCAGCATCGTCGGGTAGTCACGCACTAGGACGCGTCACATCGGCCCGGCTCTGCAGTCCGTTCGGCCAATAAAAGCCCAAGGTAACGTAAATCTTTGCCAGAGAGCAGCAAAGCACATCAAACCCTTACCTGCAGTTTTATCTATGCACTGGTAGTTAATTGTGATGAGAACTTTCTTGCATTTCCTCAATCTATAAAAGCTTATTGGGTGTCAGGATCCTCTCTCTCTCTCTCTCTCTCTATATATATATATATATATTTATATATTCTTCTATACCGCTGTCATTATAGTGCCTTTTGGAACTGTAGGGCAACGAAGCAAGCAATGATTGAAAGTCGGAGTGACCACACGAAAATGGCAGAACGTACCCGGCAGAAATTCACACAATCAAAGGTGTCTTTAGAGAGCCAGAGTTCAATTTGAAGAACAGAAAAAGCTCTGTAACGGCTTGTCGGAGAGAAAAAATGATATCTGGCTTCGCGGGCTTTCCCATTAAAACGACGAGGCCAATCGAAGCGAGGTCTTTCGATCGAGAATTTTAGTAGAACTCCTACTGGTCACAAATACGTTTCCCAAGTTCTTCCAAGATACGCCGCAACGTGAGGAAGACTGCGACTCACAAGGCGATCTTAGAAGCGATATCTCAATCCAAAAAGTGGCTGACCACTTTGGCCATACAAGGCAGTTTGTTCAGACAGCAATAAAATAAATACTTCTAAAGGACAATAGCACTAGGAGCGCGTAAGGCCGTGCAATTCAACGATTGTCTTTCGGGTAGGGCGGATACAGTCTGTTGTATGCAACTGTTGTATCTCGAAAGTGAAGGAGGCTCTTTCAAATCAGCAGCGCGGCGGGGAATAGCAAAAAGAACACGTTGTTATCAGGGTCGATGTGCTGACGACTTACGTAATTATCTAGAGTATACAGCGACAATTTTAGCAGCACGGTTTATCCGCTTCTATAAATGCTTCAATATCATACGACAATTCCTTGGTAACAATAAAGAGGAGACACTTGCTCGAGCGGATTGTTTTTTTTACTCCACCGTCGTAGGTCTAAAATAAGGCCGCACTCGAACCCAGGCTAAGAGCGTTGGCGCAGGAACGCCATGCCTCGTTTGGTAGGCCCATCAAGACTTTTAGGATCATGAATGATATTTTGTAGTACGTCTCGATAACGGGATATGACGTACCTTATCATCCAGAGCTAGAACCGACCGTTGGCGTGGATAAAAAGGACAATCTAATTTTAGACGAGTTTACTTAGGAGTGGAATATATATATATATATATATATATATATATATATATTTTTTTTTTTTTTGTTTTCATTGAAAGTTCACAAACTTAAAGCAATGTTGACTTCATTGGCTAAAAGCCAATCTACACAGCATACGTTTATGCAAACTGCCGGCCTCGTGTGCATCCCCGCAATGAAATGGAGGCATTTTTGAGCGACCGTAATTTTCGGAATATATTTTCGTTTCATATATATATATATATATATATATATATATATATATATATTGAAGTGAATGAAGCGTTGAGGAAGCAAAGCAAGGTTTGATCTCAAGAGACTTGCGCGCGTAAGGTCCGTGATTAGCAAACCAGTCTTCCGTCCAACAGTTTCAATTTTAGTTGCGGAAGTAAAAGTCATTGAGAATAGATGACAGAATCATACCGATCGACAAACACACAAAAACTGCTGGGACAACCCAATTATTATGATGATATGTCTGCTTAGGGTGCCTCTCAAACTGCCGCCTATGGCTAAAGCCCTAGTTTTATGGCTATTTTTGTTTTTCTTTTGTTTTCTCAATGTCTCGTCACTTAAGGTGCATTTCAGCGAATTTTTGCAACAACAGCATGGTCGAGAAGAAATCAGTCTGTGCACGTTTTGTTTTTAGACTCGTTCCTCACATCTAATAACAGCATTTTCGGAGTACGCTTGTCCGTTTGGTGACGTTTGATCGTGCTTGGGTGACGCTATAACATGTATGTCTGAAGCTTGAGACATTTCATTAGGCAAATAAGAAACAAATCTTCATTTTGAGAATAAAACGAGTGCGTTCTTCGTTTGTCCATCCATCCGAAATGCAGGACTCTCGTAGCAGGACTTTGTGCAGCCGGGCGGGGCACACTTGGTCTAATTTCGAACGTAGTTTTTCACTCAATAAGCTTCCAGCGGACGCAAAGACATCAACATGCTTCTTGTCTGCGATCCTACGCGCTGGTTCAGTGTTGGACTGGTCAGAGTCGCCCTTTTTAAGGGCTATGCGAAGCTAAGTTGCAGGCATTCGCCTATTCACAAACTCACTCGTAGGATATGCGCGCAGTATGTCCTGTAAGAGTACAGAACGAGGCCCGATGTGCGCGGTAATAAATAGAGTAACAAACCGCGCTTCTCCCACAGATTACGCGCCCTGAGTGAGGCGTTCCCGATACCAGCCGCCACCTAAACGGCGGGAAGCATCACATCTACAACAGGCTACAACGGCACAAGCAGTGCTGGTCATGGTGATGGTGGTAGCGGTGGTTCGCTTAACTACACAAAGCAGCGTGTAAAAGAAAGACCACTATTGCACTTAGCCAAAAAGCGCATTGTATTGCGGTTTGCGTACAGCACATCGGCAACAATAGACCCCTTCATCCTCCGCACCTAGCAGCACGCTGTTAGCCGAGAGACGACAATCAGTCGGTCTGTTCCAGCCTTGCGCCAGTCTGAATTGCTTGGGCTGCAATTGCTGTCGACCAGACATTACAAAGGGGACAGAAAGAGAGGCGAGAGAGAGATAGAGAGAGAAAGAGCGAGCAGGAGATAAAAAGTCGTAGAGCTATAGAGAGAGAGAGAGGATGTGGGAATAGGAAACAGACAGGGCTTGTGTCGAATCTAAGCGTTGGCCGAAACTTGTTGTCAGCCAACGCAGCCGGCGTTCTAACGAGAATGCCACCATTGCAGATGCTTCGCTTCTAGTTCGGCGGACGGGCTTGGCGGGGGGGGGGGGAGTTGGGGTTGTCTGGGTTGTCTTGACAGGCCTGAAGTCTCCGAGGCTCTCAAAAGCTCCGAGGTTTAAGTCGTAATGCCTCTTCCCTTTCCAGAGTCATAGCCCCACCCCCCCAGGCCGCCACCCCGTTACTGTTTTTTTCACTCGCTCCTCGTCGGACGCTCGCAGTTCGGACCGACGAAGTAACTGATAAATGGCCCTCGGCGGAGTTCCAGCCGCTGCTCTCGGCCGGGGGGCCGAAAAAAAAAACGCCCATTAGCGTGCTTTTATTCCAGACGTCGTACCCTGTTTAGATGTATTAGCGAGCAACCACTGTGCTGCTGCTGTTGCTGCTGCTACAGCTGCATCTAACGTTACGAGCCTGAGACAGGGGCACAGAGAGAGAAAGAGATAAACTAAATACAGTGACAGCGGGAAGAAGAGACTACCGCTCACTTGTATACATGAGTACGTGCTTGGAAAACGTATACGTTTTTTTGGTAAAACATTTCTTTTCGACATACTCACTCACGTTCTTGTCTATAAATATAGCAATTTGTCTTGAAATTTAGTAATCTCTCTTATACTCGTGTAGCGACTAGCATAACAGGTATAGTAGTTTGCAAAATAGTACACCCTGCAAGGCTCACATACGTATAGCTGCTTAATGGCAGGCCGACTCCCGGCTAGGGAAACTTAATTTGTCTAGTTGCATTGGTGGTAAATCAAGATGTAGGGAACATATTTAGTATCTGTATCAGTTAAGATGCCTTTGTTTGTTCATATATATATATATATATATATATATATATATATATATATATATGCAAACAATGCTGAAGCAAATGTGATCGATACTACGCCGCGGTATGCCCGACGGTTAGATCTATAGCAGAACTAGCAAAACGCTAGATTGTTGGTGTCTCGAAACATTTTGATGTAACATAAACACATGTACCCAGTTTGGGTGTTAATAAAACTGTTTATATATATATATATATATATATATATATATATATATATATATATATATAATTAGCTTCACGTTAACGTGTGTCACAGCTCTGGCCAAACGTCCCCGTCTGCCAGACCGCCTCAGACCGTTGCTTATCTCACCTTGATCCGTCAGGCAAAGGTGCTTGGCCCCCGCAAGAGAGCCGCCGCATTCCCGCATCGAATATCCATAGCTAGCTTCTACCGTATAAGGCCACGAGTGCGTTTCTTATCGAAACGCCGGGTGTTTCCAGGAAGAACCCGACCTTGGAAAGTAACTGTGCCGTAAGACGTTCCGAATCTCGCATCGTTTCGAACGCAAGCGACTGAAACTGGCAGATGAGCACCAAGTGTGCGAGTATTAAGAGACTTTGGCCTGCTCCGCCAGTCTGGCGGATTGTCCAGGACGGAGAAGGGCGGCTTACCAGCTATAGGTCAATGAGGGCGTTTCGTTCCAGATTAAGGGTTTGCCCTTGCTGAAGGACACTAGTAGTGTAAGCTCCTTTGTCTGCCGGTCATACTCTCAACCTCCAAACGAATATACATTTCTAAAATCACACATATTAACATGTATGTGTATATTAACCGACGCGATATGTATACTATATACAGCATATATGTCCAGCATGTGCGAGGTAGCATATGGGAATGGATGGGCTTTTTATACGCTTAATATGGTATCTGATACGGACACGCCACAACAACAACAACAACAGCAGCAACACTTGCAGGGGCGCTTACAGCGGCAGCATAAATTTGGTCAACTTGAGATATCCTAGGTTTACCCAACAGAACTTGTGGCAGAACTGTCGCTGACTCCTAGCCTGAATAGATAGTATTGATCGTGGTGGCGTGATATAGGGGCTAGTTCGCTAGTCATAATTGTCATCAACTGGGTTATCGCCGGTTCGATCCCCGACGGTGGTCAAATTTTGTTTGAGCAATGCTCATTGAGAACAGATGATAAACCATATACCCCTGAGAGTCGGCGGCCATGCTGCCACAAGGACTGTTTAGGAAACCCTAGATATCTCAAGGATAAGACCCGTAGGAGACGGAGAAAAGTCACCCCCTAAAAAATGTAGATTGTATTTATCATCTGTTCACACAACAAGCATAGCTTAAAGAAAGGGCTCAATTGAAAACAAGGGTCGAACTGGCGACACTCTCGGGAAGATGACAGCGGTATGACAGACTAACATACTAGTCTTTCACGGGCTAAAGAAAACGATGAATCTTTTCTCCGGCAGGATTCTATCCCACGCATAGCAAAGCTCCCCCCGCGTCCCCCGTCTTTTCAGAACTCTGCAATTGCCCTTTAAGCTACGCTTGCCAAACTTCTAGTATTAGAACCGCCGCAGCAGCCACTAACTGGCTGGCACAAGTTGTACAACATGCACGAGTTAACTACGTGACTATTTGCGCTTCAGTCTACAGTCATGCAGCATGCCTACACTACAGCATTCTATCAGCATCTAGCTTAGTTATGGCTAATCGCATTAGCCCAGCTTAGTCCACCCAGTCCTTCTACGGTTACTATTCGTTCTCCGAGTTTGCTACTTCGTCACTGTACTCTTCTTATTTGACTACTGTTAGTGACACTATGAAATAAATCGATTACCAGACAATAACAACGAACGGTCCCTGAACTCTCCTCCTGGCAAGTATGTTTGTATCTGGGCGTGTGTGTGTGTATGCGTGTATATGTATTTTTACAGAGCTTTTTGACCTCTCGGGAATACGTCTTAGGCAATCACTTCATCAGAGAGTTAAGAAGCAACGACGAAAAGGAATGCACAAGTAAATAGATAACTAACAAAAAAATCACTACCAGTGTCAGGAATACCATTCCTACTATTACTACTAATATAAAGAAAAATATACTTTTCGGACTGACCCTCAGCCAAGATTTAACGTCCATGGGACTGCTTTTTGCATTGTTTCATCGACGGACCTCATTAGAAACACAAATGTGCAACGGTGGAGATCGAACTTGCGCACCCATGTGTCTCCTGCGATCGCGACGCGCAGACTACTATTATTAATACTACTACTACTACTTAACTTCTGCTTAATTTAAATAAATTTGATTTTTTTAAAAATAATTTGGATTGCTTGTTTTGGCAGTGCACTCGGCTGACTGCAATCTGTTTCTTGTTCATCCTCTGCTCTTCTCGTCTCGTTTTTATATTTCTTGTGCTTGTTCCTGATTCTTGACTCTCTTATGGAGAAAGCTACAGCGATGCCTCCTGACGATTGATTGCCTGATGACAACCGCCACTTGTAGTGGACGTTTTTTGTTTCATCAAATTTCTGCAACGACAATTACGACAACAAGCATTTCGTCGCTCTGCGCCGTTCGATGAAACAACACGTCAACAGAACATCATGCAAGTGAATGCCGCCTGTTGTACATGTAGCAGCTAGCTAGCTTCAGCCCCTAGCTTCCAGCCGATACAGCCTAGTAACGTAAAGTTTCGGGCTGACGCTCAGCCAAGATTTAACGTCTACGGAACTGTTTTTCACATTGCTTCATAGACGGAGACCCACAAATACAAATCGGTGCAACGGTGGGGCTCGAACCCGCGCATTTATGTGTTTCCTCCGGTTGCGAGGCGCAGACTTAATCCACCACGCCACCGGGCTCGATAGCCGATACCGCCTAAGATCGCACAGCACAAGAATTGCCACGTCCTTGTTCACGTCAGGGACGACGACAACAACGAGACGGCACTCTGCTCGCGATCTAGGCGACAGGCGTCCACGTCAAAGTTGACTGACTGAGTCGTTCGACACGTCGCGGATGAACTGGTCCGTCATTTGGTCCGTCTTCGTGGTGTCTGGTCTTGCTGTGCAAATAGCGAGCCGTTCGTTTGCTTATCGCGCGGCCCTGGCCGAAGCGAAGAACGAAGCAGTGGTGGCGGCTGAATCAGAAAGTTTGACTGGCGGTATCGTGACGAGAAATACAGTTCGTTAGCATCAATTGCAACCGATTGCCGTGGCAACAGCAGCAGCATCAGAAGCAGAAGCAACAGGAGGAGCAACACGCGATGTCAATTGCTGGACTTAGCTAGAATTGATTTAGGTTCGTGTTTGTTTGCCTTGCGGTTTTCTCTCTTCAATTGCCCTTCCCTCACTTTCCGCACCTCGGCTTGCTCGGTTCCTCTTGGCTGGCGTCGCAGAGAACGAGAAAACTCTGGCCATCGTCCCGGCTACGATAGCCGGTTGCAGTTGGGCGATGGTCATGCGTTTTACGCAATGCCTTTGCTACGCTGATAGCGCAGCGAGGCAACACACCGAAAAGCACCGTCTTTTGCTGAATCGGACTTGAAAGTACGTCGTGTCGAACTCGCTCTGCACAAAGGACGCTCGCTGTTGTTGCTGATGGTGTTGTTGTTGTTTCTGCTGTTAATGGTAGCGGTATTGTTGTTGTTGTCGTTGTCGTTATTGTAGATGTTGTTGTTGCTGCTGTTGCTGTTGCTGCACATGCTGTTGTTGTTGCTGCTGTTGTGATTGTTCGTGTTGTTGTTGCTATACCGACCAAGCATGCGGCAAATGCCAACAGTGTCTACAACGCGTTCAACAGCTAGAGGAGCCAATAATGCTTTCGGTGTTAGTCATGCAGCTACTTGCAAACTACCCTAGACAAACTTTGTGCGAACCCAACCGAATCCAGTTAGACTCAATATCTCCGACGCCGGTTTTACCGGGGCTGATCCGCTGGTAAACATAAGACACACACGCGTCGTATACATTTGTGTGGGTGTATAAGAAGGTGTAAAACGACCGATTATACCGTTCGATTTAGACCTGAAAAGCAGACATCTAATCGAACCGAGTTATCCAAAGTGTTATGCAAAATTGCTGCTTCCTGCGTGCTGTGTCGTCGATTGGACGGCTGACTTGTCGGAGGGGGCGTTCACCGACCAGTCCTTCTGCACGTAAGTAGTGGTGACGACGAGTACAACGATGTTGCCTTCACCACTGAGATGGGGTATGCCTAAAACTTTTTGTTCGGGCTGACTCTCAGCCAACATTTTTAGCGTCCACTGATTTGCTTTTGCATTGCAAATAAGTTCGTAAGACTAACCCCATACATGCAAATGTGCAACAACGGCAAGAATCGAACCCGTGCTGCATCTATGTGCCACCTCCGGTTGCAAGGCGCACGCAAATGCACGTCGTACCGCTACGTCGACCCGCTCGACAGAGGAATAAAATGATTATCCACCTGTCGAGAATAGAGAAGTTGGCCTGTCTAAATTAGGCCGCCTTAAACAAGTTTCGCTTAGTAGCAAACCAGATGAGAAGCGAAGACGTCTAAGGCCCGTGAGGATATATATATATATATATATATATATCCTAATAAATAATATCTTCTGCCTGCGTAGTAAGGAATCCTACAAAGTACAACTGAATGGCCTTCAACAACGTAAGGTTTATTAAAAAAAAAGAAAAGACTTCAACATCGGTCAACCTTCGCTCAAGCGGCTACACTGCCGCAATCTACGATGTGTCACGCCGTTCACGTGACGACTTCTCCGCTACCCGACCTTTTTCGGGAGCCAACGCCAAGGTGCACATCGCAACATGTTCGTTGAACGGCGCTAAGCGCTTCTTTTTCTACCGTTAAGGCCGGTTTTCCTCCCACCTTCTTTAATTCTTCGCCCGCTTCCATGGACTCTGTTGTCCGCCCGATGAGACACAACAAAGCAGCTACACAAAGGGGAGCGACCGAGAGCGAAAACGTCAACGACGTCAAGGAGACCCATTGGTGCTAATAAATATATGAAAATGGAGCAAGGTGGTGTTGAATAATCCTTCATTACATATATGTGAAATCCAAATCTCATATATATATATATATATATATATAGGAGGGAGGAATAAAGCCACAAGCAAAGCGAGCTTGAGTCGGCGTTGAACATCAAATGTATAGAGTAGGTCTTTGTGTATTTATTGCGCTCGTAACATCGCACGGTTCCGCATGAATTACCTTACCTGCGAAGATAAGAGAGAGGTCCGACGGGGAGACGCCCATAGACATAATAGGCAAGAGTGATATGCGTCACCAGGTAACGATGCTCGAACGATGCTATGAGGCGATAAGAAAAAAGCAAATCATGTGCAAAGCTACACCTGGTGAAACCACACAATTAAGGCTGAAGCCACAAAGGAGCCATAAAGAAGATGTGGAATAAACAACTACATGAGCTATTTTTGGAAATTGCCAATCTTCTTAAATGGCGGCGAAAGGTTAAAATCACCAACAATCAGACTTGGTTTAGCATGCCGTCCTAAACATGATTTTGAAAACATGTTCAGCGCTAATGCTTCAATATAATACTTTTTAGCTACGTTCAGCGTGTGATACTGTACTTAATTGGACTTCCTCCAGCAGAGAATTCATGTACCAGCAGGACATTGCTTAACCTGATTTGATAATGAGCATGGCCCTGCCGTTACATTATTTTCCTATCTGTTTGAATAATTTATGGTTATTGTTTAATTGCTAATATTTACAAGACTCCTGAGGATCATGACATTATTTTGTGCTGCATAACACGTGAGCTGCAAGCGCCGTAGTTAGATGTCTACTCTTGTATTCTGTTGATTGGCAGGTCGAACTTCTCATCGCTACCGAATGTTTATTCCTATGTCGATTTTCTTTAATTTCTCCGTTCACTTCATAGTGTAAGCCCCAAACGCACTCGTCGTAGGTAAACATATCGTAGTTTCGGTGTCATTAGAAACCCCGCTCCCCTCTAAGATATGAACTATTTCATTTCTACCAGACTTAGCTAACCCCAAAACCCGTTTCATGAAGGCAAATTGAACTCTATCTAGAAACTGTAGATTGGCATCTTCTAGTTTCTCCCATATGAGTGATACACCAAATGTTTCTATCGGCTCTACTTTAATTTTATATCGTTTATAATATTTTTAGCAATGCGGGGAACCAATATTCTGCTGCCCACTTTGGATGCCACGATAGACCTAATATATACTTTGTTAACTAATGTATGGTTATTAGTGCTATGTGACTACAATTTTAAGCCTTGTGGTATATATATATATATATATATATATATATATATATACGTACGTAAATGTATGTTACCCATTGATACCCGGCAATTCATACCGCCCTAAAGCTAGTCACTTCATCTGGGCGTATTTGAATTTGAAGCATGGCGGAGCTAATATTTGATCTTAGTCAAGCAGACCTCGGCTCAGCTGGGGGCACAAACGGAGGGGCAAATGGAACAGATAAACGGACTGGACCTACGCTGGCTAGCCGGTTCGACTTTCGAATGCAGCTTCAGCTATTTAGAGTATGCATGATTCACAATTGCAAATGGTCTTCGACCGGCCGGGAGTGTGCGGATTCAAGCGATGTGAGCGGACGACACGCTGCGGGCTGGGGTCGTCGTCGGCCACAGCTTTAGGCTGGGTAATCAGTAGTTGGAAAAGCACCATATTATCGCCGCTGGTGCCCTGATCGACGCTTCGTTGTTGTTCTTGTTGTTCTTCTCTTTGTTGTTGCTGTTGCCGTTGTTGCTGCTATTGCTATTGTTGTTTCCAGCTGCCATTTTGTCAGCCAAGCGAGTCAGTGTGATGCCAGCAACAACAGAAACAATAACAACTCCAGCAGCAGCAGCAGCAACAACAACAACAATAACAGCAACAACATCGTCATCGTCATCATTAATATCAGGCGAGAATTCATGTTATTAAATTATTCCGTGGAGTCGAGTTATTGCTTTATCGCGTGTTTGTCTACCCTGATTGTACGATGAAGTGCATTTACAGAGAGAGAGAGAGAAACTACACGGCCATACATCGAACATCGATAGATATCCGTATCAGAAATATATATATATATATATATATATATATATATATATAAATATATAGCGATGATACCGCTGCGGCTGCACAACCGCTCACCAACCGCCCAAATTAGTGCCTACTAATTGCTAATTAGTGACCCCGACGATTATCCATCCAGTAGCTCCTCGCCTGGACTCCAACCTGGTTTCTACGGCCACTTGCAGCTTTTTAGAGAGGGCCTTTGATAGGAGGTCCCCGATCCTACCGAACGGCGATTGTCGAAAACCGAGATCTGTCGTCTAGGTTGTTTGGAGAATCTAGACGAAAGTACCCGTCTTGGCAGTGCGGTGGCTGGCTGTCACTTGATACGCACCGATGTCCACTCCAGGGATATAGAGACAACCATGCCTGATGGGTATTCTTTAAAGACTACGCATTCTTTAGGACAATTATATATATATATATATATATATATATCTATATATATATATATATCGTAGAGAAAATCGCCGCACTTCCAAATCCAGGGTGTTCGTTCAAACGTCGCCATGATTGAATATCATTCGACGTATTTGTGTTTGCTTAGCTCAGAGCACGTGTTTTGATAATGGCTTGTCTGCCAAGCTGCTTGAAGCACATTTCAGCGTTTGCTTGCTTTCCGCGAGCTCATAGTACACCACGCCTTTCTAATCTGACATAGCATGCTTTCATTGGCCTGCATGTCTGAAAGCTTGCTTTAGTGTTTCGATCATCATTCTGAGCAAATTCTATTGCGTAATCACTCACATTTATCACTGCCGATAAAGGTCACGAGGAAGGAATTACTTTTGCCATTTTCAAGAATAAATGCGCAGGTGTGCAGGCGGTTTCGTAATCGTGCTCAATGATCTAATGCAACACAAATTGTCATGGCCTACTCAGCCACGGCTGGCTGGGCTTAAAAGTGAATGAACTGAGCCATAAGATATGTATGCGACTCACTAGGTGTACAATCTCCTAAACGGTAGAGATCTATGTGCTACAATTTACGAGAAACATTATTTGGTCCAAATCCAACGTGGATGGCCGATCCGCATGAACACAAAGGCGATACAAAAAAAGCCCCACAATGCGGATTCTGGTTTATGATTGCACTTTATGGCAGTTTCAATCTTAACCTTCGGCCGAGGCAGTTGTCGCATTCAGCCATTTTAATTCGTCCTCATTAAAAGCACAATCGAGATACGTTTAGTAGAAATTAATTCGCTAGAAAACACTACACCATTACACTACACCGTCAGCAAAGCAATTTTTATTGGCCATGTAGGCTCGCTGTAACCAAGCGAAGTTTACTAACCGAATATATATATATATATATATGTTACAGGTAGTATTGAGACTAGCTAGGTCTATAAAAGCTAGATGATAGGCTGGAGCTGCGCTTTTCTTCAGCCGCTCTGGGCTAGAAAACATATCAGTCTTTTTTACACCTTTCGCATTATGCCTGTAGGACCATTTTTGCCATGGCTACTCCCAGCTTTCAGGCTTGCTAACTGGAGACGATGTTTTCTGCAAACTCTTTAAGGCTGACCAAAAGTGGTATCGGTCTCCCTCTCTGGTCCATTTTTCCTGGACGTGTCTGCTCGGCCTCCACTTCGGTCGAACGCTGTAGACGCATATACATTGGCGTGTCCTCATGTGACTCTTGGCGGAACATGCATGCCACCGACAAAGCCTTTCCAATTGGGAACAATTACGAATGGACGTTTTCGTGTCGTGTGAGGATCTAGGTGAGGTGATGAATAAGGTAATCTCCTTTTTTTCTGAAAGGTTTCAGGAATGCATAATGCACATGCGTTACTAGCAGCCTGCGTGACTAGCGTGGGGTTTATAAACCCACTAAACCCGGATTCCTTCCCACCCATTCAGGCTCTGTAGTACTTGGCATTTATTTGAAGCCGTGGGAAAGATATCCCTGACATTTCTCCTTGATTTAGTTATGTGTTCGTCTAGCTTTCTGCGTCACAAGGTTGAGGGCCTGACTGCACTTCTTAGTTTACCTCTCAGCCTCTCTGTTTTTGACTCAATAGCTGACCTAAAAAGTCCAAAGTATTGCATTGCTCTTTTCCAGAGCCAGAATGCGTCTTACTGCTCTCATTCGCTCTGACGTGCGGTGTACAGCTTTGCTCACATTCAGTTCAAGTTCATCGCAAGTTAGCCTGTAAGACTGTAAAAAGGTCGTCGGCATAGGCTACTGTGTCCACGCCTTGAGGAGGCGTGTCAGTCGGAGGGCGTTATCATACGGGAAGTTCCAGAAAAGTGGGCCAAGTGTAGGTTACCTGTACTATAGCATACCTGAGCGTTAGCAGCGGACCTTAGTTTTTCAAGGTAACCGGAAATTGGGAGCTGACCTTGACCTATGGGTATTTGGAACGCTTATCAGACGCCGTCTTTGTACTCGAACATACTGCAACAACGGCAATTATTCTGTTTTTCACCTAAGGTACCATCGGAAATGAATATTCTAAAATAATCGTTCTTACCATGACATGATCTGATAGGGTTGACCTTTCAGGGCCTAACCCGGCTCTTTAGCGTCATGATCGAGACCGGTCCAACGGTGGAGTATCGTCTATTATAATCCACATTAAGGAGCTGTTTCGACTCAATTGAGTAAAGACAATTCTGAAGAATCAACATAGTCGCTATATACGCGAGCCCACAAGCAGATATATACAGGTTTATCGATCACCTGCTGCTGATGAGAATTTAAGTACATCAAGGGTTTCTCTATTCATCTGGTATATGGGTGATCATAGAACTTTGAAAGGGGGCCAAGGATCACCAAAAATTTGTAACGAACCCACCCGGTCCCAAACGACAACCAACATTGCGGAACTGCCAAACCACACCCGTCGGTAATCTTGCTATTCAAGGCATGCACATACGGCAAACCGAAAATACTTCGGAAAGTTGCTAGATGTGGATCTCATCAACCATTTCTCTTGAACGCTGAACTTCGAGTAAAATGACCTCGGCATAGAGAGTGTGTGCAAAACACCGACAACAACTATCCTGGGTTGCGTTCCTAAACCGTGGTTCAACAGACAGTGCTACGAGGATTCGAGTGCGTGAAGCAATCACTTTCCTCACTCGTTCTGAGATGACTGATTTCTACCACGCCTGGTCGTACCTTCAGAGAGGCTCAGCACGCATATATTGCAGCCCAAAAAATAAAGACGATTCTTGCAACAGAATGCCAGGCTCACAAATTGATTTGCCAAACATAGGGAATAATTGCATGTTTTTATTCGTCCACAGCACCTCTTGTGCAGCATTTCAGAAATATGTTCTCGTCAGCAAACACAGTTCCTCACGTATTATGACCGCCAAGATAAATAGTACCAGTGCTTATATATATTTGAGGTTTATTCACTTTACACTGTTAGTGTATATATATATATACGCAGGTATGTGTATAATCATACAAATTGATTCGTTTCGTCGTGCTAGAACAAGGCAAAGCCGAAGGCACACGGACAGGGACGTCGGCACCGCGTAATGTCATGTTTGGCCCCTGCAATAAGCGGTGAGATGGGCGGCGTGGGCCATCCGATGCAGAAGAGGCCGAGGCCGGAACAGAATTACCGTTTTCCCTGCGTCCGTAATCACTACCTGGGTAGCACAAAGTGTCTAGAGGCGAAGACGAGAAAACTTCGTCCTGCCAGTCTATAACTCTGTCAGAAACCAGTGTCTGCCCTGCGTTAGATGAGCATATAAGATCATCCCAACACACGCAGGACACAGGCCTCTCGATGCGTCCTAGTTTTCCTTGATTGATCAAGCTACACCATCTGCAATGGCAACTAGCTGGGGTCTGTTACCGGCCAATCCCTGTGAGTAAATGTTTTTTTTTGTTTGTTGAAATTATTCTCACAAGGTGTAGTTTCAATAAACAATAACACATTTTGCAAACGCAAATAAATGTTGTTCGATAAATAAACATCAATTCGGGCAGAATGTTCTTTGTTTTTCTTCTTCTGCCGCAGAATAGCTATTCTTCTGCAGGATAGCTATTCTGTCGTAGAATGGCTATTCTCGGTTACGCTGCGTAAATTACTACGTTTAGGTTCGCAACATATGGTCCTTTATAACAGAATGCTGCCCTGCATTCACGTTGTTCCTCACATTCGCACTCAAAGCAAAGTTGTTGCATTTATTCCACTCCGCAGGTATAATTATATGTGCGACGCAAGGCATACACATTTAAATCGAGAAATGCTGCTCTGTGTGTCCTACCATAGCGACGTAGCGAAAACCGTTAGGAAAAACATGGGCGAGGCAGGCAGTGCAAGAGCCTCTACAGGGTTCTACGGGGCTTTCATGCTCATATATACAACAAAATGTACTTTATACATGAGTATGAAAGTAAATTGTCATGCTTAATGAATAGAAATGCTTTGGAAGTAGCAACATATCGAGGTAGCTCTCTAAACACTAGTAGGTAAATTAGCACAAATTCTTGTGGATATAAACAAGTCACTTTTTCTTTTACATCCGCCTCACACACTCATATATATATATATATATATATATATATATTTTCCACAACATTTAACCCGCATAAAATCACGCCGTGAAGCTTGTAAGTTTGTCCGGTCTTTCAAACGGAATTGCCTATTGGCTTTCCACATTTTCGAGATGCGCTCTAGGGATTTTATGTTGTCGCATCCAACTTTGAGAAAGCAATTAAGGTTGCCCTCCCACGGCCATCTTCTTCCTCCCCTTCTCGAAAGGACATACCATTTTGCAATTTTGCGTTTGCACTTTGCAACACTACACCATCTCTATACGATACGACTTCGCTTGCTTCGTTTCGAGAAATAGGAGGAGCGACGAGCACCACGGAGATGCTTTTTTCACCGACCCCACTCCCCCTGAAGCTGGGCATATAGATCCCAACACAGCCGGACTTTCTGGCCGCCGTCAAGAGATACGCAGATAAGTGCGAGCCCCTTTGCACGATGATATCAGTAGCTCGCTGTGTGCTCTCTCCTCTGGCGTTCAGAATGGCCCGTCCGACACCGCGAGCCTCGAACCGGCGAGGTAAGGTGGGAACGAGCCCCTGTCCCGTCTGTCCACCTCAGCCAAGCGCCATTGCATCGTTGGCCGTTGACAACACTGGAGACAGCGATGACGGCAGTCCAACGACAATGACAAAACAGCCTCGGGCAAATACTCTGCTGCTGCTGCTGCCGCTGCTGTTACCCCTTCTAGACCCGTGTCGTGTGAAGAGCAGTTCTCCGGTTCCCTGTTTCCCTCCCCTCTCTCTCGCCTTCTCTCTCTCTCTTGCGACCTCTATCTCCCTCCCTACCCCGAAGCAATTGCTTGCGTGGGCCAGATGGAAAACCCTGCACACAGCATACTGCTTGACGCTCATCACAGCAACGGTACGGGAAATCGCAACAGCAGCATCAGAAGCAGCACCAGCAGCAAAAAAAACACCTATTATTACTAGGTGCACAGGCAGTGCACAAAACATGAAAACACTCAAGGTGCATCTTCGTATGCTTGTTGTTGTTGTTGTTGCTGTCGTTGTGGTGCTGTGGGCAGGACGGCTTGGTGGGCCCTCCTCAGGAGTAAGGCTTCTCCCAAGTGACGTGGTTAGTCTGCTCTTTTCTTGCTATCCGTCGTTCTCTCTTTCTATATCTCTTCACTCCGCTCTGTCTATCTTTCGGCTTTAAAGACTTTGCCGTGCTCTTATTGCGCAGTTTGACCGACCAGAGCCAACAACAACACTACTCCTCGCAGAACATGGCTTGCTGCTGCGGATGAAGATTCTAGAAATCGTGTGTGTCCGATCTTGGTACGGTACGTCACAACAAAATTTGAATTAACTACTAACATTAATTAAATATAAATTAATTCACTACAAAGTACTACTTAGCAATATTTATGTGACGCATGAAAGAATATTATATGGTTTCTTTGCGTTTTCTCCACATGGCGCACGCTCTCTCTCTCTCTCTCTCTCTCTATGGGTGCAGCGGTTACCCTCTAGGTAGGGAACGACACAATAACCGTGTCAGAAAGTCGCTGCTTCGTCTTTTCGTTGAAACACGTAATTAAGAAGTAATTAAGAAATATTTAGTTAGTTTCCTTGCTGACGTGGTAACTCACTTGGATTCGGGGATGCCAAGTTGTTTGACACTGGCGCAATGTAAACAGTATCACGTGCAAAACGCGCGAAGATCGCGCTATCGTACGTGCTAGTGGCTTCACGATGTACATACCGTCCGATTCTCAAGCGGGCTGTCCAAATTCAAGTGCCCGCGTACCCACTATCCCGGCTATCCCGGTATTTTTGTTCTTCATTAGTATAGCGGCGGGTACAACACGGTGGCTATTAGGGCGACATCTTTATGATACAGTAGGAAAATGTGCCTCTTAGCAAAGTTCCAAGTGTTCCGCTTCTAACTCTTTATTGGCTATAATGCACACAGTATTTTTAGTTTATGGAAAGCTTCAAGAACGCCTGGTGTACAGTGGTGCTGACAGTGACTAGTTTGGGACTCACAAACCACAACCAGCCAGTGGCCACACACTGACCAGATTTGGATTATACTGCATCTCCTCGAGTGATGCAAATGGTGTGGACTGTAGTTTTTAGAGTAGTATGGGTCTACAAAACTTGATCTGTTTGATTGATCGACAAAGTGTTTTATTAGTAGAACTGCATCTCACAATGCTTAAGTTCTCACTACTAGTAATGATACAATATATCACGTGATACAAAATGATGGTGTGATATAATAAGAATGGTATACTCCAACAATCGTATGTAACATCGCAAGTTGCAGATTCACCACAACGCGTGTTCCTATAGCAGACAATTACCATTTCAACCGCTGTCAGCAGTCCCTATAGTTTGCAGTACGATAGGCTTGGTCTTGCAGATTTCTACCTGGTGGCCACCAGCATAGCTAGAGTAGTAACCACATCTGACAGCCCATCAGCTATACGCAAGGTAATTTGTACGACCTTTGCAGCTGGCAGAAGCTCCGGGGGTGAAAAACAAGTCCCCTATAGAATCACTCCGACGTCTAGAGAACACGACCCTAATGCGCCATTTTGTATGGTCTTCGCTGTGCGAAGAAAGCCATGATCCCAACCTTCTTTCTCAGGAGAATTTCGTACCAAGCGATGGGCTAGACAGTGAATTGTAAACAATCTACAAACTTTCAATGAGAACCCAGGCTAGTTTATGCATCGCAAAGCTGAAGCTATATAGTCTAAGCGCGGTTGCCCCACTAGCTCATTATGTAGAGTCATCTACAGACACTTCACCAGGCCGAGGTGATTTGCCACATTGAACGCTTCTAGTACGTGATCCGCTAGGGTAACAGAGTTACTTACTTCTATGGATGAATTCGAAATAGATTCGTTTTGTCCTCGGTATAAGCTATCGCTTTACTTAACATGCCCCGTCTTAACTTCAGAAGTATAGCATTTAAGTTCCAACCTAAATTAGAATTATAAATATAGAAAAACCAAGAACAGAGCCTTGCGGTTTTCCTATGCCAACACTCTGTCAGCACGATTCCATAGTTCTACCCGTAAGGTAGGAGTTCAACTAATTGACCGTGCGGGGCAGGCCGCCAAGATGTGCCAATATTTATGTGAAAAAAACATTATGATCAAGGCAATAGAATGCAGCCGCCACGTTGGAAAACACCCAAGCAGATCTTATAAGCCTCTCTCAGTAGAGTCAGCACCATACTGCCACAATTTCAAAAGCACCGTATCCGTTGAACGAGCAGATCAAAGGCCAAACTGATCAGGTGAAAATAATTCTGTGCGGTGCAAAATATAATTTAGTCGACGCAACACTATATTCGAACATTTTTGAGACGTAGTCAACTACAGATATAGAACGGTAATTAGACGGCAGAGATATGTCATCCTTCTTCTTAGATAGGCGGACAACACTAGACGTTTTTAAGCCGTTTGGAAATACACATGTTTGAAACGAGAGGCTAATAACATTAAATAAGGGCCAGGCTATAACTAGAGCCGCTAGCTTTAGCAGTTTTGCAGGCATGCCACGACTGCAATGTCTGCAGTGACGCCCAACCGGCTCACAGAGAGTCCCATACCTCAATACCTCGAGACGGGTAACGGGAGTGAAAACAAACTCATCTATTCTTTGGCCTACAATCATTTTAAGGTCGGCTGCATATCTACGGCTGACCCAAGCAATTCCGTGGTGCGAAGGCCAACCGCGGCAAAGTGACGATTCAGTTCATCTGAAATAGGCTTGGCATCAGCTAAAACATAGCAAAACTTGTAGACAGAACCAAAAGATGTTCTTTCTCGTCGCAACCTCTACCACACGTCTTACTTGTGAACTTCCAAAGCCGCTTGGAGTTCTTTGAGAACGTCGAATCGAGTTCTATAAAATGCCTCTTTTGCCGCGCGGACAGCGGCTGTATAAGATAAAGCTTTTTAAATAACTCAATGGGTGTCGGGCATTTAAGTCACAGTTTGGAACTCGACGTCATACTTGGCGATCTTGTCTTGCCGTGCTTTTGCCAGGTCCCGGTTCGGGCCGCAAACCTCGGCATCTAAAACCCAGACCTCGATAGGTGTTGTTATTACGAGGTCGGGCTTTAGACCCGGTGCGCCCGGTCGACGGAATACTCGCTCACGAACCACCTCATGACCCCTTTCGCGGAGAAGACGCGCCACGCGATCACAGACGTCGTCATGTCTCTTTATGGTTTGTTTGTGTGTTATATCGCACATCTGAGCGACATGAGCCAACGTCTCAGGCGCATGACACCCGTGCCTACAGCGTTTGTTGTAGCCCGGGCGTCCCCTGGCCAATCTGGCACGCGTTGGTAGTGCGTTGATCCTGAGCTTTAGTAGGTTTAAATACTCCTTACCAGCAAGGTAGGGCATACCCTTAATCCAGTAATGTACAAAGGGCGTTTCGTGTGCGTTTTTAAAATGTGCCCCATCGAACGTGTTGTGTAGTTGTTGAGATATATATATATATAGCTAGATATATATATATATAATATATATATATATATTATAGATATATATATATATATATATATATAAATATATATATATATATAATATATATATATATATATATATAATAAATATATATATATATATATAAATAAATATATACCGAGCAAGGTGGCTTAGTGGCAAATCCTTTGCCTTGCATTCGGGAGACTGGGTTCGAAACCCAGACCGGCCACTCTTAATTTGTTGCATGGTTTCCAGTTTAGACAAGGTAAATGCCGGAGTGGATTAAATTAGCCATGACATGAAAAAACCGTACACGGGCATATAGCCTTACGAAAAATATAAAAAAATATAAAAACTAATATATAAAAGGGCATGACCGCAGCGTCAACCCTTCATGAGGGAGGAATTAGGATCACACATTACAACGCTCTGATTGGGACGTTAATATCTTCTAGATTATGATTACTATAATAATCAGCGCTCATCCCATGGCAAAATCTGCTTTGCTTGTTTTGATTTAAATTGCTGGCTGTACCGCTTCCTTCTGGCCAATCATTCTACAAAAGCAGCCTTTATTTCAGTAAAGCGGCGTAACAATTGGGGCCAAGTTAGTAACTTTTCTGATCCCAAAGGTATACTCGCATGTCCGAGCTCTTCTAGATTCATACAGCTGTTCTGAACGGAGAAAATCATTTCCTTGCCTTTCAGTAACGGACGTCACTTTAACTATGGTTAAACTTCTCTATCTATATCTTAATCTCAGCTTCTCTATGTCCTCCCCTCTTTTCCAGAAGTGTGACCTCACCCGCTTTTAATTATCGACTCGTCTCTGTTCCCTTTTCTACCTGCCTATCGATGAATACATTATATGTGTTGTACGTATGCAACCCATGGATTGTATTGCACTGTGAACTATTTGTCGCCGTGTTGGCTTGTTCTTCAGGCAGCTGTTCTCCAATATCCTATGCCTTGTCTTCGCTTGCTAGCGTTTGGTTTCTTTGGGACGTCTCTCGTCTACACGCGTGCTGTGCATGCAATTGCAGAGAAGAGCAGACGCGTCGATGACGATGCTGTTAGAGGTATCAATCTTTTGACCAAATTTAACAACATTTATAGTCCTGCTTCGCAAGCACGACGTACCCTCCTTTCGCCAAACGGCGAAAGTCTTTCGCCGTTTGGCTAAACGTTATACTGTAACGTAACGTTTCGTAAGTAACTAAGTAACTATTCCCTACCAACAATACAACAGCAGCAACTGCAACAACAACAACAACAACAACCCTAATACCAACAACGACAACAACCACTACAATACCAAAAACATCAACACTAACTAGAGCACGAACAATAGAAACAACAACAAAAACAACAGCAACAACAACAACAACAACAGAAACAGCAACAGTATCAACAACAACAACAACCACAGCAACAACGTTAGCAACAATAGCATTACCACCAAAAACAAACACTACGCCCTCTTCTGCTTCTATATCTACAAGCACTGTTACTTCTGCTACGAAAGTGATGACGTGGCTTTTACTAGCACTGCCACACAGCCCGTATACCACCACTGGTACAGCTGGTTATATGACCTGACGGCGTACTTTGCCGAATCAAGCGTAGCAAAGGAGGCCGGGCATGCGTGGGTCGGGCTGGCCACACAGCTCTGGCGGTCAGTGCAATTCGTCCTCGTTATGCCCTAACGAGTCTCGACTACTGTTGCAGAGGAGAGAAAATAAGCGAAAAAGGACTAGCGGCACCAGCAAAACCTCGCTGCGAATTCCCTCCTGCTGACTGACTAGACTCGCTATGCTGTTGCGCCGCTTTCCATCCTACCCCCCCCCCCCCCATCCCCTCTCGCCCCCAGTAGTTAGAGATCTTCGAGACGAGAAATTTGTAATAACGCCACACCCCTACCGGCCTTTTTACTCTATCCAACACAAAAAGCAAGCTGTTAATGATGGTGATGATACTGAAGGACCGCGCCTCCCTTATTTTCCAAATCCTTTCTCCCTTCCTTCCAAGTTGTCTATCCTTAGTCTTCAACTAGGGCGCGTCAGTGATCTATCATCCGTGTTCTCTAAAAAAAATATATATGTATATTTCTATATATATATATATATATATAACACAGCGTCATTGTCGGAGCCACGGTAGTTAAGCGCACTAAAGTACATTCGTCATTTTTGCCATTTGTCGAGACTTGCCGCAGTACTATCTTATCGAAATAACTTCGTCTGGTGAATTTAACCAGTAGGCCTGCTTGCCTTTGTGCGGCGGTTATTTTTGCTTCGAGATAAGTTCTGCACATATTTTCTCTGCCATAGACTCGTGGTCTTTAAGGAAGCTTTTAGACGGGATTGACGTTGCTAAGGGAACTTCCCAGCCTTAGGTTTCGAGTTCTCGCTCAGTATTAGAAAAAAGACGCAGCGTTTGTAGCAGTGACTTACATTGCAAGACTTTTCTGAGTTGCACGTACGACATAAGGGGGAGTCAGAATTGTCATCATGGAGTGTAAGTATTCTTGAAAGCAGCCGCACATGATTTCTGGGTTCCTGTGAGAGGCCGTATCCAAGATTACAGCCAGAGACTTTACTATACGCCGGATGTTACTATGTACTCATCAGTGTGAGCTAAGATTTCTGTGGAGAGCGCTTCAGGCCGTTCAAAAGAATTGCTTCCGTTTTTGTGAAGCCAATTTGAGGCCTAGCGTATGGAAGTATTGTCGAATATTTGCCAAGGTTCGGTTGGCTGTTCCATCGGGTAGATTCTCGTTATGGGCGGTGACGATCAGTGTGAGATCGTCTGCGTAGGCGACTGAATAAACTCGCGGGAAATGTGGAAGTCTAGGTAATTCATCGTAGGCGTATCTTCTATACGGTTGGGTCCAGTACGAAGGATCCCAATTCGAACTGCGTAGTTTACGCTTTCGCAGATATACGCCTCGCTTTTTAGGCACGACGCTAGGATACGTTACAATAGGGGTACACGTCGTTGCCTTTGTTGACAAGTGCGTCAATGACATGAGGTGTTTTTTAGACGTTTTCTGTAGACTGGCGTGTTTAAGGTTAGAAATGCTTTGCTGTTGTATAAAGTGAGAGGCTGGGTGCAACTTGAAGTGACGAAAAAGGAGATGGTTGGATAATGTTTGCTCACTCCTCGTGGATCCTCTAGTCTGTTATCCAATGAGCTGTTCCTTTTGTTGCAAACGCTAAATCTACCGTTGACCCGTGCGTGGCGTTTTCGAAGGTGTATCGGGGGTGTTTATGAGTTTAGGAAAATCTCTCTATCCTTTAGTGAAGAAATGCTTTCCCAAAAACTGCGAGCCGCAGTAAAGTCCCTTCTTACAATTGCCGTTCGGTGACCGCGGGTGCTCATGCTAAAGTCTAGTTCCTCGAGGAAATCCTTCTAATCGCGAACGCTATGCAAGCCAAATGGGAGACGTGCACGGCAAATGTGCAAATCGAACTAAACAAGATATAAGGGAAGAAAGCCGCTTTTGAGGAAAGGCAGAATAAGATAATGGCCGTTAACCAGGAGTTGATCGAGCGGTTCGGCAGCATGGAAAAACGAGTAAATAAACACCAGCGGAGACAGCCTGCATCTGCTGCTACTGATGTAAGGAACAGTGTTTACGACAAGAAGAAGGCTAGGTTAGAATTAAGAGTGGCAGTAATATAAAAAGCGATTCTGGTCGTAACTGCCGGCGTGGACCAAGTGCACACGCGAATATGGGCAAGAGTGGAGGCGGGACTAGCCGAGGAGAATGTGGTGGATCTGAAACTTAAAGAAACCGAAGGAAATTATGAGGACAAGAAAGTCGATGACAAGGAAGTACGCGGAGGCGACGGCCGGCGAACAGCGTTGAAGGAAACGAGGGGGAGGCAACGTTGTTATTGCTGCACTTAAAGAGACAACGCCAGCTCGAAACCGGCATAGCCTTCTGGTTTATTTGCTTAAAAGCGCCGTTTATCAACTAATATATATATATATATATATATATATATATATATATGTAGGCGTGTGTGTGTCGTCAAGTCTGCCGCTTTGTAACCAAGCTTTATGAGGTACTGGTCGTATATTGGTTTCTATCAAGACGGCCACAAAATCACCCGCTATGCTGGTAGGCAAGTAGTATGATTACAATGATCTGCAAAGCAGACGTTTTTGGCACATATAAGCAGGAGCATTGCACTGTTTTTAAAGGAACGTCTTGAACATTATTGAGGTGAACCTATCCGCGTAGGCCTTTCCCAAGTAAAAACTAATAATCCTATGTCATCAAATATATAGGATCTTTGCAAAAACGTCGCTGTCAGAATATACTCATTGTCAAATGAATAGAAAAGCAATAAGCATGTCTCTTCAATGATTACGCACTGGCTCTTCGCAATATGTGGGTTGTATCCAAAACAAAAGAAGAGTGTACTTATGTTGCTACAAAAGAAAAATCTACTACAGCAATTCATGCGGCAATTGCATGGAATTCATGCGGGAATTGCAGGGAACTCTCGCAATAATTTATCTCGTACATCTTACAATTAATGAAAAGTCACTACGAATGTAATTGCACGACTAACAGTAATCCGCAACACACTTTTCCTGCGTCCCTTTAAGGGGATAAGATAAAACGAACGCAATATGCACTCCTAAGAAGTCCTTCGAATATTTAGAGTCAGACATGCATATCATTAGTAAGTCCAAGATCACAACATGTGGCTGCAAGTGAAATACCTTTTAGACTAATTGTAATTATAGATCGACCATGTTTGCGCTCGCGACGATATATGATGTGTGTGTGTGTGTCTCACGTCAAGAAAAGGAAGCTCGGAAAATTGGCCATACATGTTTATGCGGAGCTCGCGCTATCACAGAGCAAATAACATCGACATTACCGAATGTACGTATTACAGACGTTCTTTTCGACTCCCCCTACAGCAGCAGCAGCAAACACTTACGCCTGCTTCAACTATGTCCAACGTCACTATCATATTGCGGTGGTTTCTCAGGCGCCACTGGCATATATTGGCTATGTCCAGGACTTCAGCCGGCGCTTAGCCACTTTGCGTTCACAGGCTTTCTCTCTCTCTTTCTGCCTCTCTGTGTGAATATCTTTCTCTCTAAATGTAGTTACTACTTTGATTCTAAGAATTCCTGCTGTCGTCATTATACAGCATCCCGTGTTATGTAAGCACGTTTGCCCTTCATGCTGCCCTTCACGATCATCGAACTCTCTGCTGGATTGCTGATTCACGCCGAGACGCATATCTTTATGGTCTCGAACGACACGTCAACCGCACCCCCATGGTTTGGCCTGTCCTGTCGTGCGAGGCCACGAACTTGCTGAGTACGATTTCGCTCTGGGTCGGTCGATGGATTGCCTCATCGACAGACAGGCAGACACTGATCGTCGGTGGCTGTCGTTTGCAGAGGCTGAATCTCGAGTCCTCGAGACAACCCCGAGCGGGGACGTTCATTACTTAGTCAGTCAGGCCGTACATAAGTATCGTAAGAATCGTAACTTGCGACATGTAAGCAACGGCAATGGTGGTGGCGGAGGCAGCGATCACGTCCACCCTTTCACGATTCCACTCCACCATACCGCATAGCATCAACGGGTGCGAAAAACACAACACACCGCGTTACGAAGCGTTACGACACATTCACAATAAAAACACACACACACACCAGCGATGATACCGCGGCAAGCCTGGCGAAAGCAACAAAACAAGAGACCGCAGCGTGAGAACAAGGACAACAACAACAACAACAACAAAAACAGCATCAATAATGCCTGCAAAAGAGCAGCAGCAACAACAACAATAGCAACGGCAACAACAACAACAACAACCCACGCCACTACTATTACTAATACTACTTGTTTCTGTCTAGAGGTGGAAATTTATTGACGCCCCTCTGCGATTGACAATCAACGCTGTTGTCGCCGTAGGAAATATCATCAAGAACCGCTATCGTTGTTGTATCGTTCAGCCTAACCTATAATCACAACGAATAATTACTAGCTGATATTACACTTGGATACGTAGCCAGTCGGCTGGCCCTCCTCCTGGTCCTGTGGAAAAGTCATCTACGATGTCTCCCCACAAGATTTCCTTGCTTTTCATACGTTTTCCTTTTCTATCAGCTTTTCGGCGTGTATCATAGCGCGTGCATGTTCGCTCAGAAGCGCCCAGTTAGTTGTCTTCTGTGTTCAACATCCCTATCTATATTCCGACTATGACTTCCAGCCTAGGTGGTCGCGTCTCGATGGCTTTGGACACCTTTGCTCCTCCTTCTACCCTGAGGCGCTCGGAGTAGGATAGAGTTCGCCTGGCATTACTCACCACCGCGGAGCTGCAGAAGGGAGGGTTGCCAACTTACCACAGATTTACTTCTGCAAGCAGTCAAGAGATGACGGTACGCAGGTAGCGTACCGTCATCTCTACCTGAATCAGGTAGAACTCCCACCATGCCGTGCCAATTTCTGATGGTCTCCGGCATACGCCTTTGATTCCACCGTGTCCACGTCTGTGGTAACCAGCCACTTTATCTGCTTTGGCTCCAACTTCTTGCTCAATGTCACACGCTCAGTGGCGCCTTACAGCATAGTCCCACGATTTATACCTAGCAACAGACCAAGGCGCAAATAAGTTAAGTTGGGTAGGTGTCTCCTAAGTCTAGCGCTGATTGATGACGGCCCAGATAATGGGCGACGTGTAGACTACTACAAAGACCACTACCGCAGCTGGAAGGCTTCGCTTTTCTTACGAGAACTACCATGCAACTGGCAGTCAATGCAAATCCTGTTTGAAAACGTAGCGGACACGAGTATTATGGAGACAACAATATACATGTCGTTAGGAATTTTGAGGCAACGCGTCCCCTAGGTGAACCCACACTAAGTTCAACTGCTACGCCAACCCTGCATGTAAGATGTTCGCGAAAGTGCGTGCATTTTGTATGGTTAAACAAGCGTTCGCGTTTGACTGCGTTTCCCTGTTGAGTATTTGTACATTTTCGACAATAAGTGTATATAAGATATTATTCTCATATCACAGACCTTGTACACACCTTAAGGAAACTTTTAATGCAGGCTTCCGTTAGATGGTTATCGTTGGTTAGAGTGGTTTGCCCACTGGTTTGAGGTGGGTGACAATGAGAATCAGAAGCGGTAACGTTATCCAAACGTCGTTTGCAAATGCTAGTTTGCCTGGCTCGTGACGGGTTACGCGCGAGGCGTTTGCCACGCTATGGTTTGCCACCCAATTACAGGCAGTCGCTCGCACAACGTAACGATGTCTTTGGGGAGACGCTTTGGATTCGTTAGCAGCGTTTCTAACACGCGCATAGCAGTCGTGAGGCGGCCTGCCAATTGAAAACGTCTCGCCAACAGGCCAGGCCGCCGTGAAGACATGGAGTGAGTGTAAGTGCAGTAGATAATTAGATCAGCCACAATCAAAATCCCATCCGAGCAGCAAGCTATTTGAGATTGACTCGACCATCGTAAATTAATGCCCGCTCACATTGCACTCCTGCAAGCATTGGCCTTGCATTGGACTCGCTAGAGAGCGCTACGTGCATCGCGGTGCCGGCACAGCAACGTCAGTAAAACTTGATATAGACACGAGCAAAACGACGCAGCGTAATGTTGCACAGACAGAAAAAGCAAATTAAGAGATGAAAGAAATGCCGTATCGACACAAACAGACAACGGAATCAACAGATCCGTTCGTCACCGTTAGATGATCTGCAGACTCAGACAATCTCGAATTTTGTTGCTGTGGCAGGTGGCAGGCAATGCAGCTGCAAGCTACTGTCACTAATGACATGCTTCATGCACTAATGACGTCTCTCGAAAGGTAAGCTAAGCATCGCGCGGTCGATTTAAATTCTACTGATGCAGCATTGATATATACTAGTGTGATTGATTGAAAACGTTCCTTGTGAAGCAAAATAAAGAAACTCTACACGAGGTATCGCGCGATCATATATACAGGGTCTTCAACTGTCGACGGCCGCGGTCCGTTTGCTCAAGCGGAGGATCGAAATGAAGGAGAAGAAGGTAAATTCGCTTGCGCTAATGCCTTCATTTTTTAATGGCATCATTTTCACCGAGTGAAAGTGCATACGAGGAAAAACGACTATATCTACAACATGCGTTCGTTCGCTTATCTAAAACATTAGTCTAAGCGTCCAGTAAGCGTGTATTCGCTTTGAACGATCGATACAAATTTCAAGCTAACATTTAAACAATTGCGTTTGCACTTTTGGACCTATATGTATATATATATATATATATATATATATATATAATATATATATATATATATATATATATATATATATATATATATATATAGGACCTATTCCTATAATTGTACTAAATAAACATATATATTATATAACATAGGGACCTGGAAAAATGTAACTTCTAGCGAGAATTAAATGCATAAGAACGTTCCGAAAGGTTTGATTGGGTATGAAGTCTCATCCCAGCGAAGTGGCCTAATACGATCCAAAGCGGTACAAAAGGCTTTGAAACCGGACAGACGCCAAACTGTACGACGACTTTCCGTGACAGTCATTTGAAAACGGCAACAAACGATGAAAATGTGGCTCATGTAAAAACTGTGACTAACGAAAACTTAAACTAACATTTACATCGTTAGAGCAGACTGCGGGCTTGGATACCCAACCTCCTATGAGATTCTGCACGACCAGCTCGATTTCACTAATTATCTGATCAGTGACTACCCCGTGATTTGTCACGGGACGAAAGATGCGTTGGTATTTCAGGCCCAAGATGATCTGTTACAATTTAACAAGAGGCGGTTTTCTTTGTTCTCGAGACTTGCCACCGGTGTACGAGTGCTCTGGAACTTGGATACATCTTTATCATCTTGAATACATCTTCTTCGCGAGGAGTGAACTTTTGACGGCGTTTGAATAGAACCGGACGATAGAACTTTTTAATGCACTCACCAGGAAGAGCTCGAAAGCTTTTCTTAGCCGAGTGGTTAATAGCTTCTCCACGCACGACAACACGCGAGTCTATCACACTAACACCACTGAGGCTTTTCTTGGCGCATCTGTTGGCCACGCCGATAACGCGCCCAGCGTATTCGCCCGCCTTAGTCTCGTGCGAGCTTCTCCTCTTTTTGGAAATGTAAAACTCTTTCTGGAAATGTACAGACGTTGAAAGGAAGACGTTTCGATTCACGCGAATCGATCGTGGAGCTAGAAAACAACAAAATACACAATTTGAAAGTGTGGTTTGATGCATAGATCCTCCCTCATAAAAATTTATATCAATTGGCGGAAATTAGGTCAATATCTAAATAAATATGTCACTTTCTGGGTAAAAATATATGTTTGTATTCTATCTAAAAGCTTTGCCAGGTGTCCACGTATAAGTTCAATTATTGCAATACCCGCGTATACACTAAAAGCATCGCAAAGGCGGATGAGATGACGATTTTAAAGCCCGGCATGGCAACCTTCGGTCAGCAGATCGTGTTGGCCGGGAGGAAATTGTGGTCATCATAGAGAGCACAAACGCTCTCTCTCTCTCTCTCCAAGAAACGCAGCCGCTGCATCGCCTGCTAAATATGGCATTATTTGAGTCCCACAGAGAAGAACCTTGAACCCACTCCCTTTATAAGAGTGCTTTCAAGGGGGCCTGGCAGAAAAATGGTTAAGCACACCAAGATAAGGCCGTCCATGGGAACGCCGATGAGCCGCTTGCGAGAGCTGAAATGATGGCATAACTTTGGCTTAATGTAATCTTAATGCACATACCAATTAGCTCTCTGCTAGGAAGAGCTTTCTGTTGAGGTACAACTTTAGCTGAGGAGCTCGGAGGACATTGTTCGTATTAAAAGCAAGACCAACTTCTTTAAAGATGTAACGATTGTTTCCTCGTATGAGAGACAATCAGCCAACTCCAAACAGAAATTGGAGTCATTGAGCCAAAAAAGCAACGTTGTATTATCAGCAAAAATGATCGGCTTGCCTTAGTTCTCCCTCTGGATCCGTAGGAGAATGCACTTGAAATAATTAAAAGCAGTAAAGTTAGAGCACAGAACCCTGGGGATGCGTATCCAAGACAGCTTCGAAAAAAATTCAATGTTAGCCGTGTCGTGCAGGAGATTCTTACCTCATGCAATTTGCTGTCCTCGCCGTCTTTAAAAACAAGAAGATAGTCCAAAAATAACAAAGTATCCGGAATTGCTGGTTGGTCTATATAAAAACAGGAACCGTTACGAACTGCGATATGGTCAATACAGGGATGAGAAAGTGGACGTGTAACACGATCCATAGGATGGACCACGTCTCTGCTCGGAAAGAAAGAGATACAATATGAAAGCCGCGGGTCAGCTAATAGATTTACATGAGCATCACTAATAGATACAGCGACGCATCAGAGCGAACACCTGCCTACATATACAGAGATTGAGACAGACAGATAACCCACCAAGTGCAACTACCACTGTTATTTTCCATCGCAAACAATTGCACAAGGTGTTCATTTGATCCATGCAAACCATGCATTCATGAACGTATTGTTCAACGAACAATGCTTACAGTCAGTCATGTAAATTCGTAACGATTAAATGGCTGGAAGCCAAAATAAATTGGGCAAACTTCTAAAAAGGGAGCAATTAAATGTTTGCCCACTTACGGCGAAAAACTCATGCATTTCTAAACGGATTGTACATCTTCTTATGAACAGAATTTTCTGTTTTTGGGTTACTGATGCGTTTGAACTTTACACAAGTGTAATATTTGGTTGCCCACAGCTAACTTTGTTTGGCCCACTAGGCTACTATAAATCGTAGCCAGACTCCTTAAAGCCTGTTGTACCTTTCCCCTCAATCAATGCTATCATCTGTGGCGTCCAAATATCACTATTAACATCGAAACAAATACTGCGTTTTCCTCTAAGCATGCATAAAAAATATAATTTGTTTACACGTAAATACCATTATTAAATAAAAGCATATATATATATATATATATATCCAAACCATATGTTTATTTCATATCGGGGTGTAAACAATTGTCCCCCAGCGAACGTGAAGACAAACTACATGAGCACTAGGTACAAGCCTGGTGTCAACCACCTGGACAAGGTACCAAGCACCGCCGTGGCGTTACCACGTTGTATATCCAATGACAGCCTTTGCCGGAAAGGTTCGCCGCGTAGGTCCCCCGTGGCCAATCTTAGACACTTGCATATCTTAGTTATATGTAACTCCCTCAGTTTTTTTGCTAATGTATCAAGGAATTGGTGGATTCCCTGCAGTCCCCCCTTAATGCCGGGTACTTGGATGCCGGGGTTCTGGGCAGGGATCTCCCGACCGTACTTGACGACATACGGAAATTTATTGAATTTGGTGCTATCAGCGGTCTGACATTGAACCCGGTCAAATGTGAAGTGTATGTCACAACCCACAACGAAGTTGAGCCGTTAGATTTAACTAACCTTTTTGACTTACTTCCGGGCTGTCGCGTAGTAGACAAGATTAACCTGGAGCTGCTAGGTGTCCCCTTGTTGCCGGAAGGCATTGCAAAGGCATTAGACAGTCAAAGAGACAAACTTGACTTTGCGGCGGGCAGACTAACTTAATTTGGTGGGGCCCACTGCGGCTTATTCTTCTTAGATCTTGTCTTTCAGCCACGAGGTTAACACACCTGCTTAGAGGTTGCAACCTCTTTTTATCACGAGAGCTTTTACAGCCATATAATGGACTTAGCTTAGACATTTTAGAGATCATACTAAATCTTAAGCTGACCACTGCGGCAAAGGAACAGGAAATGCTCCCGGTTTCTTTAGGCGGCCTAGGTGTGCCCGACGCGGTCATGATGGCAGGATCTGCAATCGTGTCGTCATTGACCCAGGCGGCGGACAGGGTTAAAGCATTATTGGACAGTGATGGGTGGGACGCCTATAACAGTGAACTTAAAGACTGACCGGCGAGTTGTCGTTGTTATTTGATTCTCCTCCCGACGATAGGGCTAACCAGGGCAATTGGACAACCCCTCTACAAGAAAAACGACTAGCAAACCTGATTAATAGAGCGCCTTCTGTTGCTGATAAAGCCAGGCTTCGAGCTGTTAGTAGTCAAGGGGCTGGGGCTTGGCTACACGCTCTACATGTCCGCGAATTGGGACTCTGTTGGACGACGAGACTACGCGCATAAGCGCAGGGCTGCGGCTTGGTGTTGACCTAGTCGTGCCCCACCGATGTCGTTGTGGTGATTTTGTGGACGCGTTGGCCCATCATGGCCTGTCGTGCGCGTTAAGTGCAGGCCGACGAGCACGTCACTCCGCTCTAACTGACACCTTTAGTCGCGCACTTCGATCTGCCGGCTTCCCATGTGTTCTAGAGGCCCCAGGTCTATCGAGGGATGACGGAAAAAGACCTGACGGCCTGACTTTGACGCCCTTTGAGCGTAGCCGCATTCTTGTTTGGGACGCAACTGTAACCGACTCATTAGCCCCTTCGATGGTCGGTGCAGGTGCGGACCGAGCAGGTCATGCTTCCAGGTTAGCTGAGGCTAACAAATGCAGAAAATATTCCAGTGTGGATTATCCACACGAATTTTGTGCGTTGGCGTTCGAGACTATGGGAACTGCACGCCGCTCAAACAGATTCAATGTGTAGGCAGAAGCCTTAATATTTCGACAGAAGACTCGAGAGCATCCGAATTCTTGCGTCAGAGGCTGTCGCTCGACATTCAACGAGGAAATGCAGCGTCTGTTCGGGGCACATTGTTGAACTGGGCTAACCCTGGCTTAGAGAACCTGTAATCACACGTTCGCGTGGAGACAATTGTCCACTCCAAAGTGCTAACATAGCAAATTTATATAAATAAATCTTGACACTTCCACAAAGCCGAGCAGCCTAAATGGCAGGAAGAGTGGCCAGGTGAAGTAATCTCGAGAAGACAGTACTGCGTTCACCCTCCGTCAAGGGGCAAAGAGGACGACTGGATTTAGTGGGTGCGAGTCCCACACTACCGTGGCTTTAACAACGACGCCCGGTGTGCATAACGCATTTTACCAGTTACCTCTTAAAAAAAAAAAAAAAAAAAATATATATATATATATATATATATATATATATATATTTGCCGATATAAACAGAGTGCTATAATAACGCCAATGTAACGGCCATACTTTATATTAGGCATCGCAGAATTTGTTCAAGTAGGCATCTGGCCAATGCATGGAGGGAACATTTTTTCTGTTTGGTCGGCCATAGTCTTCACTAGGCTTGGACGCAAACAATAGTCGTAGTGGACGAAGTTCACAAACAGTCTATATTCTCCGATACCTAATTTTTTTCAAAGTGAGAAGAGTTGATATTCTCCGATACCGCAAAATTTGCAATTGCACAATGAGAGGTTAAACCTTCAAGAGCATGCGCACTCTATTGAGATTATTTTAGTGTCAAACAAAGGTGGCTATTTGATTTATAGTTGTAAAGTAATGAAGGTTTAGCGTAGTAAAAATGTTTATTGTTAACGATATTATGTGTCTGAATTTTTTGTGAAATCAGAGACGTCTGAACTAGGATCGATTCGTCGCGTTGAGAGCGTGTCTGCTTGTAGTTGAGGAACGGTTACAGATATAATTATCCACGACGTTTCTCGTTTCACTCTTATTCAGTTGTTTCGGCTTGCCCCGTTTCGGCGTGCCGCGAGTGTAGCACACACTGTGCGTATGCATTCCGTTTCTATGTTTCCATAAAACCATCAAACTTCTTGCAAGCACATATCGAACCATAATTTGTTCTTTAGAACAGAATTTTTTATTTAAACACGCCGGTGTGCTCAAATCCATTCTTAATTATCCCGTTATTATTTAGCAAACCAATTTTACTATTTTTAATTTCATTAGAAAGACGAGTTTATTCTAACGAAAATTAGGACTCTAAAGTTGTGTGATGGAACGTTGTATATATATATATATATATATATATATATAAAGCCATATGTCGGCGTGCCGCGAGTATGCTATATACTATAAGTAACCACTCAGTTCCGATGGGTTCACCGTAAAACTTTTTTGCAATCATGAACCGAACCACCATCAGGTTGGTGCAAACATAATCTCCATAACGTGCACTTACAAGAAGTCTTTAGATATTCTACCTAAGCACGTAAAGCGTAAGACTCGCCCTTTCTAAATCGACGGCTGCTGGCAATGGTGGCCAGCAATTGGCAATCTCAGGGGCGAACATCATTATTGCCAGTTGCTGTTCCTCAGATGAATCGACGGGCGCCTTTTTCACAGCGGACCGGGTTTGAACTGAGGTTTATGGAGAGGTTCACGGCGCCTTAAAAAGCTCGCTGCTCAGGGTTTTGTTCCGTTTGATTTGGGCTAAGAGAAGCGCTTGATGTTAGTCTCGGCACTGAGAACGACTCCTACCGATGTTTTTTCCCCACATTACCATGAGGAGGTGCTGACAAGTAACGCGTGGTGTTTGACGCCAGGGTCACCGACGGTGAGGAAACTTTGCTAAATCAACACCTGCTACCCGGGCCGAGCCTGAACCCTGATCTCTCGGCTCTATGGTTGAGATTTCGTCTGCATGCGCTGTGGCCCGACCCGCGGACATAACTCGAGCATATATCTCCGAGTAAATGTTCAACAAAAGGGTTCTCGACTGTACTAATTATTCCGGCAAACGGACCAGCAGACGCAGCACGGCGGGACCTGCAGGTATCTGAGGCTACGTGGGAGACAGGCTTTCGTTCCGGGAGTTCCGTGGTAGATCTCGCCACCAGGTAGGTCAATGTGCCGTTCTGCGAGACAACCGGAGATAGTGGGGTGAACAACAGTGGCTAAACCATGACCCTCGGGAGGATAGGCCCGTTTCACAGCCGCAATCCGATGTCGTTGACAACCTCAAGGGCACCGTCACTGCAAATCACGCTGTGGAGGTGCCGATTCGTGACTCGAACTAACTACCGCTACCGGATTTTTTATCGCTGGTGTCAAGCGTTGTCGCTCATGTTGTGAGATTCGGTCTCTTTACGGGACACCGTAACACGCTATTATCTGCCCAGCTGCGGCGACGATAGGTAGAGAGGCTCATTGTGTGGGCGCAGCAGCACTTTTTAGTTGAGCTCACAGCATCAGGACGAAACAGCTAGACGACATCAGCCAACTGGTGCGGGCGGTCACCGCTGACTCATAGCCAACTATCCTGAGTATCTGTCCGTGCGCTACTAGCAGCGCGACTTCAACACGCGACTTCGATCGGCAAACATGGTTGCCGTCGGCAAGGCGCGCCCGATCAAAGAAAGAGACGTGTGCCTTCTGCGTGATGACGAAAACACCCCACGAGACCTTTGGGGAATTGGCTTAACTCGAAGAGGGACGCGGTGTCCTGCCGAGGAAATGCATCGTCTGTCGTGCGTTTCTCAAATGGACTCACCTTGCGCCGCACTATGTAATGATTGCACCTTCACATAGGCAATGCAATTAACAAACAGAGGGCATTGCCAACAGAGACATGTCGATCTATGATGGCATACCGATCTAGTATACCTCACAGGCACAAGGAATCATAGACCAACATTTTCGGCTAAAGTGTCAATAAGAGGTGAGAAAGGGAGAGAAAGTTATATGTCATAATTCCGAATTTTAACAATACAACGGTTTACGGTACTGGAGACGCCTCCTGCCAGAACCCACGAAAGGGTACCAGCAGGTACCCAACCGACACAGCCGTCCCGCCATACACCAATGTAGCTCAAACGATTTTGGGCTCAATGAATCGGCCATAGCAGCATGTTCGGAAAAAAGATACTTCTGTGTCGTTTCAATGTAATCCATTGGTTTTCTGTCTTTAAGGTCAAGGATGCGCGTTCACTATATACGAGCGTTGCATAAGGTTGCCCACTGGTAACTATTTTCGGCTTAGACAGATTTCCTAAAGACTGCTGTACCCCTTCAAGGAATGTCAAGACCTATGGCTTCAAAATGTAGGCCGCTATCAGCATTGACATGTTTCTCTAATCGTACTTATATGTACGAGGTGTGTTCAAAAAAGTATCGCGACTTTTGTGTTTTTTCAAAAATTATTCATTTATTCATGAATATCTATTTTGTCCTTTTCAAAGTAATCCCCATGAGATATTATACACTTGTGCCAACGGTTTTTCCAATCTTCGAAGCACTTCAAAAAACCATTTTTTTTTATCTTGTTCAGCTCCTCCTTCGATGCCGTCTTTATCTCGTCAAGCGTAGCGTAACGTCGTCCTTTCATGGGCCTCTTCAGTTTAGGGAACAAGAAAAAGTCACAGGGGGCCAGATCTGGGGAATACGGTGGCTGCGGCATCATTAGTGTGTTGTTTTTGGCCAAAAACTCGCGCACAAGCAACGATGTGTGAGCAGGGGCGTTATCGTGGTGCAAAAGCCAATTTTTGTTCTTCCACAAATCCGGGCGTTTCTGGCGGATTGCTTCGCGCAAATTGCGCATAACTTTGACCGTTCTACCATGTGGCAAGAACTCATGATGCACCACGCCCCTGCAATCGAAGAAAACTGTCAGCAAAACTTTCACATTCGACCGAACTTGGCGCGCTTTTTTCGGTCTTGGTTCGTGCGGTAGCTTCCATTGAGATGATTGAGCTTTGGTTGCCACGTCATAACCATAAACCCACGATTCGTCACCAGTTATGACCCTCTGGAGCAAATTTGGGTCGTCGCGGACAGAGTCCAACATCTCATTGGCAATGTTCATGCGATGCTGTTTTTGGTCGCAATTGAGCAATTTTGGTACGAATTTCGCGGCGACCCGTCTCATGCCCAAATCATTGATAAAAATCGAATGGCACGAGCCAATCGATATGTTTAGGTCCTCAGCAACTTCTCTAACGGTGATTCGACGATTGGCCAATACCATTTTCTCCACTTCATTAATTTTTTCGTCTGTTGTTGAAGTGCTCGGGCGTCCGGCACGCTCTTCGTCGTTCACATCTTCTCGGCCTTCTGAGAACATTTTGTACCACCGATAAACGTTGCTTCGGTCCAAGGTAGCTTCTCCGTATGCCACAGTCAACATTCGGAATGCATCCGCGCACTTAATTTCGTTTTTCACACAAAATTTGATACAGGTTCTTTGATCCATTTTTTTGAATAGGTAAAAATCGAAGACGATCGAAGAAACACGTGCAAGCAAAGCAGCTGTCAACAATTAAGTGAACATTCAAAATGGCCGAGCTTGTCGGCATAAGTGAGAGACATGAGTACCAACATAACGCCACAAAAAATCGAAATGCGAATATACGTAACCCGCGAAAATTCAAAGTCGCGATACTTTTTGAACACACCTCGTATATGTTTGCTGATATTAAATGTCGCAAATCGTAACAACCATACTTTAGACCTCTTAGAACTTGTTTAAGTATCCAATAAATAAGACCGAGGAGAGGCATTTGTTTAAGCAATTAGCATTTCTCTAGGCAAATGACATACGTTTCTGTTTCGTTTGAAAATAGCCTCACGTTAGCCTGGACAAAAGTTAATAGTTGTACTAAGGAAATTTGCAAAATCTAAATTCACTGATGCATCATTTTGAGACTTCACGTTCAGGCACTCATTGAACTTATTATATGTACTTCATAACTCAGTTGCATTTCCCAAGGTATATTCAAACGAATAACACCGTAAGCAAATCTAGCGCTTGAATTACGTACTGCGAGTAGGCTAGGCGCTGTATGTATATACTTAATTTCGATGTTTTTACCATAGTACGTTTTGCTATCATAAATCGAATCAACATCGTAACAAAGTGGAATTTTCCTTCAAACGCGCTAGTAGGTTTAGCTTTATATTAAGCAAAAAATTGCTTGCCACTGCAAAGAAAGATGTTAGGACAGGCACATTAGCAGAACACCTTCGCAATTTCACTGTCGCTCCTCAACAAGCAAACTTAGGTGTCTTCAGTTTCTTTAGAAAAAAAGCTTTTTTTTCTCCTACATAGTTGTGCGAAATCTACGTTTGCATGAGAACCAGTCAACGCACGAAGGAACCGATTACACCGGCGTGTTCGCGAGGAAAATTCTGCACAACGGAAGACACTTCACTAGCTTGCGTAGCACTGACTGTCGAAAACGCTTAGTTACTTGACAACTACGTAACGCAGCACCATCACCTTGGTACGAAAATAATGAGCATTTGGACGTACATTTTTTGTCGCAATGGAAACAAATTACGATTTTTCATGAAAATGCGTTAACGTAAAATATCGATTTTTCATGACTTTCCTTAATCTGGGTATTCGCTTTTTGCTACGCAAGCTAGTGAAGCGTCTTCCGTTGTGCAGAAATTTCCTCCGAACACGCCGGTTCCTTCATGCGTTGGTTCTCCCGCAAACGTAGATTTCGCACAACTATGTAAGAGAAAAAAAGCTGAATAACTACTTTTATAAACTTCACTCTCTCTCTCCTAAACAAGACGTTTCCGCGTCTTGTTAAAAAAATTATTTTCTTGCCGAGCTCTATCAAACCTCGAAAGAAGTACAATACTCCCTGAATGACCCTGTATATAAAGTGCGTTGCAAAAAATTAGCAACACATGTTTTTTGGTGATAATTTCCGTTTGATTTGTTTGAACGTTTTGAAATTTTAAGGGCATGATGTACGACGAAACACGAGTATGGTGTTAATTTCGTTACAATCACACAATCGCTTCATACCAAAAATAAAAAAGTGTGAAAAAACAGTGTTGCAAAATATTAGCAACAATAACATGCTAACAACACAGCTCTTATTTGTAAAGGATAATCGATGCTACAGCTGATATTCGATCCCGGGGGTCAAATGTCAGGAATATTGTCTAGCTAAATCAATCATTCTATAGCTGCAAAATATTCTACAGCTCAGTCGTTGTGCCGAACTTACAGCGAAGCGTATGTTTAAACCATGGGTCGTACAAAGGATCCCTCGGATAACGAAAAGACGAGAATTGAGGCATATGCTAAGCTCGGTCATACAGTAACTGCTATAGCAACCAGATTAGGACGGCATAAGAGCACCATCAGCAGGTTCTTACACCCTGGAGTGAACCAAAGGTGCAGATCTAACAGTGGGCGTAAGCCAGTTTTGACTATTCGAGATCGGCGTAGGATCATACAGTTGGCTACTCATGACCAAATGTCTTCTTTCAGGATCAGGACTACTTTGGGAGTGCCAGTGCACCGAGACACAGTGTTCCGAGCGTTAAGTTCTGACAAAAACGTGCGATACGCGAAAAAGAAGCTTATGCCGCGACTGCAACCGAAGCACATTGTCGCACGGCGTGAATTTTCGCGTAGATACCAAACTTGGAATAACGAGTGGAAAAACATCGTCTTCTCAGATGAACAGAAATTTAATCTCGATGGCCCTGACGGCTGTCAGTACTATTGGCACGACTTACGGAAGGAACCTAAATGGTTCTCGAAACGTGTGGCGGGTGGTGGCTCTGTGAAATATTGGGGCGCGTTTGGATATAACGGGATGTCTGATCTAGTCGCGATTGTGGGCCTAAACAATTCCGACAAGTACCAGCGTATCGTCGGTCCCCAGTTAGAAGCCCATTTCAGAAGAATTGGGGGACTTGACGCAGTTTTTCAACAAGACAACGCCACGTTTCATACCTCGGCTAGCACTATAGCCTTTTTTCAAAAACAAGGAGTGCCACTTTTTGACTGGCCGGCATTGAGTCCAGACCTGGATCCCATCGAAAATCTTTTGAGACATTTGGTGAAGCAGATTTACGCAAATGGTCGACAATATGATAATTTGTCGGACCTCAAAGAAGCTGTCCAGCAAGCATGGACTAATATTCCACTTTCGCACTTACAGCAGCTCATTAAGTCCATGAAAGACCGAGTTTACGATTTGATTCAGAAGAAGGGACGAAAAACCCGTTTCTAAAATAGAAAATGTAGTTTATGTAGAATATTTGAGTCATACATTGTATGACTCAAATAAGTCATACAGCCCTGCTAAGAATTGAATACGCCGTAAGGCGTTATTGTTGCTAATATTTTGCAACACTGTTTTTTCACAATTTTTTTGTATGAACCGATTGTGAGATTGAGACGAACTTAACAACATACTCGTGTTTCATCATGTTCATCATGTCCTTAAAATTTCAAAACGTTCAAACAAATCAAACCAAAATTATCACCAAAAAACATGTGTTGCTAATTTTTTGCAACGCACTTTATATATATATATATATATATATATATATATATATAAGTAATGCCGTTGCTGCATCTACGGCATTACTCGCGGTAACAATATCGTCGGATTTAGGTCCGACACTATCCTAATGCTCGCAGCACCCGCTTCTAATTAGCATTGCAGACGACCAACCCTATTAATTACAAGTGTCGGGGGCGATGGGCAGTGACGCTGCGAGTGTAAAAACGAGCCGGTTGCATTTCCGGAATGTTGTTGTTCAGAGCGAGAGCGCCGGCTGACTTCACATTGGATCCGTCATTGTTGTCGTCTATGTGACGCTCACACAAATTGTGGAAGCGAGCTGTGCTGGTATGAGCCCACTAGTCTATGTAGATGCGCACCACTCGTATGATGAAAAAAACCCTCGCGTCACCCTGATTAGGCGGTTTTTCTGGTTTTTAATTTAGATTAGACGAATGCGGGAGTGCGCTCTGGGAATTAGCCAGACTAAACGAGCGAGCAGAAGACAGCGGCTTCCAGATGCCCAACGATAAATGTCTTCTAAATTAGTATATATTTTGGTCTTTTGTTTTTACTGAATTGCCCATATACGCAAATCCTCAAAAAAGGTATCATATATATATATATATATATATGAGACCTTTTTTGAGTGTAATCTAGGTATAGTTGGTATTACAAATGTTGTGCTTCGTATACGAGGACACACTCAGTTTTTGTATTTATCCACATGTTTCTAGACATAGTTGTTGTAAGTTGTGTTGATGCTGTACTAGTGAACTACTTTGTTTGTGTGTTATATTTGCAAGTTTGTTGTTTCATGTGGTGTTCGACGTTCTAACAAACGCACCAATTGCTGCTTTGAAGTTCTTGTGTAAATCATTAACCACTGTAATATAATAGTGTGTAAAGTGCTTATACAAAGCACTCCTTGGATTTTGTCGAGAGTAATATCTGCTTTGTTGTTTGATTCATTGTTTTTCAACTATTTTTATTTACCGAGAACTTAAGCGTTGTAAAATGCAGTTCCGTGAATAAACCACGTTTGAAATTGAATTGAAAATTGAAAAAAATATATATATGTATATATATATATATATTACTGATGGCGTCAGCCATCATGCGGTACCTTAGATTAACTTAGCCTCTTACGACTACACTAACGACTAAGTCCATGTATAAGGACTAATTTCGCACCGTCCAAAGAGCAGCTCCTCGACTAGAGATAATGATGCAAAATCGTGCCTACGACATCCAGATGAAGGCGTTCTAGGTTTTCATCTTGTATATTTGGGACACATTTGTAATTGAACGACTGTTCTACCCTATTACGCTGGATCTGCGTGTTAACCTATATAGATTATGGCTCTGTTATGCTATATACACTTGTATGTATAGATTGTGGCTTTCCCACTTCTGGCTGCTGCTGATGCGTTTCTATGTCATAACCAGAGTGGGTAGGAGCGGTTGCCAAACATACTATCGGCCTTGCTTGGATCACCTGGGTTGGGCTGTATTCTCGTGTGTAGGATTTGAGTGGTTCTACCTAGGTGTCCTGGTTGGTTGGCTTGCGAATCGGTTTTCTCCTCTGCTGCGATCGAGACAGCGTGGCATCTTGCCTTCACCTCGGCGCACTTGTGTCTCGTCTGTACCGACGTTGGGGGATGTCTTCACGTCTGGCCGCACGCCGTGTTGACGTTGTGCTCTGGACTGAATGCGACAAGCTTCAGTTGCATCCTATGCCTAACATTTACCTCTAACCCAAACCGGGATGAC
>QVRM01005414.1:0-55760 GCA_003439945.1 Dermanyssus gallinae | reverse complement strand
ACTTTTGCCCGCAAGTAAGCGAGTGTCCTTGCGATTAAGCTATAGCATACGAGTACAATATAATGGGAATTATGATAGCGCCATTAATTTTAGTATGTTACAAATGCATACATAAGAACACTTCCATACAACAACAACACTACTGCTACAACCACTACTACGAACAATGATATCATGATATATGCCGAACAATAGTAATATTCACATAATAATACACGCATTAAACTTACGAGATGAAGCTATAAAGGTGAGATAAAATAGTGGAATAATAAAATTATACATGTGGAAAAAATGCACACGTTATCGTGTTTAAATATTCCATATATGAACTCGCAGTTATATACATAGCGATTGGTAGGCTTGGTAGATCCATCCAATACATGATCATTCTTCAACCTCTGTTTTGTTGGTAAAGACAAGTCACCGTTTTGATGCAGAAAACATGTTATTCGCGGACTGCGAAACTTGTCACGTGTACCATTTGTAGCGGAATATCGAACAACAGAGCTGTCAGTTTTAACTACTGCATACTCTAATGTATACCTGCACACTACCTAAATTATGCTTAGTAAAAACTAGTCTTAGCGTTGTCGTGCGTTGGAATGTGAGAATATTTACTTTGCATTTGTTAAATTGCATTCTATGTTAGCACAGAGCAGAACAAATGTGGTATTGAAGATAATTCTCAAGAAATGAAACTCTTTGCAATTATTTGCTTTGTCCATTTTTAAGAAGCCATTCCGTCCCTTGTTCCATTGAAACAAAAATATTTGTTCGCCGAGTGCGAATTCTGGAACACCCTGTATGTATAGTTCTCTATTTGAGATCCTCAAACGTATGACTTTCCTGGTTTCCATGCAGGTGGAATGCATGCGCTGCACATGCCCACCAGAGAACATTTTCTGAAGACAATCATTTATCAAACGAAATAATGACAAACCTCATTCTGAAAACGAATACTTGCAGTTTGTTATCATTAAAGCGATAATAGTGTCATCTATCTACCAACGGACGATTGATTAGACGTAAAATATCTACATATGCTTAATAAACGAAGAACATTTGGGAATTAGCCAATTGCGCGCGACTAACCCGAGTGGTTAGTCTATGCGTATGATAAGTAGGTACTTGAAGACATAAATAACTTCTAAGGCTAATTGAGCACGTGATGTCTACGTGCGTGTGCTGGAATCATCGTGGTATGCCATTGGCAGTGTTAAGTGAAGCCTTAATATTCTTTATACAAGCCAAGATACGCGTACATATTTTTTATTAATTTAGCCTACAACCTGAAATGATCAATTTAAATAAGGTTCCTTTGAAATTAACATAGTCACAGACAGTAGACCATACTTGTCGTTGGTAAACGTTGCTTTTTTTTTGGCATTACATACTAAGGTAATTCAAATACAACTAAGCGCAGAACAAAGAGATTTAATTTGACCGCGTTTATCATTCATCGCGTTTATCAACGCAAATCATTCTGCGCAATCCGTCATCGTTGTCGTCGTCAACGCTCACAAGAAACACGCACATAGTCAACTAGTCAATGTACAACTTTATTTTTGCAGTGCCGTTAATAAGGCAGTCCTAGCTAACAAACGGAGCACACGTCATCAAACACAACGACATCAAACGTGCGCAATAACGGGAAGGTGTAGATTTGGTTTTTATATATATATATATATATATTTTAATTCGTTTATTTGCTTATAAGTGTGTGTACACATATCACCCTTTTTTTACCAGGGGTGCATAACGCTGCAGCTATATATATATATATATATATATATATATAATATATATATATATATATATATATATATATAGATAGAATGATTTGCACGAATGATTGTGCATGAATCGCATACGAGTATGTATGACGCATGGCCGAACACGGGTCGGGCCCTTCTGTACGACGTGAGCAGCAACGAATTGCGTTGAGCGCCGAATTGCCGCATTTGTAAACATTCAACATGAACAACACATAGCAAAAAGACATACCGGTGCGGCACCTGGCAATTCACTCGGGTTGCGGTGCGGTGACTGAGCATGTCAAGAAAGAACACACAATTCGGAACGAACGACGAACACATCTAGGTGTGGTATATTTTCTTGTCTGTTATCTCTCTGCTTCTATGGTTCACCATCGATATGATGATGGTGGTGGCCATCGAGATCGTCTAGTCTACACTGTGACCTGCGCAGCGAGGCGCATACGGGAGAGAGAGAATACGGGAGAGAAACGCCGGCGAGAGCAGCAACGCTACAGTACTACAACGTCACAAGAGAGGCTTAACCTCTGAACGAGCTCGAATCAGGCGGGGGTGCCATCTAAGACGTAGACGGCGGCATGCGCTTTTTGCGTCCTCTTCTGGAGGATTCCCACTATGGCGAGCTAGCGGCAGTCGGTACCGCATCGATACTGACAGGGCTTCCACGTAAGACAAGCGTGTCGCGTTCGACATGTGCGGCGCCACCAATCGGCTCTTAGCGTCATTTTTCGCCGATGACAGTCTTATTGACTCTTGTCAATGAGTGAGGCAATACTGCGGCTCTGTTTTCCGGAAACCGAGAGAGAGAGAGAGAGGCAACGGGTATCGGGAAAACTCTAAATGGAATGTGGGTAGTTAGCCTAAAAAGACATTTAATGGATCCATAACGAATAAATGCAAATAAATGCCATTGCATTGACTATAAATAATAATAACAATAATAATAATAACAATAATAATAATAATAATAATAATAATAATAATAATTGTTGCAATTATCACTCGTTTGCAATTGAGCTGTTAAACACTGCGTATCGATGTGCTCACCTAAGATTTGCTAGTCTATACTACTATAAAACATGCGATTGATGCGTTGCGCGGTATCGTCGGTCGCGGCAGAGATACGACCGATATCCGATACTGGCCCTTGGCGGTTACTATAGCCAGCGTCTGGAGCCTTCAATTAGGTTCAACACCTGTACAACTATAACATGGTAACGCGAGTAACCTCTGTGACAGCCCTAAGGCGTCGACAACATGTATCATAGGGGTATCAGATCATAATTAACAATAACGAGTAACAATTAGGTGATAGGTTCAGATATGAATGTCCCTTCTTCTATGCACATCGTCGGTATTTGGGCAGCCCAACCCTTTCAGTCCATGTCTTCTTCCTCTTTTGGAACTTTGGAGCACTCTCAAAGTAGTCGAGTATCAGCAGCTTTATGGCGATTATTAACATGTGCTTTAAGCCAAACTAGAACTAAGTGAATAAAAGAACTTAAAGGAATGATCGCTGTCAGTTCGGTACTTTTGCAGGCAACACAGACAGAAACAAAGCGCAGAGCCTTTATGTGAGTGGCTACCCGTTCCAACGTGATCACCGGAAAGACCTTATATCAGACGTAAATTTCTACGTGCATACGAGTACCGGGTCTACAGCATTGCTGGCCGAACACGCCATTATCATTGCCAAATGTCGCCGAGTTCCACCTGAGGTAACTAGCATTTTCTGCTCCTGTCTCCAGAGCTCGTGCAAAATAACGTCCCGAATGACAAATGATGATCAAAACTAGATACGCGAAGCCGGGAACGCTGGACACTTGAGCTCTAATGAAGGACGCAAATTAGATGCGGGCCCCGTTATAAACGGAGGCGCCATTCTTGAACACGTGACGAGGTTTTGGGTCCCAGTAAGGCCATCCGTGATAAACTAGGTCGTCGTTAACCTCCACGACCTGTGGCTGAAGTGCGGCTTTGATTTTCTGCAAAGCAAACAAGACAGTTCACTCTATAGTTAGGACCTAGGTTTGCAAATAACTTGTTAACGTAGCCATAATTTGGGAGCAACCTGAAGACTCTAGATAATAGGTTTCACGAGCTGCAACAGAAGGGTGTCTTGTAAACTGCGTTAAAAGGTTTCTTATCAAGTAACCCCAGATAAAGCCAGGTACTGTATAATAATAATAATAATAATAATAATAATAATAATAATAATAATAATAATAATAATAATAATAATAATAATAATAATAATAATAATAATAATAATAATAATAATAGCATTCATATAACTGTCACTTCTACGCTATGAACTACTATAGGTATGCGTGGTATGGGTACCCCAATGAGGCCGCTCGCATCGGCGTGAATGATGGCTTGAATGGCGAGCACTGGCACAATGAGCAAAACCAGGCCGAACAGACTCCAGCCTACGACGTCGGCGGCCAGAGGAAACGGTCGGCCATCTCGCATCAACGGCCGTTGGAGAGCCATTCCTCCGCACACCGTGACGGCCATGAAGACCAGCGGACTGACAGTCGCCCAGCACATGCGCAGATACACGTACGGGATGGGATGCAGGACTTCATCGGTGTTGTACAGCAGGTTTTGGCCACCTGTAACCAGATGGATTGACCGCGATGAATCGCCAGCGGGACCGGGTGGTGGGTGGAAATGTGGACAGTCAAGCAAAAGCAGTTATTGCGGCTCTCCAGTTCGAGGAAAGACGGTGAGGTGAGGTTAAAGCTAACTAACGCAACTTTAATGCGACAATCAGGTTGCCAGCCTGAATAACACGTCAGTTTGGAAAGATCTTTAGTAACGTTTCGACCTGGTGTGCCCGATATGGTCCGATATGGACGATATGGTCCTCGTGTTACGGTCATAACGACAAAATGCATAGCATGTGAAATAACTCGATATATATATATATATATATATATATAATAGTGTTAGTGAATACCAATCCCATGCCGATTACCGCATGTTTAAACAACTAGCGCGTCAGAAACTTATTACTAAGTATTTTGTTCTAAGACCAAATAATCTCCGGAGCGGCGTTTCCATCCACCCCGACGAGATTGCTCGGGTGGACGTTGTGAACAACACATTTGCCTGGAGGATTGCACGTCGTTCACAGATTCAAACGACTTTGCTTCTATTGTAATACCCCTTTTTCAATAAAGGTGATATGATATGATATATGATATGATATATATGTTCAAGCAATTTCGAAAGGAGTCACTGAAAAGCGTACACCTCTATATAGTATTGTATATCAACAAAAAACATATTGCAATCGGTTATAGCTATTTGTGCATTGAATTGGCTGTCTGGAGCTGTAACACATGCTACGCCTACGAATTACTCTGTAGAATCAAGTAAGACCAGGCAATACTCGTAAACAACGCTTACCGTATAGCCAGGCGAGAGCGCATAGCTCGGCGAAGCACACGACAATGATACACAATGTACTTATGTAATAATCAACTGTCTGCAGATAGTACAGACCAGCCTGAAAAGATTCGAGACAGATAAGTAAAAGGCGTAAAAACACTAAGTATATATGTATAGAAATTAAAATGCATAGTTAATATATATATTAAATCACTCACGTTGGCGACTAGTATATACACAAGCCGAATACGTCGTCATTGGTGTTGCTTTTGTCGTTGCTGTTGTTTTATCTCTATACTTACGATTGACTCTTTACCCCGTAAGTTTACAAACCTCTCGATAGGGCTAAATCCTATTCACCGTGGAGGAATACATGCTTGTTGTGATCAATAAGATAGATATAAGAGTATTTACGATCTAAACGAGATAATTAGAATATTTGAGAAGAAAATCCAAAGCCTTTAGTAAGACATGGAACCAGTAGATTTGTGTCGAGATTAGGGAAGGGAGGCCACCACGTCGAAGGAAATGCTTTTTAAGTGAAATTCATTGTTTGTTCAGTAAGCTGCGCAATCTGGCTATTGTTTTTAATTTAAAAAAAAAAAAAAAAAAACGTATAGTTACAATGCTCTCAACGGTGTTGCTTGGATTGTGTGTTCTTATCTATTAAACCATACGAACTACTACTGTGAAATAAGCGGTTTAGCATGTACTTACATCGGTAACGTAGGGAATCGCCATAACAAGGCACCCAAAGCAAATGAAGAGAAGGAAAAACCCTCGACCCTAAAGAGAAGCAATGGCACATTAGATAGATATTTGTTCCATGACCTTGCTGCAATTGCTAACCATCTTCATTATCAAAATGATATCTCTATATTGATGCATATTCAACCAAACTTCAGGCTATGAGAAGTCAAGTAGATTCTATCTTCCATTGTCACTATTAAAAGCTATTGCGTTCCATACAAAGCCGGCTCAGGAAAAGGTCATTGTCGGCGAGACGGCCGTTTTCGTTTTCGAGATCAAACGGTCGTTGTGTGCGACGAGTGCCACTTCAAGGCAAAAAGCGGATTTTGGCTTTGGAAATTGAAAGTTAACTATCGAAGTTTACTGAAGCTGAAGGTATGCTGTGACTAGACAAGGATGGTGGTATTCTTTGATTCGAATTTACAACCAAATGACAAAACGCAGGTACCGTGTCAAATCAGATCAAGGTTCATGTACAATGCGTAGCGATACGTCTCGGCACGCACCTGAAAGCGCTGCTTGATCAGCGCACCGTAGTTCTCTTCGAGAGCGTGTACGACAGTCGACGTAATCGTGTTGATCGAGTCCATCGCGAGGCAGATGAACAGGAACCAGAAAAGTACCGCCCACAGGGGGGGCACCGGCATTAACTTGATCACCTCCGTGTACATGACAAACACCAGACCTGTGCGCAATCAGTAGAGTGTGATTGCAAAGTCGTAGCACTTTTCTCTCACTATAGGAACAGAGTATGTAATACGTACTCAGGTATGTATTTTTTTCGGATCAAGGTAGTCCACAACCTTAAAAACTGTGGTGTCAGGCACCCCGCAGGGCAGTTGCATTACTGCATCCTACTGTATGCCATATTCGTCATTTCTAATAGCAAATCCATCCCATCTGAGGTCAAATGCCTTGCGTATGCTGATGGCCAAAAGTCTGACTTCATCATCCAGTCTGTACCTCTAGCCTTTACGCCATGCGTAAAGGAGTCTGAAGTGGAGTCTGAAGTGCAAAGGCAATAATTACGCTCTGGTAGTTTAAGAACGTTATGCTGCCAACTCGTTCTAGAGCATGGAGACTCCGTTCTGGACGACACAATGGATGGTATGACGTTAGTCACAACAACACTGGTGCGTGATCTAAGTGTTTAAACGACTGACATTCTTAATGTTAGTTACCATATCACCCAGCTAGTCAGGTCTCGGTGACTACTGGATGATAAAAGATTCATGACAAATAATTTAATCGAACTTATTGATTGTGCCTAGCAACGCCATTTCTGCAGTGGCCTTTGAATGGTTTTCTTCTACTTGCCGCATAAAGGATAATCTGGGAGTTAGCGTTAGGTCTAATTATAAAAAATCATTTTAAACTCTTCCTATCAAACTGCATAGTTCTGTCGTCTCGCATACCGTCCTCCTTGCCTAATGTGTGGGACATTCATTTGCGGTATTATTAGTGAGTTTGTGTTAAGGATGAACCTTATCAATGTTGGCATTTTTAGTGCTTGACTTAGTTAAGCGATATATAGTGCAAATGGAAACCGGCTTGCCGTATCACCTTAGATACTTCTATGGTTTGCTGGTTAGATTGATTAATTAAGTGTGTGTCATTCTCTGTTAAAATGTAGCTATGCGCCAGAACTTCTCGAAGCAGTTTTCTTCTAACCTTGCCACGCATTTTAGAATAGTACATATAATGTCTAGCAATTTTTATGACAAGCTTTTTTAAAATCTTTAAATACTTTATAGGTTACTTGGCTGTTATTACAACCGTTGTCGGTGTGCTGTACAAATCGTTTAGGGCTGCTTGGGCTGAGCGCAGACAGAGGAGCTTCGCGACTATTGTGCTTGAATGGATGTTGATGAAGTAAGAGTCTATTCATCTGACGGCTCGAGTAAAATAGGCAAGTCTAATAATGACCAATGGGAAGCCTAATTGCATTTTGGTGAGGTTAAAGAGATCTTGTACGTTCTTAAGCTGAGGTAACCGATGTATAATAGATTTAGCCAGTCACAACATTGGGCTGGAGTCCTAACGATGGGACATATGCAAGAAGCATATGTTAAACAATTGTCTGTTCATTAAATGGTATATGTAGAGAAGGTCACGTTTCGTTGTACGGGGAAAGGCGCCATCAACCGCGAGCCAATGAAACGGGTGACTAGGCGCAAGCCAATGGTACGACTTACGCATGCAAGTACAGACACGGATAGTAGATGTAGCGGCTGCATACTCCACTCACCCGGATCTTTGTGGAAGAACTTGCTGGAGAGCTCCTGGCGCCAGATGACGCACAGGTGGCCGAGCGTGCCGAATGTCACGGAACCGACGACGAAGATCACCAGCACGTTGATGAGCACCGTGACGGTGGTGTCACGCATCAGCGCGATCTGTTTCTTGTTGCGAGAGCTGACCACATAGTTGGGGCCGAGCGTCAGTCCAAGCGAGTGAATCGTTTGCGCCAAGGCAAATACCCACAGCTTGGCGCTCTTCATCGCCTGTCACCAGTGGCCCGAGAAATTACGTTAATTCGAATGCCTGCTATTTATACAGTCCAATAGTGCTAATGATGAAATTGTTAGCAAGCAAATTACCTTGTTCCTTCAGCGCACTTAGCGCATTAAGTTTAGCTTTGCGGGTAGCGCCGATCAGGTAAAGTGAAACTGTGTTTTGTCGCACCGTATGATATTTTGATACCGTGTTTTCTTAAACAACAACAACCACATATTAACGACAAGCATAAGTTAAATGTCGCCGTTGATAAGCGGATTATAGTGTTGTTATTATTCCAGTTTTAGTTTATTTCATTCAAATTGAGGACACTTCATGAATAACGAGGTCCCCATGATTCGTTTTTGGATTTCACCCGTTCAACGAGAGAAGGAATACAACGATTTACGCTATTGATATAGATTGACAGAAAGTTGCCGTGTTGCTTCAAATATATTGAATTGATAGAGAGGGATTGTCTGTGTGAAAATTGCGTCAGGTCGACGATAACGCATACCGCTAGATTGGGAGTAAAGAAGTATTGGATACCATCGTAGGCCCCTTCCAATAGCAGAACACGAATCAGGAACGCGGCAAATATGAAGAAAGGAATAATTGATAACACGTATTTGATCTTCTCGCTGAAAAAGCTTTTCTTCCGCAATGAAATGTACGCAAGAAGCAGACACAGCGTAATGGAGGCAAACAGCTCCCACCGAATTACACCTGTAAAGTCAGACAGGAAGAGAAAAGTGTCAGTTTTTACTGAAGATACTCCTTGACTTGAGCTCTCAATGCAATTTTCTATTAGCAGTTAAACCGCTTTATACACTTCTGACCTAGAATTGCTATGTCGTGCAATTGGATCTTGCAATGAAACCACCAAGAGAGGTGACTGTCTTGGGATAACCCATGCTTAAAAGATGCATAACTATATACGACTATATCCTAATTTTGTAGGTGTAGAGCGTGATTTGGTTTTAAATGGATTTGGTTTATTGAACATGAACGCTGAAGACACCTCTTAGTTATTGCTGTATAGGTGTATTTGTACAGCAGTTAGGTAACACCTAATGGTTCTACCTTAATGATCTGAGAGCTAGTTGTTATGAGGTTTATTTTTTAGTTAAAGAAGGAGTATTTGCTCGAACCACATATTGCGACAACGGTAAGACGCGCAAGTACACTAAAAAGCGGATCGCTAAGTGGTTAAGCACTCATTGTCAATGACATTGCTTACCGGGCGTATTGGGGTTGTCTGAGAGTTCGATGACTTTAATATCGAAGAACTCCTGAGCGGTTGAGGTTCGCTGGGCCAGCTGTTGCGAGAGACCTTTCAGGATGGCTGCGTTTTCGTCGATCGCGGTAGAGCTGGCATTGCCGGTGGTATAGAGTCCGCCAGTGTTGAGGGAGGCGTTCATCGCTGACATAGATCTAAGACTGTTAGCCTTTTCTATATATATATATATATATATATATATATATATATATATATATATATATATATATATATATATATATATACATATATATATATATATATATATATATATACGCAATTGATTGTTAGTTTGATTTACGTGAGCTTTCGTGACCCTGTGGTGCGACTGTTCATAAATCTCTCGAGTATTATTATTACCACAATATTATATCATAGTGTAACCATCAATACTACTGAGTTAAAAGGAAAATAAAATTGTTTAACGAATTTACATACCGTGTCTTTTGAAATTATTTTCTATAGTTGATATGTTTTATATGTTTTGTATGTACTCAGCTACATATAGCATGGTGAGACAAACGTTTATATATATATATATATAAAGTTTGGTAAACTATAATTTTTAGTTTTGTCTATTGTCCCCATATAAGCCTTTTCAGTATATCATATAAAGGCATTTTCCAGTAGGTCATATAATTATGTTTTACTGCTGGAGATTTACTCGATACATACATATATAGATAGACTTTGTTTGACAGAAATAATCACATATACATATGCATTATACGTCTTTACCAGCGACATGGTGAATAGGTAAAACAACACTACATGCATATGTATGTGATGATTGATCGTTTTATTGGTAATGTCGATTTGGCGACGCACCAGCGAGACGGATTTTGTACCACTGCTCCGGGTCTTGCGTGCAGTTGGCGGTATTCCAGTTGTTCGTGCAGCGGGCCCACCGCGGTCGGGCGTGGAATGAGTTGAAAAAGTAGAACAGGGACCAGGCAAATACGATGGCATAAATCGTTGACAGGAAATACGAGATAATGATGCCTGCGAAGCCGACGCCTGCAATTACACCATGTCAGTAAAGCCGCTCGGATTAAGATCGAACAGTATTCTGATATCCTGACAACGAAATGTTTCGAAGCAAAAGTTTGTTTAAAATATGACAACAACAACAACCACAAAAACATTATGGTTTTTTTTATGTTCAAGAATACCCAGCCATATGATTGTGGCGAAAAACTTCCGATATTTGGCAAGAAAACCGTAAGGCTATATATATATATGTATATATATATACGTGTGAAAAGGAACTGTATGTGTATGAGGCTCGCATTGCAACAATTGTTCCGGTAACATGAATAAATACCCTGCTGTTCTGGAGCGGATTGTCACCGAGTTGGCGCCATCACTTCGACCCAGAAACAAGGGGCACAGACACCAATTGAAAAGCATGTGTCGCCACCTCCACTTAAAAGATCAAAGCTGCGCCCTCAGTAGGCAAGGTGATGGTCACCGTATTTTTTTAACGTACGGGGCGCAACACTTATCGAATTTCTCAAGCACGAAAGACCTTTTCCAGTGTCGTGTGCTGAGAACACTCTGTAGCCTAGAATTAAGACATTTTTAAGGAGGTTGTTTTTAATTCTAGACTATCCTCCGTCCCCTACGGGCTTGGATCTCAACCTGAGGTATATCTTCAAAGCACCGAGGGCCGGACATGTTAAGATATTTAGGGTTTCCCTAACAGTCCTTGTGGCAGCATGGCCGCTGACACTCAGCGGTATGGTTAATTATCTAATCTCAATGAGGATCGCTCAAAGAAAATTCGATCAACAATAGGGATCGAACCGGGGACCGGTAGATGACAACCATTACTAGCGCACTAGTCCCCTAGACCACGCCGCCACTTTGTAGCCTACGCAACTTCATCAAAAGCAAACGGCCTGGTCTGGTCACGTGATTGTGGAGTGATTCTGCTCCACGATAACGCGCGTCCACACGTCTCCAGGGTCTCCAGGGTCACACAAAGTGTACAGTCCAAGTTCAAGTGGGAGCAGCTTGAGTATCCCACCCTACAGCGTGAACAGCGTCGCCCTATTACTTCCATCAGTTTGGTTCGCTAAAACATCTCAAACGAGACGCACGACGAACTAAATGATACAGTGGAGGTCCGGCTCTTGTCACAGTCGCAGGACTTGTGGGAACGGGGCTTCGGTTTGTAGAGCAATGGGACAGTTGAGCTCAGGTCTTTGCTGATTACAGTTGGATAACGTTTTTAATTACACCAACATTGTCGCGATTGAACAGGCTATATATATATATATATATATATCGATAAATCGAAAAATCGACAACATTCTCTGCGTTTGTCAATGGGAGCATGGTCTTCTATGTTAGATCGCCTTTGTTTGTTAGGAGGGAATGTCATAAAAGCTCTTAGCCTCAGCTGTTCATTTAGCTTAGCCCATGCGAAATCATGGGAGGGTCGGCAATCGCCACTGTGGATATCCCAAAGGTGACGCCGGACGAAGTGAAGGCCACGCGGGAGCGGTTAGTCTCAGGCAAGTCGCGGATCCTGATGGCAAACTTCTGGAGGTAGCCAAGATGTTTGCACGGAGGCATCCCGTGGCCATCAAGGCAATGCCCTCCCTCACATGAAGGTTAACCGAACTAGTCCTCATCCCCGCGTCGGGGGAATGGATTTGGGCCGTCAGCTTACTGACGAATTTGACTACTTGATACCATGGCCAGCTGATGGAGAACACCGTCATCAAGGAACTCGAAGCAAAGTAGACTCTGTGCAACTCGTAGTACGCGGACGCTGAAGACGCGCAGTTTGTACTGCTGATTAGACTAGAGGTGCGGATAGATTAGGGACATAGGACGAACATTGGAAGGGGAAAGTAATTTTAGGGACACATTTCCAACAAGCGGAAGCCAAATACCTAGGGATGGTGTTAGACACGGGCCTTACGGGATTAAACTTTAAGCACGTGGCGACCAAGATGCAACGGGCCTTCCACGGCCCGGCATTACTGCTCGGGAAGGGAATAGTCTCTGAGGTAAAAAGAAGATTTCGTGGACGGTGGGCCGCCGAATTTGGGAGGATATGGCCGTGAGGGGGACGTGAAAACAATCGACGCTACCCGGAGTCCAGCGTGCCACGATAATTTTGGTAACTCGGATCTACAGAACCACTTCTACGGCAGCTCCCTTGTTCTCTCAAGGTTTAATCCTCGGGGACATCTTGGTTCAGAAACGAGCCGTTAGAATGCTCGACCTGACAGCAGCCCAAAAGGCAGTTATGAGTCTTATCCTAGTCACTGTTAGCTGCCAGTGATGTACGAGTATAAACAGCATGCATTCCCAAAACCTTTCATACAACAAACGAAGTTCATAAATTCTTGAGCTGCAGTATTCACGAGCATATTGATGCAGAGGGTCGGCTAGAAAGACCGTTTTGACATGCATTTTTTCGTGATTATTTTAAAACTCGTTACATAGCATCGACAAGGCTGTAACTTGATAGTTGCGCGCCTCGGCGTCGAGATGCTGTAGATTTAAAAATTGCAAACTTAATTAAGTGCAAATAAGTTGCGACACCTTTTAAATGCAGATATTTTTCGAACATATTGCGCCGGATAGGTGCCCGGATTAGACGGTGTAACTTCAATATGGTATAGAGCCTGCAGACAATGGGATGGATCATATATATATATATATATATATATATATATATATATATATATATATACATACATATACATATATACAACACCATTCGCATGCCCCAAAGCAGACCGGAGCAGGGATTTAAGGAGTTAGTTGTGCATAAGGATCACGCGTTTGGCAGATGTGCACATTGACCTAATGCTATAATGAGAATTTTGTGGTACCTTTGACGAGGGGTGCGAGCTTGCCAATTGCCTGGATGGGTCCAGAGTGGGTAGCTCGGCCGGCTGCCATCTCAATGCAGATCATGGGCACTCCAACAACGACGAGCAAAATCATGTACGCCATTAAGAACGGGCCTGAAATACACCCAAGTGAAGATTACGATGCAAATTATACTACCAGGTTTACCTTGAACAACGACACCAAAACAACATTAACGACAGCAACGCCACAGAGACAAAAAATCGACCGCTAACAAGAGTGATTACAAAAGCGATTACAGAGGAACGAATCATAGCGTACAAAATTACGAAGCACAATAACAACAACAAACAACATCTACTATTACTACTACTACTAACTCTTTTAAACTTTTTGAGCTGACCCCGATCAGCCAAGATTTAACGTCCACGGGACTGCTTTTCGCATTGCTCCATAGACGGACGCCCATAAATGTGCAACGGTGGGGCTCAAACCCGCGCACCTGCTATGTGTCTCCCCCGGTCGCGAGGCTAATGCACCACGCCACCGGGCTCGACGACACACTTAACAACGACAACAACAGCAGCTTCAAAAACATGCACAATGCCAAATGCTACAATGATCGGAGGTCGGAAAGGCATCTGTCGGTAGCTTACATCGAGCCCAGTGGCGTGGTGGCATGCGTCTGCGCCTCGCGACCGGAGGAGACACATAGGTGCGCGGGTTCGAACCCCACCGTTGCACATTTGTATTTATGAGAGTCCGTCTATGAAGCAATGCGAACAACAGTCCCATGGACGTTGAATCTTGGCTGAAAGTCAGCCCCGAAAGGGAAGGTAGCTTACTTACCTCCGCCTTTTATGAAGCAGAAGTAGGGAAATCGCCAGATGTTGGCCAGGCCAAGTGCTTCTCTCGCCGAGCCAGCTGCCAAATCCAGATAGTGTCGGCAACTTTCGTGCGACTTTGCTTTACTTTTGTTCGTATCGATCACGTACTCGTCTTCGTCCGAGGAACTGTAACAATGGATTCCGATATAGACAAACATAGGAATTAATGCGATTAATTAATGAATCATGTTTATTGGTATACAAATAGCCAATCGATCTCTAGAGAAAAGTGACATGTCAGACTTTCCAGTGACCATGGAACAAAAGTACCATATAGTAATTAAAAACTTGTCTTCTAAGGTTGACTTGCAAAGCAAATTAAAGCCAAGCTAGATGCAGTCCACTGACCCAATGCACTCGCGTACAGAACCATAGGTAAATTAATTGCCTAATTTAGCTACAATAATGTATAAATATAAGTGCATAAAAGGTGCACCACGTTCCAGGCAACGGCATACTTCTGGAAGTGGTCGAGTTTTTTTCACGGTGGTATTCCGTAGTCATCATTGCATATTCCCTCTGCAAATGGAGACTTAGGAACTAGTCATCATGCCCACATCGGGAGAAAGTTCTTGGGCCGTTACTAGAAACCACTATAACCTGTTTGGAGATCTCCGAAAATATATCTTCGGACTTAAATCTCAGAGCGACAATGACGCGGTATCCGCTGTAGATGAGTATTTTGGGTTTAAAAATGCAGAATATATTGCTTTTGCTATAAAGGCTGCTAGGAGTCGTTGGAGTGAGTGTGTTATGTTTCGGGGGGGAGTATGTTGAATAATAAAAAGTACGTGGTACCTTTTTGTACCTATCAATATTGCAAAACACGATTACTCTTCTTCCTCTCAAACAAAGCCTTATTTCAAGGCGCGTCAGTCGGCACTTGAATAGTAATTGGTGTGTGCTAATGCAACTTCGCTACAGTACAAATCGCAGCACGTTCTTCAAGGTCCACCCTGAAGGTAGATTGAGACGCCTGCCGATATATATATATATATATTTTTTTTTTATATACAGTTTTATCAAGTACCGTCTGGTGTCAAATAATGATACCATAGCGGCCCTCGGTGTGGCGCTGTGTGGTATGATTTATTGTTGCAGCAAAAACTGCTTGCACCGAAACATCTGCGGCCAGTATACAGCATTAGCAATAGAAATTGTACGCCTAGTGAAAATAGTAGCTATGGTTGTAGATGAATACCGTCACTGGTGGTTCACACTCGACACAGTCTCACATAAGTGGCGTGAGTCTGGAATGAAACATTTTCCATCTCTCGTTCTTCATTTGCTATATTGCTGTTGCTGTTGTTGTTGTTGCTGTTCCTCTTCTTCATTACCATTTTCTCGGTCGTTTTTGTTGTCGCTTTCTTGTGCCCGTTTGTCAGAGACTTCATCTAGTTTTGTCGGCCATTGTTCTAGGCCACTTTGTCGTAGTTCGTAATGGCACAAAGTCGGCGGCGAGACCAGCAGCGGCAACAGTAATAACAGAACGCAGCACAAAACTGAGCTCCCAAAAATGAGAGCTAGGAGATCTTTCTTGTACGACGAATGAGCATGCTGGGGAAAGGGCCGAACGCCTGTTTTCCCCCTATTCCTCCGTCGTCTCCTGGTGTACGTCCCCTGCAAGCACAACCATCGGTATCCCTGCTGTCGCAATCGGTGCGGTGTGCCTTCTTCGCAGGGCGAAGCGAAGCCGTCGCAACCCGTTGCTTGATACAGCCGTACAACCAACATCAGACGGAACAGCACCGGCAGCAGCAGCAGCCATAGCGACAGTAATAACGATCTTACGGATAAACATAATCATATATCATCGACATATCGCCATGAGCGAAGCAGGAGAAGGAGGAGATTAAATGGACATTTTTGCCACTTTCTGCGCTGCTCCAATGTGGACAATGTATGGAAAACAGTGGGAGAGAGAGAGAGAGCTGTTCGTGTTGTGATTGTTGCCGGTAGTCAACGGCTGTCTCAGCAACGAGCTCCCGTCGGTGACGGTCTCTGAAGCCAGCAAATCCAGTGAGCCAGAGTCATCGTCATCAACAACAGCAACAGCAGCAACAGCAGCAGCATCAGCATCAGCATCAGCATCATCATCATCATCATCACCCTCACCCTCATCAGCGTTAGAAGGACGCCGACAGGCTCCGTAATAATTACGACGACTGTCATAATTACAACGACGATACGTGCGTTGGACCCGGCCACCCACTCATGTACGCTGGATGGTAATTTTTGCTCGTTCGTTTGGCGGCCGAGATGAAAAAAACACACGCATTTACATATATATATATATATATATATATATATATTTATACATATATATATATATATGTATATATATATATATATATATATATATATTCGATTACTTCGGCGCTGACGTGAATAGAACGTCAATAAAAACAAGGACAACAATTGCAAACATCGACGGCAGCAGCAAACGCCGGCGGAGAAGACAACGTTCGTAGAAAAACAGGCTGACCTGAATGCTATGACTATTATTACGGATACGACAGATTATGCAGTAGAACCGCAGAGCGGGAGAACTTTACGAAGACTAAGACAGTCGTGCCCCAAGACATGATGTCGTCACTAGTTCTTCGATAAAAGAGACGAAAAAGCTGCTGCTAGGAATTCTGGATTGCCGACTCATGCTAGACTGAGGACTACACTACCATGATCGTGAGAATTTACGCTGAATGATTGCCTCGCAGTCCAAAAGCCGATCACAGTGTGCCTGCTCTGCTGGGTCGTTCGGTTCTGTCCAGGCTCTCTTTTCCGAGTGTCTTTTTTTGTCGCAATAAGAAAAAGCCACACGCGCAATTCTCAATTCGTGCGACGTTTCCTCGTTAACTGCCGGAATAATTGAGGAAGTGGATGATACCGCTCAGAAAGTCATCTGGAGGTAGATCTAAGCACTGTTAACGTGTTTTTCGGGTAGCCTCGACTGCAAACGCCTTACTGAACTTTAATTCCATATATATATATATATATATATATATATATATATATATATATATGTGTATATTAGCAATTACCTGCCTATCTGTGTGCATTCATACTACTCAAGTTTAGTGAGCTGCGTTAGAATGTTATGTTCGGTACTGTATTGTGTGTTATATATATTTGATGCACTGTGATTTCTACTTCATAGATATATATGAACATGCATATCGTCTCCGAGCTTCTTCTTACTCTAGTAGCCCCTTATTGCTACGAGTGTGAGCCGTAATGATCCAGTAATCGTGTGCCGATACAAGTACGCTTCACCAACCTGCTATTCATGGAGCGCTACCGGATTGCGTGCTATCTGTCTTCAACGGCGTGTCGCTTATTGCATTGCGCAAAAGAGATGGGAACATTACATTTGTGCCCAGATTAGTCGGAAAAAACCGTCATCAAAATGCAGGCATATGAGACATCGTTGGATTGATTTCCCCGCATCAGCTTGGTTGCGGAAGGAAACCCATCAATTTAACAAAAGCATCGTTGATTATAGAGGCCCCAGGCAAGGCCGTCGTAAAACTTCAACACGCTTTAATGAGATCATCTGCTTCAGGCCATTCACTCTCATCTTTTTTTCAAAAAAGTTTTGACTTTGTTGATGCTCCCGATGGGGGCTCATGGACGCGCACTTAGCTCTTCACCTGCTACGGGCGGGCCTATCAGCTGCGACACTGATGTACCTCCCAAGATTATGCCAATCCGGACCTGTTTACTCGGTCGACGAAACCTTGCGAAGTTCCCTCTACTAGCGTCGCCACCGATGTCCGAGGGGAAAACGAACAGGGAATTCATATGGCATAGCAAATTGCTGTTTGTGTCTATCCAGGGTCTAAACATTAAGATCCTTGTGTCAGGAACCTTTCCATCTGATGTTTACCCATTGCCCACATGGGACAAGCTTGCCGCTGCTATGAAGATAAATGGGGTCAAAAAGTGCATCACAACGATTTTGGACTTTTAAGTAGTTAAGACAATCCAAAAGCAGTGGATGAACCAGGCAAGAAACATGAAAAACAAGAGGCAACTGAGAGCCGCGATCGATCCGATGAGCGGCAAATGGTTTTAGACCATTTCCTCCCCGCAGCTGGGCTCGATGCTGGACAATACCACACTCCGCATTGTCTCCGGTCTGCGTTTGGGAAGCATCAATTTGCTTCGCACATAATTGTGAAAGATGTAGCATACCAGTGTTTTCCACGGGAGAGCATGCTCTTGCTTGCAGGGAGAACGCCGGTAGGTTCTTAAAGCACTCAGCTCTAAGCAAAGTGATCACCGGGCCATGTAGTCAGCCCACATCCCCTGCAGTTAAAAAGCCAGTTGGATTGTCTTCAAACAGCCAGCTGCGACCCGATCCCATGAAATTATACCTGATTTAATGAGCCATTCGCGGTTTCACCATTCAAAGGTATGAATGGTGATGAATGGTGGGGGCTCTGACTCTAGTTCTATGGTCAAGGCCGTTGCCCCGTGTACGACGTCACCGCGTTTTTCAGTTGGCCGCATGATATGCTCGTCATACCTTTCGATCGCACTTTAAACATCGAGCCAGGATGCTGAAAAGCTTGGAGTACAGTGGAACCGATAGGCGGCCGGAGGCTGCGAATTCTAGAAACATTCAAGCTCCGGGCAACCACCTCGGCTTTCGCCATGGTAATCTCAGACTTACTGAGGTCACACGCATTCATTGCATTTATACGCGGATAACCCTGTGCTAGCAAACAACAAGCTCATCGCTCTGCAGCATCTGCTAAAAATGCCTAATGGCTATCAATCAAAATGCTTAGGATAAACGCAAGGCCGACAATGGTGATGACGTTCAGGCGCGACAAGAATCTAGTTTGTTCTAATACGCTCTTTCAGCAGCAGGCTCTTAAACTTTGTCAATAGCCTCAAGTACACCAGCCTGCGCATCAACATTAACATGCTAGGTTTCAGCGGTTATGTCGAGCACACGTATGCCAGGCTCTGGCCGCATCGTGTAGAACACAAGCGGCCTCTCACTAAGTGTGGTGGGGTCAGACTAAAGCTAATTTATATTTTGGCACTTATAATAGACAGATTTTTTTTAGTAGTTTACGTTCAAAAATATTTGGCCGCACCTTAAGCAGGCGTACGCACTCGTTAGTAAAATATGTACTTGTCTGCCATGCACCGCTACGCCTGCCAATTATATCAGACGCAACCTTCATGATTAAAGTATTGTGGGTTTGGCGGGTTTACGATGCAACAGTTAAAAATTGAATAAAGTTAATCATAAATGAATTTGCAGGCTAGAAAGCGCTTACCAGGAGCTAGAAGATCAAACTCTGTCAGAAACTCTGGGCAGAGGTGGCTCGATCTGACAGACAGACATACATACAATATATACATATACACGATATGCGATTTGTTTGTCACTACCACTTCTGCTCAGTGGTGAATTTTCTCAATCCGATGCCCACGCGTGTTGTCGTAATAATGTCGTCCATATTGCCGTCCATAATTGTGTGTGTCGCAACGTGCGTCGTCGGTGACGTTACTGGATAAACGCAAAAGCGTAGGCTGGTCAGGTGGACGTACATGCATGCTTCTTAAAATGCAACTATAAATACTCGAATTATATAATATTTGCTGGTTGCTGCTATAATCACTGTGACTTGTTTTGTGAATGACTGTCCTCACATACGTCATTGAAAAAACCATACAGTTAGATAATGTCACGTATTGATTAGCTTTCGCTCGATTTGCTAAACTACCTACTGTAATACAGCTTGGAATAGCGGGTAGAATGCTTCCTTACGTAAATTGCCTCAATTATAGGGCACAACCACCCCTGTTTTTTGTTTTCGTAAACAACTGATGATGGAAGCCGTATGTGGCGTAGAGAGACGAGGCGGTTTCCGCATTATTTTTAATGAAGACAGATTAAATAGTCCAAACAACACTAGGTACGCGAAACGACTGCGTGACAGGAAAACACGCTAAAGATGGAAAGTCTCCATGCGTCACTCTGCCTCTTACCCTAAACTTTACTGCTTCTGTCTTGGCCGGGTTTATGGTTAGATTCAGCTGGGTGAGCGCTTTGTGGCATCTGAAAAACGCCTGAGAGCACAGTACGGCCTGGCTGAAAGAAGCGACGAAGTAATGTTACCTTGTGCCACACCTGCTATTGCGGTTAGGGTGGGAGCTTTAGTACTTCGTCCTCAATACTCAATCAAGTTGCTCTTCAGCAGTGAGGACGTAGAAGAAGAAGAAGAAGATCCATTCGAGAGGAGTGGAACGCTTATTTTGGTTGCGACCACAGGCGACTCCCTGCTGTCCTATGGTCGGACCGTAGTCAACTCCCTGGTCACCCATGGCAGGTTATTCGGTCAGGCTCGCCGAAACTAGTAAGCGTCGGAATAACGCGTTTATCGACTACCCCCACGATGTCTGTCCATATGCATTTGAAACATTTGGGATGCCATAGTGGTATGCCTTGCCGTACCACTATGCATCCTCCTAGTTGTTCAGGTTTTTTTCATCAGTTTCAATATGCAATAAATATAGTAGATTAAGGGCCTGGGGCGAAAATTATATTTATGTATATATATATATATATATATATATATATATATATATATATATATATATAGGAAAGAAGGCATACTAGACAGTTGCTACCATACAAGAGCTTTTGCAGTTTCGACCGCTTTCGCATATAACGATACAGCTCTTAAAGCATTTACTCGGCTGCCATTTCTACTTCTCTGATTAGAAAGTAACGTGGAGTAATAAATAGAAAAAAAAATACAAACAAAAATACATTACCAAAAAGATTTGGTAATGTCTTTTGCATTCCTTATTCCGAATGCCACCAACACCGTAGTAGTAGTATTTTTGTTGTTGTTATTACTGCTGTTGTTGTTGTTGTGGTTGTTGTTAAAACAAAGTTGCCGTCGCCATTCGGACGTATTGTGAAATTGAAGTGTTATACGGTATCGTTTTTTCCATGGCATGATTGCATAACCAACCGTCATTTAAACTATTGTCGCGACGCTCGCTAATGGAATACTCCACACATAGAAACACATATACATACGCACATACACACTCATCCAGTTCAGATAAACCGACACCCATCTGGTGGTGACATTAAACCTTTAATGAGTACTACTTTTTCGAGCCATGACGCTCGCTATCTATTTGCGCTAACTGATTAATGTCTAAGAGTCCTAATGTTAGTAAGAATAAGAGCAGCAATAAGAACAATCTATTTTGCTATAGGAAGACATCTATTCCATCTGTATAGAGGCTGTCATAGAGTAAGGGTTTGTCGTCTTGCTACCATGATACCATTCGACCTTGACACTTAATTATAGTAATCATGATAATAGAGAGGGGGCCGGGGGGGGGGGGGGGGAGAGAGACAGCTGGCGGCGACTGTAGTGGCGATTCTAATCGGCGTATTTTGTAGCTACGAATCAGGTGGCACTGGACAATAGACAATGGACTAGTTTAATCTTCTTTCCTTCTGTCGTCCAGCCTCCAGTCATAGCAGTTATCGTAGTGAGCTGATATCTCACGCAGCACAGCCTAACGGGTACCCGGGTGGCGTAGTAGTATGTAGTGTGCGCTCTGTGTCGAGCGGATATAGCAATTGCATATGACATTAACGGCCGTCTATTTCTCTATTGTTGTTTTTGCTTTTGTTGTGGTTGTTTTCGTTATCGTTGTTTTTCATCCTTGCGATCCAGGACTTGGCGAAAGTGTTTTGGACTGCTCAAACACGTTGTCAACGACGAGACCTCCGACGGGCCTCGAATTCAACGGGCCTCAGTTTGTCGACATGCCCACAGCCTAAACACAGCCAATACGGCCATTGACAATCTTTGCCCGTCTACAGGCGCCGCCGCCGCCACCACCGCTGTTAGCGCTACTGAATGAATAATATCTGCCTGATAGACCTGTGGCAATATATATATATATATATATATATATATATATATATATATATATATATATATATATATATATATATATTATTTGTTTATTCAAATTTATTAATATTTAGGAATTTAATATATACATGTGAATGTTTAAATCCACGGCACCGATGGCTCACTCCTCATCTATCACTCGGTGTCCAAGTGGTAGTCTTGCCCGACCCCTGACGCGAAGACGCGGGTCCATCCAGTCTTTCATAGTTCCGAGCACCGAAATCGCGTTACCTCTCTGAATCTCTAGGGAAAGCCGTTGGCCGTTATATATATATATATATATATGTCACGTTATGCCGTGCTGATTATCGGTACATAGCTTCAGCCGCAAAAGAATTCCTGCCCTCCTGTCGGCGGTGAGAATATCTCGCAATAGCCTCGAGTAGGCGGCGCGTCATGAGGGACCACACTTTTCCCATCGTTCCAAAATCTAGGAGATAGAATTGGTAATCGGCGCGCCGATGAGCGTACTTATGGTGGCATCGTCTAAGGATTTAATCCAATATTGACTCGACGTGTGAGCGTCCTCCTAGCTGGGCCCTTCTTAGGGGTGAAACTTTACAAATTTGCTTGCAAAACTTTTCTCTGGGCTTCTAGGCGGTTGCATTTCTTGCTTCGCTCGTGGAATGAGGTAACGTATTCGACGGTGACGTAGAATTAAGAAAGCATAGGCCATCCCGCGTTGACTACGGGGGACGCCGCACTTTGGGAGTTGCGAGGAACGAACACCTCGCAAAGGTTTTACGTCGAGTTGTGACGTAGATCACTTCCCCGTTAAACCCAAGGACACGTCACAATGTGAACTTAGACGATATATATATATATATACACGACAGTCGCAATGAGGAATACAACCTGACGAGCAGCCGGATATAAGAGTAGACATCTTACTACGGCGTCTGCAGCCCACGGGGTTCATCATGTGTTATACAGTACGATAGAGTTTCACGATCCTCCGAAGTGTTGAAGTGAACAAAGTTCTTATTTTCGGGGCAATTCAATGGCTCCACAAAAAACGAAAATAAAGTCATTTTCCAATCATCCATTAAAAACCATCCAGTCTTCTGCCCCGGAACCTCTGGTCTACAATTGGCACCACTTTCCCCCTCTACCACCACAACTAATCGCCCCATTCAATCAAGCAATTCCGCCTCCCCCACTCCCTCCCTGGCTGTTTGCGCTCTAAAATGTTTATATTTCACTGCACGCTCGATTGGAAAGGATGATCGTGTTCAGTTGCTCAATTCTTATACCGCCTTATATAATACTGATATAATTTTTATAACTGAAACATGGTTAGGTGTAGGCGGAAGACATGTTACGAATAGTGAATTAAGCTGTGATAATAGGTATTCAGTACTCCGGTGTGATCGGGGCTCCCGAGGAGGTGGTGTTTGTATTTTAATTAGGAAAACGCTAACATTTTGTGAGGTCAAGATGGATGACGATATTGAAGCATTAGCGCTGGATGTGTTTTCAAAATCATGTTCAATCAGGATGGCATGTTTTTATGCTACGAATGCTGGATCGCTGGTGGAGCGCAAGAGTCGCATAAAAAGAATATGCGACTCTTTTGAAAATATATGTGATATTACTAAACCAATTTTAATTGTTGGGGATTTTAACCATCCAAGAATTGACTGGCAAAATGTGTCCTTTTTAGATTCTCAAGCCATGGAGGCTACTTTTACAAATGCTTAAATGCTTGTATAACAAACGGTTTATATCAGCAAGTGACTGAAATTACGCGTCCACTTATGGGTACAAGAGACTCAATTGACAAGGAATGGCCAGATTGTAGTATAAACTCAAGTGATTTATCTAGTCATACAAACAGTCTTCTGTCGAATGAAACAATTTCAACTTTTACAAAACGAAGACCCCAGGGGAACATTGATTGATTTAGTTCTTAGTACCGATCCAGCTATAATAGAAGACTTATCTGTTTTTAAATCCCCAATACCCTCAGACCATAACGCTATTTCTTTTAACCTCTTATTTGATTCCGAATACCCTCCTATTGAGGAGGGAGGATAAAAAAAATTTAAGGGTGATTACGACCAAATTATAAAAAAACTAACATTTGTGCCATGGAGATATGTCTTTCTAAACTGTGATACCGTAGATGATATGTATAATCGTTTTGTTGATCAGATGCACGCTGTGATTGAGGAACTTATTCCTAAACGCACTGGCAGGTCTAAAAATAACACTAAGCTTCGTAAGTATATCTCTAGTCTCGAATCACTCATTGAAAAAGACGCGAATCCGCGGTATGAGATCAAACTGAGTAAGGCAAGCAAAAGACTTCGGGTATTAGAAGAATCCAATCTCGATTTTAAAGATTCAAAGTCGTTTTTTAGGTATGCCAATAAGCGCTTAAAGGGAAAAGAGGGTATAACGGCACTAAAAACAGGTGATGTGGTTATCACAGATGATATCTCCAAAGCCGATGCCTTCAAAGATTTCTTTTCCTCTGTCTACGTGGCCGAAGCAGGTTCGACGAGTCCAGCGCTTACGTTCCCCCCGCCAACGTCATCAAAGTGTCGGTATTTATTTGTGTCTGAACATAATATCCTAAAGAAAATAAATAAACTTCCATCTAAATGTAGCCTTACCCCAGATTGTATCCCCCCAATATTTTATAAAAAAAGTGGCCCATGTTATAACGGAGCCACTCTCATTAATTTATGCTAGGTCCTACGAAGAAGGTGTTGTGCCTGACGTTTTCCGACAATCTGTAATAACGCCTGTTCATAAAAAGGATCCAAGTCAAATATTGATAACTATAGACCTGTGGCACAATTATCAATAGCGTGTATAATATTTGAAAAATTACTTGTGGATCATATATTTCACTTCATGCAGTCTGAGGGAGTGCTTGATGAACAGCAACATGGTTTTACTAAGGGAAAATCTACTGCAACCCAACTAGTTGAAATGGTCCAAGATTGGGCCATTTATATTAACAAAAAGAAAACATTTGATTGTATTTACTTTGATTTTTCTAAAGCATTTGACAGAGCAAATCATTTTAAACTCGTACATGAACTAATTGACTTAAATATAGACAAGCACACTGTTTTATGGGTATCAAGTATCTTACGAATCGGAAGTTTTGTGTGCGGGTAAATAACAGTTTTAGTCGGTATGGGGTGTGTCCCTCCGGCGTGCCTCAGGGGTCATGTCTAGGCCCATTATTATTTTGTATATTTATCTTAGATCTCAAAAACGTTATACCGGCAACACTTAAGTATAAACTCTACGCAGACGATCTTAAACTTTATGGGCTTTCTGGCACAGAAGCCGAGAGGGGAATATTACAGAAAACAATTAACTCCATCTCCGATTGGTGTGCCAAAAATGATATGATAATTTCGGTCCCTAAATGCGCCGTTGTGTGTCTGAAGGAAGTCCACGCTTACACACTTTATGGACAAGAGATACCCAGGGTAAACAGCATTCGTGATCTTGGGGTAACGGTTACACCGGAGCTTGATTTTAACATTCACATCACGCAGACTATTCAATCTGCTAGTCTTATATGCGATATGATCTTTCGTTGTTTTATTATTAAATGCCCAATGTTTTATATCCGCCTTTATAATAACCTTGTAGTTCCTAAATTCATCTACAGCTGTGAAGTCTGGCGCCTATATTTAAAAAAACATATTGATGCAATTGAAAAAATGCAGTCCAAATTCCTTCGACGTGTTGCAATGAGATGTAAGGTTGAGCGTAGCAGTCTCGACTTACCACCTATATCGGAACGACACTCGAGAGCAGATTTTAAAATGTACGAACGAATTTGTCAGTCGAATAGGCTTTCCATCTTTTTAATATTCGCAAAAACAATCTGCGCAGCACCCAAACCATATCGTCGAAAGTAGTTGCACGTTCTGACCGAATTAATAATATGTTTTCGTGGCGTTTGGCGAGAATGTTGAGAACCATGAACTAGTCATATATTCTTATTCTGCACTACCGCATATGTTACGCAATGGTACTATTTCATTCTATTATCTAGTAAATTGTTCTCTATACTTCCATTATTGCACAATGTATATATTTAATACAGGACTTTTGTGAATAACTACGTACATAATTGTCAACCCTTTGAATATAATAAAGGAGCACTTGAATTGAATTGAATTGAAAGTGTTGTAAGTGCTTAAGGAGATGCTTAGGCCATTGCGATAGACGCCGCAGCGTGTCCAGCAGTTCAGTCAATAGCTGAACTCGCAAGATGGGAGAAGTGATCTAGTGATGTAAAAGAACCACTATTTGTGACTGATGCATATGCTTAGAAGTTACCCAACCCAGGTGTTAATAAATCATAGTACTTTATATGATGTAGCTTTATATGATGTTCAATCTCGCAAACGCGCAGAAAGTCATAAGAAGATTCGGAATATACAACAGAGTTGACTGACCTATTTGCAGGCATTTGCACTTGCGATGCCATAAAACTAATCCTTTTTTAAGCCTGTCTAGGGGTCTATCGATAACGACAGCTTGTGTCCATTTCAGCGTCATAGCCCATGCTACGACAACAGCAACGACAGCACTGACAACAACAACAACAACAACAACAACGAATATACTAATGGCTATTACATCTACTAGGAATGTTGCCCCTTCTCGTGTTCGTACGCGTTAGTTGCACTGTGTGGATGCTTTAGGACTCGATTGGGCCTTAACCGTCCTATTTGGACCAGACATCATATCAACCTCTCTTTCTATCAGGTATCCTAAAGGGGGCAGGATACGAGCAACAGCAATTACGCCTCGAAGCCGACGTTTCGCAAGCAGAGTTGCATACTCAGCAGCCTCGTTCCTGATGGTAAGAGGTTCATAGCTCTAGGCCGGTGAAGGGCAATTAGAGTACCAGTAAATATGGCCCGTGCCAAGCGACCGGCGGTGAGGCGGAAGAGACGGCGGGCGGCTCTCAACATATATATATATATATATATTTGGAATTGCTGTCTTTAAGTCGGCAGCTTACAGAAACAGTCGCCTACTTTAAGCGAATAAACAAACTGAAAATGGCCGACCTTTGAACATAAATGAAGCTCCAGTTCCTCATAACTGATGGCATACTGGCAGATATGGCAAGCGGTAAATAGAACGAATGCGCCAGATGTCGTGTATGATTTTTTGGCCGTAACTATGGAGCGGCCTACGTATATTTTTTTCTGGAGCCGTCTTCTCCGGACGATAAATTTAATTAATTTCCGAAATTCCTTATTGAGCTTGAAACTTCTATTATTAGACATTTCAAACAAGTGTAACGATTAAGGGCATTTTACAGAAAAGACCATCGCCCGTGTCCGACATATATATAAATAAATAGTTGGTGCATGCAACTCATTATCTACTGCTCCATTGCTTGTTGCTCACAGAGTGCAAACTGCCAGTTTTCGTATACTTCACTTTACTGTAGTGTCGTGTATAAGAATACATTTCGGTTCCGTCTCATTTCACTTCAGCGTACTATCTATAAGTATATTATAATAATGCAGTATAGTAAAAATCAATGGACCTTCTTAGTATCGATTTGCACACATGTATGCATACGCATATGCCGATATACGCCGATTCATATTTGCTACTAAATTTTAGATTATCTACATAATATTTAAAACAGGAGCGGTGTCTAAAGTAAGAATGTATATATATATATATATATATATATATACATATAAGAATAAATTTCGGTTCCGTCTCATTCCACTTCAGCGTACTACCTATAAGTAATATTGAATAATGCAGTAATAATATGTAAAACAAGAACGGTGTCTAAAGTAAGAATGTATATATATATATATATATATATATATATTCACTACCTCCTCCTATAAACGTAAGATGCGTAGCCACACAAATAGGTGCACTATGGTGTTTATGAACGCCATTCTGTCGCCCTCACCTGTAGTAGTCCATCTCGCTGACCTTGGTCATGATCTTGTGACGGAGTTCAGGCACAGATCTTGAGCGGCGCCGCTTCGGTCTGCCCGTTGAGCCCAACGGTTCGTCGTCACGTTCGGCTAACGAAAACGACCGCGCCAAATAGCGAGCTGCCTCTTGCATGCCCTGCAAGAACCCACCAATCAACCGTCAGTCTTACTGTGCATGCCTACACATTTTTTCTAAAAAGACGTGGACGTCTTTTAGTAAAAATAGTTCTCTCAGCTAGAAGGTTTTTGCGAGGACGGGTAAGTGACCATCCTAAGGTCCTAGAGTGTGCAGTCTCCGAAATATAATGGATACTCTATGAACGCTTAGCCCAGATAGTAAATTTGTTTGTCTTGGACTGTCTTGGGAATCTTGGACAACATTATTATTATTATTATTATTATTATTATTATTGTTATTATTTATTACATGTTAAACGATGTTACAGTTGAGAGGTCTGAACGTATTATTGCAAAGTTTTTTTTAAATATTATTATTATTAATTATTATTAAATATTATTATTATTATTATTTATAACATGTTAAATAATGTTACAATTGTGAGGTCTGAACGTATTATTGCAAATTCTTTAAATAATTATTTCACTCCATGGCGCCTAAAATAGATGCCGCGTTTCCTCTGCAAACGGCCAAAGACAACGCTTGCCTCAAGAATTGACCTTCTCTTCGGTCGCTTGTGACCTCCTGAATTCGCTTACTCAAATATTTGAGAAATGCTTCGGTTCCCTTGCTGATTGGTCCTAGCGTCTCCATGGCAATAGGCACAAATATATATCTTGTTTCCAGTCCAGTGTATTTAAACCGTTTTCTGGCGTCCGCATGCTTTGCTACCCACCCCGGCTCAACAGAGCTGTGGTGTAAATAGGAAGCCGCGGTTGTGCACGAAACCGTTGCATCCCAAGCTAGGGACTTTCCATGTGACCATAATGCAATGGTCACCCCATCATGTCTTTCTTCGCCAGCGAACACTAAACCTCTCGGTTCAAGTGTAGATGGTATACCGGCTTTCCTAAGGGACTTATTATTATTATTATTATTATTATTATTATTATTATTATTATTATTATTATTATTATTATTATTATTATTATTATTATTATTATTATTATTATTATTATTATTATTATTATTATTATTATTATTTTTAAAACATTAGATTAAGATTTAGATAACACGGTGGTAAGAAGCAAAAACATCGTATGTATTGGATGTTCTAGTGGTGCGTATACGGACTTTCAGCCTTACAAACTACACGAGAATAATGTTGTAATACACATAAGACTGTAAATAAAACGCGTTTAAAAAATAAAAGACGTGTATTGCGCTGGTACATAATAACTTTTTATTAAGAATAACTTTTTATTAAACTTTACAGAATAACTTTTATTAAGAAAAAATTGACCTGAACACGTTCGTAATTATTAAGAAATTACGAACGTGTTTAGGTCAGTTTTTCTCCAACCCATTGAGCTTTTGCGCGTGCAGGATGCTGTGAATCCTTGCACTTTTAAGTCCAAATGGCGAAGTAAACTCTGGGAAGACCTATGCTTCATCATAGACAAACAAAGGATGTAATAAATAGCCCGAGGCTCGGCGGTAGCGCACAGGAAGTAGCATAATTTAATTTGTTAGCGTCCTCTTCCGGGTGAGGAACCCATTGAAAGCACTGGGGCAACACACAACTTACTTAAAGACATAACAACTAGCTGTGTGTTTAGCCTAAAAGTCCTAACCTAAGGTGTATGTTTCTAGTTGGGACTAGGGTAGCTGTGTCTCCAAACAGAGAAAACTTTTCTCTATTGCCAAAAGCTTGGGTAGACTTGGTTTGCCGTTCACATTTAAGGCTTGCTTACCGAGCTCGCCTGAATCGTTCAAACGGCCCTTTCGAACTCATGCGTCTAATTCTTGCGCGGGCTACCTAAAAATAGGATTTAATACAAGAGTAGTGGTCCTGGAAGGATCTTTTACGAATATTAGGTTGAGTCGTCCGATGTTTTAGTAGGGGAGTTGTATAATCTATTTAACCGGGTACTCAGCGGGGACACATACCCTAGGCTTGACATGAGGCCAAGTATACTCTGCCATTCAAGGGCAAAAACGATGAAAACGTGGACGATTCTAATCTCTACCAGGGTGCCGCTAAGCTGATCATCTCTCGAGTGTTTCCAACTGTGGAGTCTATAGGAAACCACTGCATATATATATATGCAGTGGTTGTCTATACACTCCACAGTTGGAAACACTCTTGAGATTATCAACTTGGCAATATATATATATATATATATATATATATATATATATGACAATATGTATAACAATGTTTTTGTTTCCTTTAGTTAGGCACACATTCTAACTCATATAATGGATCAAAGGCATAACAGAATAATTTATATTTAAACCAAACATTCAAACTGTAGCTCTTATAGGGTTATCTGTACGATTCTAGGCTCTACCGGGGTGTCGCTAAGTTGATCATCTCGAGAGTGTTTTCAACTGTGGAGTGTATAAAAACCACTGCATAAATATATATATATATATATATATATATTCACCGAGCAAGATGACTTAGTGGCAAAGCCTGTAATTTGCATTCGGGAGGACTGGGTTCAAGACCCAGACCGGCCACTCTTAAATTGGTTTGCATGGTTTCCAATATAGACAAGGTAAATGCCGGAGTGGATTAAAATTAGCCATGACATGAATAAACCGTACACGGGCAATTGCCTTAAGAAAAATCTTTTTAAAAAAAAATTGTTTAAAAAAAACAAATATATATATATATATATATATATCTACATACTCCACAGTTGAAAGCACTCTCGAGATAATCAATATGTATATATATATATATATATATATACCATGCACTAAACAATGTTTTTATTTCCCTCAGTTAAGCACACATTCTAACTCTTATAGTGGACCAAAGGGATAGCACAATAATTTGTTTTCAAACCAAACATTCAAATTCAGTTGTGGCTCTCATAGGGCTTTCTGTACGTGCCTATACGCACATAGGATTAGCGAACGATAATTGCTTTTGAAAAGCGTACAAAACCATAAAGAAAGAATACCAATTTGGTTGCAAGACGTAGCCTAGTCGTTTCATTAAACGCTCCTTAGTATAAATCGCATGCCTTTGATTCTAGTCTAACAACTGGCAACAATTATCTTAGTGAGCCAATACAATTACTATCTGTCATTCGGCCAAGATCGAATCATTGCTTCTTCCAGAAATGGAAATGTTTGAGGACCTGCATGAGACACGCTACGTCGGTCTAACATCGCGAAACGCCAACGCTCAATCAATGACAAAGATGAATAAGCGAGAGCCGATGAGCTGCTAAGATGACGATTAGGCGTACTCGACTGTATACGTAAACATGCGCATATACATATATGAAGGGATATATCTGTATATATATATATATATATATATATATATGAAGGGATATATATATATCTATATATATATATATATATATATGAAGGGATATATATATATATATATATGAAGGGAGAGGAGAGAGACTTGTTGACGACCGCTGATATCGAGTCCCTCGGCTCGTGAGTCTCTAGCTCCGCCTAAGAAGAGCGCGAAGCTTCGTTGAGCCGACCGCCACGAAGACTGTCGCAATGGGCGCGTCATGTGAAGTGGCCGGACGCCGACACAGCCGGCTATTACGTATGCAACGAGCAACAAGAGAGGCAGAGAATGACACGAAGGACATCCGTTGTAACGTCATGGACTACTCATTTGTCCGTCGAGAAACACAACTTGTTTTATTTTTCTTTATACTCTTTCTTCATTTAGCTCCTCTTCCCCCCCCACCTCCCCCCACGTAACAGCTGAAACGCTACTAAAGACGCGATGACAAATTAAGAAGACAACGAGACAACAACAACAACAACAACAACAACAGAAAGAGAGAAAAATGGCACCAATAACCATAGCACCGATGACGCCGACTAGACCAACATCCAAGTCAGCGGAGCTGGCAACAAAAGGTGATGAGAAAGACCTGACAGTAGTAACGATACGCATTACTATCAAGCATGGCCGTCAACGACGCCGTTCATGACAGCTGTTGATGGGCGATCCCATCGTTCAATGGCCAAGTGAGTATTGTACATACTCTAGTTGGGCGCCAGCTAACCGTTACCCTCGGCTTGTGAAAGGGAAGAATCTCTTCGAGTGCTAAACGAGCCTCCGTTCGCCGATTTGACGACGAGATTGTGGATCAAGCGCGTGTGAACAAGCCTCGCGACAAAACGTCGCGTCGTCCTGAACCAGTTTACGTCGGCGCCGTGTCCTGAACCAGTTTAATGAGCCGTACATGGTTGCCATCTCGAAGGCCAGGGTGCAATATGCTTAAAAAGCGTTGGTTTTTGTCAAGGACTAGCTCTAGAAATAGATTATATATATATATATATATAGAGAGAGAGAGAGATTTGTAATATGATTAACATGGCAATGCATTAGCATGCCGATTTCCTAGATTAGCTACGACCACTTGGTGTAATGGCCAAGATCAGCAATCAGCTACCATCATTAGCGCAGACAGACTGCAGACAGCCGTTTCAGTTGGTCTAAGAGAGAAATGGCTCGAACGTCAGCACGTTTGGCTATAATTAGTGGATACGCTAGCGGGGTACGTGTGTCGCTATTCGGACTTATATAGAAAATGCATCGCGATCAACTTGAGCATTTAGCCTGCCTCAGGACTGTCTGTATTGACGTGCATAATTGATTTATATGCGTATATATATATATATATATATATATATGTATATTGCCGTATATAAATATGTTTGTATATTTGTACTCTATTTGCCAAGTGTTACCCCAGTTGCTCGCCATAACAGGAAGGCGAGGAGGCAATCCAACCAGTAAGAACTAATGTCCAAAGGCAGTTACGTTGAGCACGTCACGTCACTCATCGCAGAGCGAGATTATATGTAGTAATAACCTCGTCGTTGTCCAGACAGCCCGCGCCGGCCGCCAAAGAGTGCAGTCGGCCATAAAGGTTGCGCGGTAAGTAGGAGATACCACAGGAGAAATTAAGAACACCTAGGACGAGCTGACGTCCAGAAGAATGACAGCGGCAGGACGCAAGAGACGCAAGACACGAACGCAAGTAGAACTACGTTCATGCACTCATCACCATGATCCAGGACATTAGTCCATAGGCGATAGTGCGCGTGTTTGATAGAGAGCATGCATTGGCAACATTAGTCATTCGTGCTCACTCGAACGATGAGATGAGGCGGGACCTCAATCGATCTAGCGGTTACAGCCCTGCTAATGGCAGGCATACTCCTAAGTATGCACGCAGATGCAGATAATTCACGATGTTCGATGACCCGAAACTATCAAAAAGTAGCAGAAACGGGGGGGGGGAAGGAGGGTGGCAGAGTTGAAGTGTCTATATAGCCTTGCGACGAGCATTCAACCCTAGGTAAGGCAAAATCCGCGCGAGGCAAGATAAACGTCATATGATGCTATTCCCAAGCATATGCGTATCAGCGGCGGCCCCTTTATGTGCTATCTCACATAATAAATAATATTGAAACGATCGACCAAACATGATGAGGGTCATCGTAAGGTGATCCATAGAGGCAGACCCCGTTTTACAAAAAAAAAAGCTATTGTATTTTTTCTATATGGGTGGCAATCGTAAAGTTCTGCACAACACTTGCTAATATAATTTATGATCGATGCATTATTATATTTAAACCCGGTGTTTATGTTACACTCTATAAGGCGCCTATCCGAACCAAGCTGCTTAGAATAGGCGCCTTAGTGTTTGCCCCGTTTTCTCGTGCGGGAACAATTATACTAATAGTGTATACAATTATTTCTTTAAGCATTTAGGCTGAAAACGTTGATTTAAAGAAATGAATGAGCTGTCTCAAATATGACGTGACACAATTTCCTTTGGATCCGACAATTTGAGTACTCAGAGCTTTGTAGTTTTTAGGACTTTGGCACATTATTATTATTATTATTATTATTATTATTATTATTATTTGCGTTGAACGAACGTTGTTACTGCTATGATTTAATTTAGTGTCCGCCCATGGCCCCTATAATAGAAGCCGCGTTCCCTCTGCAAACAGCCAATTATCATCAGCCTCGGAAACATCACCTTGCGAGGGTTAGCCGTAATATTCTTTGTATGTTTTGGGAGTATCCCCTGCCGTGTCGAAAACTTATAAGACCCAGCGTTTCCAAAACAATAAGGCAATAGGCATGAACTGGGTGGAACCTCGACAGCTCGAGATACTTTCTTCGCTTTTCCGGATCTGCGGGTTCTGCAACCCATCCACACTCGATCTAACTGTGCCGAATATATGATAACGCCGCCGTGCATAAGTTAGTTACATCCTAGACATTGTATTAGCCGTATGACTATAGACGCATTATTATTATTATTATTATTTGTCAAGAAGAAACCATTAGACCAGCCAGCCCTGACTCTGACCTTCTGGGTCATAGGGAAACTGCTGATTAGAGATGTGTCGATTCGGAACACTTATGCTAATCAAGGACGTGTCGATTCGGAACACTTATGCGGCAAGCTATACGACGATCTCCTGCACTCTGCCAAGCGTTGTACTCAAAGAGGAGAGGAATTAGACGCGTCATTACGAAGCTTTGGGGAACGACCACACTGTCATCCATAAGAATCAAAACGCGTGGGGACGGGAGGGTCATGGCCATAACGCGGACAAGCGGCTAGATCATCGAAGAGTAGAACGGGGATAAACGATCACAGCGTCAAGGTAACAGTGAATCTTGACACGCTGTTGGCATATTGTTTCCATGGATCCATCTTGACATACGTCTCAACATGTAACATGGTGATCAAATTGACATACAAATGGCGACAATTAATTGAAGAAGAGGGTATAGCGTTCAGATATACTTCGAGGTATAACACAAATAAGACTCTAAGCACTGCTGTGAGTTCATGCAGAACTCCACAAGTATTGTCAGCGAGGAAAAAGGTTTCTCTAAGAATTCCTCTACGAATGATAACCATGCAAGTAACACTCTGCATGTAGAGATACAGACTCAAATCGTCAATATTCACCTACATTCTACCCTCTACCCCATGTCCCGCGTCGTCTTACGCAGAATGACTAGATGCCACGACAAAGCTAGCATAGATATTTACTAAGCGAAGCTCCAAGCGCCGATTTACAAAGGAACGCTGGAAGAAACGCAAGCCTCTCTGAAGCGATGGTGTTACGTCGCTCTACTGATCCAGTGTAACTCCCTCGCAGGATGACTGTGTTCAGAAAGCTACGCGGTCAGAAATTAGGAACGATACAACCAAGTCTGCCATGGAATCAGAAGCGTCCTAGATTCGGGTCCCATTTTAGAACGTCCCAGTCAGCATGCACTAGATACATTCATAAGCAAAACATCGCCCGGAGCTGTTTAAAAAGACTCTCGAGCAGCACCAACCACCGAGACCGAGCCGTATTTTTTAGCGGCACAATAGTTCTAAAGCGGAGGCAACCTCAAAGCCTTGTATTGCCTCAGCTAGGCATCATCCGGTATGCTTGTTTCTTTCTCAACGGCGTGCGCGTTGAAGATAGGTGTTCCAATCTGCAAGCCATTCTTATGCAAATAATGTGGAGATTATTTTATTGGTCTACATCCCTTGAGTTGCCCAGTCAGTGGGCCCCCTGACATTCAGAGCTCAACAGCGTGGTCAAGGAGCTTTCAAAAATACCGATAAATCATCCACACCAGAAATGACAGCTACTTGTAACACAGGGCCTGATTGAGTGACTATCCCATTATGAGCTCATGGGAAATACTAAGCGTGGGATGTGTAAGCGGTCTCGTTTGTGGCGGTCTTATCCGTGAAGCCGTGAAGACAAATTCCTGGCTAGGATATACATATTCGTATCTACCGCAATGGAGACCCTGGAACCCACCAGTAAGGGATCTGACATATTCCTCAAACATTTAGCTAAATAATAATCACGGGAGATCGACGCGAGGCGCAGTTTCTGAGGGAGATGCTGTAATCGGCTGCTTCCATTGTGAACGCCATGGGTAAACTAGTGAAAAATAAAGGTCAAGTAGACGCTCACACCTCACAATTGTACTAATGATACTGATAATGATAAATTAATTAAGAATGATTATGCAAGGATACAGTCATTAGCACTGATAGTCATGACTACTAAACAGCCGTCACCCAAGCTCTTCATAATTGCATTTTTTTAAAAATTAAAAATGATATATATATACCAAGTGAGCTGATGTATATGTAGAAGTCGAATTAAGGCATTACATGACGGACGATAGGTTAAGAAGATACAGTGAGTAAACAACGGGCAATGGGAATAAAAACAAAATGAGGCAGGAGGGTGGAAACTGCAGAAAGACAACTAGCACTCAGTAGTCAGCAATAGACAGACACATTTTTACTGTAAACAGTGGGCAAATTAAAAATAGGGTAAAATCAGCATACACTCATAAGTGACAGGTAGAACTAACGGAGAAAACTAGTTAAATGAATCGGGGGTATGAAATCCGCAAGGGGTGGGATAGAATGGTTATACGATTATAAATAGGGCGGTGGGCTGTCAGCGAATGCGAGAACAGGTATGTTAGACACAAGGTTGCAGCGGGCCTGCTATGAGAACGGAGAGGGTAACGGTTTGTCGGGTATGGTAAAAGACAGAGGAATCGATAGATCATCTGGTCAGTGAGTGTGAATGATTGGAGGAGACTTGGAACTCAGAATTAGGGGAAGCGTCAGCATTAGGCAAGTATGCAGATAAACATTAGCTCGAAATTAAGAGAAAGCAGATGCTATCCCGATGAAAGGTGCTCAGCGCATCAAAAAACGTGGGAGTGCAACATAATGAATTATTAGCTGCAGCGTTATGCGCCCCCCATATAGAAGGTTGATATGTGTAAAAAAAAATACACTTGAATAAAAACATAACAAAAACATAAATAAATATTGAATTAACTCTCAATCAATTATTAAATATACATTTTAAGTATGTATACATTTACATAAATATATATATATATATATATATATATATATATATATATATATATATATATATATACAATTAAGCGTATTATATCACGGCATGATTCAGGGGGTAGTGCTCAGAGGTAACGGTTTGCCGGGTATGGTAAAAGACAGGGGAATCGGTAAATCATCTGGTTAGAGAGTGTGAATAATTGGAAGAAATTAGGAACTTAGAATTAGGGAAAGCGTTAGCATTAGCCAAGTATGCAGAAAAAAGAGGTCGAAATTACGAGAAAGCAGACGCTATCCTAACGAAAGATGCTCAGCGCATCAAAAAAAGTGTGAAAGAGCAATGTAATTAAGTATTAGCTGAAGCGTTATGCGCCCCTGATATCGAAGGATGATATGTATAAATACACTTGAATAAAAACATAACATTAACATAAATAGATAATCAATCAACTCTCAATCAATTAATAGATATACATTTTAAGTATGCATATAAATACACATATAGACAAATATTTTTATATAAATATAAATTAGAGCGTATTATTTGACGGCATCGTTCAGGGGGGTAGTGCTCTAGTCATGGTTGTCATCTGTTGAGGTGTTCCCGGGGTCGAATTTAGTTTGAGCGATACATCTCGAGAATGGATGATAACCATAACACTGAATATCAGGGCCATGCTGCCACAAGAACTGTTGGTAACACCCTATATATGTTCTAGCCTTTGAATTTTTAAAATCCTAAATATCTCAAAATGTCCGCTTATGCTGCTGTTCGGGTGGCAAGCATATTTAGGTGCACATTGTGCAAACAAGTAATAAGTCAATCAATGAATAAAGGAACATTTGCATATAAATATGTATAAATATTTGCATATAAATACACAAACAATTGCATTTCTATATAACTAAACATTTGTATATACATTCAAGTACAAATATAGGTATACACATTTAAAAATGAATATATTATACATATACGACTCCGACGATGCATCAACACGACGTGCCTGTTTCGATATGGTCGGCGATGGCAGTGTTGGCCCACTGGTGACCGCTGGCGGAATCTGGTAGGCTAGTGGGGCGGGCAACGTGGGCGCGATTGCGGAGTTCGCGAGCGTGGCCGCGTACGAGCCTAGCGGCGGGGGCGCTAGAGGGGCGGCCAGCGGAGCAGCGGGGGCGCCGCAGAGGGGCGCGAGAGACAACGACTCGGCGTGTCCGGCTTCGCCCGAACGGTGGTTGACGGCGACACTTGGCACGAGGCCAGCCGGCGTTTGCACGAGAACGTAGGGCGCCGCCTGAACGGTCACCTGGGGCGGTCGCGGATCGAAGTGGGCGTACACGTTAGCGTAAGCGGCTGCCGCCGACAGCATCGGAGGCGTCATCGGTGGAGGTGATGGAGATGCTGTTGTTGTTGCTGCTGCTGCTGCTGTTGTTGTCGTTGTGTTTGGGTGCAGCATAGGCGACCCGAGCCGCTCGGAGCCCTGGCTACTCATGTTGCGCGCGGTCGTAAGAGCGAGTGCTGACGATGAAGAAGAGCACCTGTACCAGACCCGTACAATAGCGTCCTGCAACAACAGCGGCCTCTTACAAGACCACTAACTCGACGAAGGCGATCGTAATAGTAGTGCTAGGGAGGTCATTGTGACACAATGTAGACGAACATTCGCAAGGCGACGACGGGCACCCGTGATATCAGGAGTGGGAGTGGTGGCAGCTGGGTCAAACACGCGACCAACGCAAACTTGTTCCTCCGAATAGTCACAGAGTCACGTGCCCTTTGCGCACATGTCTACACAGCGCATTTGCGGGCGTCGAAGCGAACTTCCACCTTGTAACAGTGAGTCCTTTCGGATATTTCCGATACTGTCAGAAAGATACTTTCACTTCTGCTGCTTCTCGTGTGCGACCTTGAGTCCGAGCATCACGCCGTCAAAATCACAACCACGACCACTACTTCTTTATGGCGCCATAACGAGAAATAAAGCAACATCTATCTACCTTACTGTTTATCAATCAATCTATGCAGGTGATGCAATTTAATCAGTTCATTGGTGAAGTCTATCGATCGTTTGATCTGTCCATCTGCACACCTGAGTCGTGCGATAGATCGTAACACACCGCACAAACACAGCTCACTAAATGACTAGTTGTTATTCAGATAAGACGATGATCGGTGACGACTTTTGCCGATCCACAACCGCTGTCACAATCACTGTCACAACTTTTCAACGTTTTTTTCCCACGTCATTTCTTCGACATTTTCCGCCACTAGTAATTCCTTTGGCAGGGGGTGGTTTTCAAGCAAGGTCAGATCGCAGGTTTACCAGGTCCCACTGTAAGCAGCGGCAACCGCTGCGTATAGCTCCGCTCGTGATCACAACCACGCATCAGCAGGCAATCAGCAGCGTGACACTTTTCTCTATGCTCTCTCAATGCGACACAGTTTTCAAACACGTCAAACACTTGTACTAGTTTTAGCCGTTGGTTGGCGTTCAACAAACTAACAAGTTCAACATGCAGCAGCAGAGATTGTTGCTGTTGTTATAGTTGTTGTTGTTGCTGGTGGTGGTGTTGTTGTTGTTGTTGCTGGTGTTGTTGTTGTTTTGTAGTTGTCGCCGTCGCTAGTGCCACAACAGCCAGCAACAGACAGATCGACAACAGTGTGTCGCTCCCCCGCAGAGAACCGTCTGTGTTTGTTGATCAGCTCTTGTCCCCCCATCACATCACCACCATCACCACCATTTCCACCACCACCACCATCATCCTAATCATCACGATTTTCTCCTCCTCATCCTCCGTTCAACAGTTGATCCGCTCACAGTAGTGGAGGGGAGGCTGTGCAGTTAGACCAGTAGCATTTGCAGTGACATGGCCTCTTGACGCGCTCTTGCTTGGGTCCCTCCAGTCGCCTGCTCCTTTCCAGAGTCCTTCCTCTTTCTTCTTCTTCTCAAGTTTACCTCGCACCGTGTGTCACCCAGCCGTCCCGCTCCGCATACACGAACGAAACTAACGTGTCGTTGATGGTGGTAATGGCGTAGATGTTGATGTTGTTGTTGCTGTGGCTACTGTTGTTGTTGATCTTGCCGCCACCGAGAGGAGATGGCTGAGCTGCTGGAGTGGCCGCAATGACCATTTCCACTCTCGGCCGCGGCTGGCCATTGACGCTTTCCTGCAGCGCGGTTCGTTTCTTTCTATTTTCTTCTTGTCTCTGCTGCAGCAGCAGCAGTGGTGACAACAACAGCAACAACAAAAACAAAAACAACAACAGCAACAACAAACAACAACGATTGCAGAAAGAGGAAGACGAAGAAGAAGAACAACAACAACAACAGTAACAACAGCAGCAGCAGCAACAACAACAACGACGCGCCGCCTGTCTGGTCGATTTATTCACCGACGATTACGACGTCTACGTAGACGACGATTCGACTCAAGGAGTAACAAAATGAGCTCACAAATCACTAACAGGCTGACTGAGTCGATCAATCTAGAGAGTGATGAAGCTCAGCCCGACTCTGGCAGCAGTAGCAAGATTTGTTGACTGGTGCTGCTCTGATAGTGACTGATACTAACGTTGCTGTTGTCTGCAATCGCCGTGGCCCGTCACGACGTTCATGCGATGGCAATTGTTGCTTTTCTCTGCCCTGACCCTTACGTCTCATCCCCTATCTCCTTCCTCCCTTCCTCCCTCCCTTCCTCCCTTTTCGCGACCTAGTACATCCAATTGATGGCGTGCGATGCTCAATCAATATTGACTGTTCCTTTTCGTCTCCCCTCACCTGTTTAATCTTCTTCTTTTCCTACGATTTTCTTTTTTCCTTTTTTTTGTCTCCTCCTTCTTCTTATTCTTCTTTTGACGTCTCTATCTTGTTTTTCTCTTGGCAAACGGACTGAGACCACCCGCGTCGACAGCAACGACCCATCATCATACGGCTGTGCGGTGGCCGTAGAGTTACAACCGATCATCGAGTGTCCGAGCGCGATTATCAAGCAGCACAACAGCTCCTACTGTTCCCCCCGTTGTTGTTGTGGTTAATGTTGTTCTTTTTGTTGTTTGTTGTTGTTGCTGTTGTTGTTGTTGCTGCTGTTTTTGGCGCGCTTGCTTCTCTGATGATGCGCTGTTGTTATTTGTCTTCATGTTGTTGCGTTTGCCGCCGCAAACAACAACAACAACAACAAAAAAAACCAAGGGGAGCAGGAAGCCACGCAAAGTGAGTCGTGGTCATGTCTGCCTCGTCACGAATCATCGCCACGCGCGCGCGGCCGTCACCGTCCGTAGCGACACCCTTGCGCGCGGCCTCCAGGATCGCAGCAGCAGCAGCAGGCGCAGTAGCGATGGCGGCGGCCGACTGGAAACCGTGTTGGATTACCCTTGCCCGTTTGTTTGAGGAACTGACTGACTGCCCTTAAGTCGCGCTAAGAGACAAACGACCACAAGCAGAGCGGTACGTGAAGAGGGTTAGTAGGTTTGGCAAAGAGAAAGGGGGAACTGGCTGGCGGAGAATGGACGTACATGGCCGGCCATCAATCGCCAGTACACTTGCAGAAACGAAATACATAGTCGTCGTGGGTAGCAGCTGTCAACCGTAGTCCTAGTAGGAGTAAAGTTTTCGGGGGCTGACCCTCAGCCAAGATTTAACGTCCTGGAACTGTTTTGCTCACATTGCTTCATAGACGAACGACCCCCCCCCCATAAATACAAATCGGTGCGACGGTGGGGCTCGAACCCGCGCACCTGCTATGTGTCATCCTCCGGTTGCGACTTGGCGCTACCTTAATCCACCACACCACCGGGGAATCGACAATACTAGTAGTAGCAGCAGTAATAGTACTGCTCAGGGTTAAGTGAAAGACTATAGAATGGTTCCAACTCCTCGCCTCTTCCTAAGGCCATTTAGGTGAGAGGTTTTTAGTGGGTATTATGCCAACAACATCGGCATCGAGTCTTACACTACCCGCTTTGGATGTGCGTAAAAACACTTTCCCTCTCATCAAAAAAATTAAAAAAGTAATAGTACTGCTGCTCGTGGAAGTAACAAGAGCTGCACAACTGCTGGTTGCTGCACGATACGTTGCGTAGTGCAGCCAGTGTCGCATCAGCGGCAATGCTGCCATAAGGACTCTGTTGGGGAAACCCTAGATATCTTAACATGTCCGGCCCTCGGTGCGTTGAAGATATACCTCAGGTCAGGTTTCAAGCCCGTAGGGGACGGAGGATAGTCTCGAATTAAAAACAAACCCCTTATCAATTTATGCCAACAAATCAGGATTGATTGACAACAATCAATCATATTAATATTGCCAAAGAGGATCATATGGTTATTGCTGGCAGACTCACGGGGTACTAAGTCTGATAGCTTCGATGCCGCGATTTAGAGTAATTCAGTGAACTGTAACAAAGATCGTGCAACTTACGTAATGTTAGACAAGACGAAAAGCCTAAACCGGCATGGTTGGCAAATGACGGAAAAACGATCGATAAAAACATCTTAAGGTGATACCGAGCCACGGGCAAGGTTGCGGTGTTATCTTTTACATGGGTTGACATATGCTTCCTTTAGTTTTCTACTTAGGCCATTTTTACTCGTGTTATAGTAGTCTTAACGGAATGCTCGGAGATACTCAAGACATGCTATAGGACATGGAGTGGTCAGCTAGGAGCTGCTTGCTGACATTGGTAGTTCTTTTTGAAGATTATAACGCTACTCCGACTACATGGGGGCCAGTCAACGCCAACAGATAAGACGCAGGGGTGCTAGATTAGCTAGCGGTGGGCACATGTTATAGTCTTTTGAAACGGACGTTTAGAACCTCTCCTGCCGTATTGTTGTTTTGCGGCTCCGAAGATCTCCGCCCGAGCTCCCTTCGGGTGTGCCGCAGGAGATAGTCCACACTCACTTCTGGCACAGCTGGGGAAGGGCAAGGAGGAATTCGACGTAGACATAGCGGGGAGGGGGCAAGGAGAAATTGACGTAGGGGAGGGGCAAAGAGGAATTCGACGTAGACATAGAATAGTGTATGACATAGCGGAAGTAACGCTGGAAGAGATTGAGGCGGACCCTGGAAATACTTTCTTTTCCGCAAAGTCCCCGGCCAGAAAAGTGTCTCTTCCGAGGTAATGAAGATGTTCGTCGGAAGGTGGCCGACGGACTTTAAGGCCTTTGCGACCACTCTTCTTAGAGAGGGCAGATTTCCACAGACCATGGCAAAGGACTAGCCTTGTGCTGGGCTCCACAACCAGAAAATAGCCTAGAGGAGGGGGGAGCCAATGGCGCTGTATGCTTTTCTTAGCTTCCGGAAATTCATTTTGTACAGGCAGTACGGCAAATATCAGCTTCTAGTGCAGGATTCTTACCGACTACACATTATTTTCCTTTGCGCCCTTCCAAGGTTCGGAATTGTGGTACTGCTTTGAAGCCATGAGGAGGGCCTATGACCTGCTAACCTCGCGGAGAGTCTGGTTATATATTACTCTCTAGTACGCCTTCCCACTCCTCAAAACCACCAATTCGATAATGGACCACTCCCGCGCCCATGCAATGCTTGTAGGTTCAGTCCAACTTTTAAGTGATCCATTGTTTACTTCGCTCTTCCGTAAGTGAGTCTCAGTGTAGCTGGCAGGCAAGAACTAAGAGAACGTCAGTACTTACCGTGCGGAACTCTTGGCACATATCTACCACCATGCCCCGCCAAGGCGCGCAGGGGGCCCGCCGGTTGCCGACTAGGTCTCCCCATACTGATGTGCCACACATGGCTATCGATTATGCTAAATGTGGTGCCATCGATTTTCCACCAGGCCGAAAACCAGCCCTCAATGAAGTCTGGTTTATTTTATTTTTACAAATTCAGCAATCTTAGAGCGGGGCCGTATGGCAAGTAACTGGGCTGCCTCGGGTGGAATGCCATCCGGTTCCAGGGGCTTTACTGCACGTAAGATTTTATCAGCCGTAGCCGGCGGATATGTCCGAATCTGCAACATAGTAAATGGGACTCGCAGTGCCTGCTGAGGAGAAACAGCGCGGCCGCCAGCTCCGCAGTTTTTTGCCAGTGCGAGGGGGTGGGTAGCGGAGCTAGCCCATAACCGCCTTGTAGGGCAAGTTTCAGGCATCTATCTTTACCCCGCCCCACCAGCTTTTTCCATACCACCTGCCTTAGCGCGTGCCACCGTACTCTTAAATAAGGAATATTTTTTTTCTGTAAGCGCTCTCTATATAAACGAGTTCTAGAGCATTTGCCGCGTATAGAACTCTTCAGCCTCTCGCTGCATATAGTTAAAGTTGGAGAAACCATCTTATTAGTACTCCCTCCAACCTCAAACAAGACATTGCGGTGGAAGCCACAGTGTCACAAAGCCGGGCTTTTGCTGACCATTCTGGACTCAAGAGGGAATCTCAACGGTGTCCAGGACTTGCCGCGCGGAGCCAAGAACACTTCATGGGCTACCGACTGGCTTTACAAAAGTGCTGGTTAAACGAACAGGGTGCGTGAGGCCACAGGCTCTGCATTTGGAACAGAAGAAAAGCCACCATGACAAAACGCAGTAACACTGATGGGGCGTGTATCATGTACTGCCAATTTAAGCGTCTTAGGGATTCCGTGTGCAGAAATACAGCTAAGAGCAAAAACGCTATTGGACAAAAATCTTAGCAGAGTTCATACCGACACAGTACTATTCATCATCACGCATTAGCACATATCTAGTTCACTCTTCATATTAAGTATGCATATAACATTGACACTTAATACGGTTGTCAGCAGCTCTCGGTTTATCTTTCGAGAGCAGCAGTGCAGTGGTCTCTTCGGAAGGCCAGACAGGCAGGCGCACAATACTTCGTACACACTTGGGAGCATAGTCAACCTGACTTCGCTCTGCGTATTCCTCGTGAAAATTCGTATTCAAGCAGACCAGGTGATGATAACTAAGAACTATATATGTGGTGATTGTCACATGCAGGCCCAGACCAGAGGTGAACGACACTGAAAATATCCAACCTCTTGCACAGACTTCATCAACTTTATTTTCGCATTTGATTACAATGCTTTCGAATGATATTGTACGTGGCATCTTGAACCTCAATCAAATTATCTCAACAACCGGTGCACAGCCTGACTAAGGTACACAAAGTGGCTCCTTGCAGACTTACCCGACATAGTACTGATTTGGACAAACCCTTTTAGTTATCATATGGTGTGGCGCAATTACAATCTGAGGTAGCGGTGCGAAAGAATTGCTCGGCGTGCCCAAATTGCCCAGATTCATACCTTGAGAGGCATACATTGCAGATATTGTAGGCACTCTGTCAGTGATCCATTGGCATCGTTTGATAAAACATAGAGCAAAACTCTGGAAACGTACAAATCTATATAGTGGAAGTGCATGGCATGCATGGCGCGTAGTTGGCATTAGTACAAAAACTGTTTAAATTGTTCAAACTCGAGCATAAAGACAAATATGGCTCTTAAAGCAAAGTTAAATTTGTTAGTACTTTTTACTATCCCCATATGTATACAGGATATTTTATGATTGATGTAGATACCTGAAGAGACCAAACTGTAGAGCTGGCTAACGACAAAAAATGTTCATACAGACCCATGTTAATAAAATATATTCTGTTTCAACTGTTCAACTGTTTGTTTATTGACATTTCTTGTAGATAATTGCACACATTAATTTCAAGCTCCATTAAGCACATAGCTTGTTCGGAGCCCCTTTTATGAATGACAATGTATAATTTATATATGCCATTTTCACCTATGTACAATATATTACAACATGGTTGTATTTTTATATCACTTTTAACCAGAAGTTTCAGGATACTGCTCTTTGAGATCGCATTTGAATTTAAGCAGGGACTTTGTCTGCCTAACCGAGGCCGGTACTTTGTTCCAGTAGAAGGCCCCAATGTTTCTGATTGATAGCTTTGACTGGTTGGAGTTGGCGTGTGACAGAGTAAGCAGGTTTGATGCGTTACCCCTTGTAGATATAGATGTTGCTGATATCGCCAGACCATATAAGTTTGGATGCACTCCAAGGAGTATACACTTTCAACTACGAGACAGTATTCTATAAGTTTTGGGAACGGCAAAATGCTAATATTTTTCTAGTGCGGTTGCACTGAATCTCGCATCCAGAGGTCCAGAGTTGTTCTCAGTGCTCATTTTTGGAGTCGGTAAAGCGACCTGATAAGACGCATCTGTGTTAAGCCATAAACTTCTACAGCGTAAGTCAGCTGACTATGGACGTAAGCAAAATACATCGCCATCAGGCAGCTTTGGGGAATAATTCGTCGAGCTCTGTATAGAGCTGCATTGCTGCCAGATATTTTCTTACGTATACGTATGATATGCGCTTCAAAGGTCAGCTTCTCGTCCAACGTAAGGCCTAGAAACTTCGTTTCCTTTAGAAGCGAAAAGGCTATGCTGTCGCACTGAATGTCGCACGAATCGGAGGGGATTGATCGTAACGTAACCCCGCGGGGAAATAAATGACTTGCATTACACCTGTTTTCTTAAGACCGTTACTCCTGAACCATAATGATAACCTCTGAAGGTCCTCGTGGACCATAGCCTCTACATCAGTTGGGGAATTCCCGACAAATAGGGCGGTGGTATCGTCCGCAAACAAGGTCAATTTTGCATGTTTTGTTACGCTAAATATGTCGTTAATAAACATGTTAAAGAGAAGTGGACCACCTATACTGCCATGAGCCACTCCAACAGATATATTCCTTACATCCGAGATTGCATTGCCCACCTGAACCACTTGCATCCTATTCGACATAAACGACCGCAGCCAAGACAAAAAATATCATCCGCTCCATATCGAGTTAACTTTTTAATCAGAATATTTACATCAACTGTATCAAATGATCTTCTAAAATCTATAAATACGCCGGCGACTGTCTTTTTTAACATTAGGTTTCTGCGAACCTCTTCAACAAATGATGGGTACAGTCGTCGACATTTTAGATCGAAAACCGAACTGACGCTGACTTAGGCCATTAAACATCTCAAAGTGTTCGTTCAACTGTTCATATATGGTCTTAGTAAGGTTTATGGTCAGCGCTGTTTCGAGCGAACAATTGTAAACAATCGGTTTAACAGTTAAGCAGGTCAAACAAGCCTCATGAGCGGTATACGTTATTGCTGCTGTTGATGAAATGATTCGAGCTGGTCGAAAAGTTACAAGTCATATCTCAAATCTAAGTAACGGAATGGTGCCACCAGTCATGCACTGCAGTAAAGTTTGTGTGTGCGCAGCCTTTTTGTGTGTGTAACACTCTATATGTATGCTATGTTCGTTTTCTTTGATTCAGCATCGGCCAATCCATCCCAAACAGAGCATCTAAGTGAGCCCACAACGCTGCAGCGCTGTGCTGTCCCTTCATCGAGCTGGAAGCAGTTTCTCACGAAACTAGATTTCGGGACACAGTCCAGGAGTTCTGGAGGTTCTTCTCTGAAATGTATGGTACATATTTCTACAGGCAAATTATTACGTTATTTAATTACTTATACAATACGGCAGTTTTTCCTTTCTACCCAATGTTAGATCAATTTTACGTGAAGCATCTTCCGAGCAAGCCTGTATGCTCAGCTTCTCAATCAAACAACTTGTTCTTCTCTTTCAACAACTCTCGTACATTTTGTCAGTGATATCCGACCAGCTTCATCGATATAAGCATAAGCAAAACATAAAATCACTTTTATTGTTACATATAAGGGTGTCTGGTACAATCATCATGGTCACACATGCACTGTTATCAATATACGTACTTCTGAAGAAAAACGTGACTAATCGCCAAATAGGCGAGTGCAATTTGAATTTGGCCGTCCACCTAGCAAACAGTCCGTTCACAAAATCACCGCGGGCCACGGCCATTAGAGTAATTGATCGCTGACTCCTTAGGTTATTGGTAGCTTACATAAAAAAAGGTGTCCTAGCAAATCACATTTGCGTAATTGACGTAACGCAGATACGTTGTCTTGCATGAAAAGTGAGTCAATACTACTAGGAACAACGTCATCTAACACGCTTTGCGGGCACATGACCCGCAGGCGTCTCAGGAACGAAAGGAAATAAATATTTGTAAAGACAAATGTGCACATGAGCGCAGTTGTTAAAATAAAACAGCGGATAATAGTATTCATGATGCGCAATGATACCTAGACGATATTGGTAATGTGAAGGCTAAAATTAAGATCAGGCGTAACATATATGCCTAGATATACTATATTTCAGTACAACGCATTTGGAGGGTGAAATATTCAAGTTATTTTCAGAACACCAACGAGCAATGCGGTCGACAGCTGACTGCAGAACAGCGTGGGAGTCACTAGAGCAACAGGATAATCAAGTTTTAAGTCGTCTGCGTGTTCAAGGTATTTGACATCAGGTGGCAGCTACCTATTGATATCCAAACCAAAAATTGTGTATATGTGGGGGGGAGATAAAGATCTCCCTTGAGGCACACCAGATAATGCAGGATATGGTCGACTAAGTCTGTCACCAACCTTTAGTCGAAAGTGACGGTCGCTCAAAAATGCCTTCACCCATTGCACTGCACATGTGTGCATACCTGTATCCACACAGGGGTGCACACATCAGGATGCATTGCACGTCATATCGGACCACTGAGGTGCGCTAGGGTGGCGAATTGATCTGGCGGAGCTAGTTGGATCGTTCCGCGATGACGGGATTTGTAGGGCTAGCATACAAAATATCTACGTGTCACTTTTCTGTCCAGCCATCTTATGGTTGCCAAATGCCTCGCCATGTGGAGTGTAAGATTGACGCACCTTTGGAACGGAGATTGGGGCCATAGTTATAGGGTTGGACGCCTCCTCGTGGCGACCGCTGGTAACGGGGGGAGATGCGGTATTTTACGTCCAATTGCGGACGGCGAGGCTTTCCTCGGCTAAGACGCGCTCTCTCCGGCTAAGAGCCAACCCAAAACCTAGGGAATATCTATAACTCTCTTTCCGGCGTTGATCCGCTGGCGCGCGAGTTACGCGTGCTGCGAGGACCTTAACGCGCCAAAATGAAAGTTGGTCAGAATGTGCAAACTCCCGATACTAACTTTCCCGAGGTCACTGTTGTGAGCGCGAAAGGCAAGACATACGATATCGATTGAGTGGCAACGAATTCATATTGTCATTTTGTCGTGGCCCATTCGAGGGCTGTTAAGGCTACTTTTAATGTACGGGGGAAGTGTGTTGCACACGAAACCCGGGCCGGTCGTTAACGTCCCGGGCTTTAGCAACCCGGTGGTACCGCCTGGGACGCCTGCTGCCTTGGCTTAATAGGCACAACGAGAGCGAGTTATTCCTCCAATTTGCGGAGCAGAAGAGAGTAACCTGCTCTGTCAATGCGCTCTTTTGGTCAAAAACGCAGTGAAGTGTTCTTCGAGCATTTATAAGCATAGACCAGTCCTGGGTTATTTCCAAAACCTGTGTACATGTAGAACGGTGGGTGATGAAGCCGTGCTGGGCAGGGTCAATTATGCGGTTTAAGATTAATAACTTATTTTAAGTCGTTAATTAAAACTTTCTTGAAAATGCAGCATGGTATCAAGCAATGCGAAACTGGCCGGTAGTTCTCAGCATTAATTTTCAAGTCTTTCTTGTGGACTTGTGGAATGACAAGGCTGAGTCTAAAAAGGTCGGGCATGGCGCCGCCGTTATAAGATATTTTAAATATGAGTCTAGGGTCATCATGTATAGACCTGCAGCGATGAAGTTGCAGTAGTAAACTGTGGCAGTCTTCGACACCTAGTTAAGGATCGTAAGAACGCTCCAAAGTGTGCACGCTGTAGAGGTGCGCACAGATCAGCCTCCCCTCGTGCCTAATTTACTCAATTTCATGGAAAGGAGCAATATTTTCACCAGTGCACGTGTTCTTCGATATGTCTAATTCAATTATCCCGCGGCCACGTGGCGAAATCGTCGCCCCAGTTCGGATAGAACATCCAACAAAATGATGCTCGCTTCACCAAGACAATAAGATTAGAACTGCCAAACAGTGCACAGCCGAGCCTCTGGTACCAACTGAGTCCCCTTGTAGCCACCATCATTTTACTGGGCACACCAGTACAAAAATGCCAAGAGCCCGGCGATCACCCTTTCCCGACGCCGACGGCATCGACCGGTGCCTACCTCTTCGACAATCTAGTCAAATACACCGAGACATACATAAGACTTGACACCAACATCAAAAAAGCAAAGCCTTTAATTGTCGCACCGTTTGCCGAAATGCTCTTTCTGGCGCACTCTAACAACGACACAAGCAGCTGAGCCAGCGTACTAGTGTTTGCGCATACAGTCCTCAGAACCCTACCCCGAAGACGGAAAAATCTTAGTTGTGCTACTACCTTAGAGACAGAAATCGTGGCCCCTGCCGAGGGCGCATCAGAACAAGCCACATAACGAGGATTATATATATATATACTGTCGTGAAAACGTGCAAAGATAAGAATTCATACGTTGCAGTTCTTAGGAGCAGATCTGTCATGCAAGAAAGCGCCTCCCTACAGCTGCTCCTTTCTAACCCGCGGCGGCCGTTACCGAAGCCGAAACGAAACCAAACGAAAGCGAACCACGAAGAGAAAACATCCGTAACAAGGCGTCTCGCAAAGACGTTGTCAGCACCTTAACAGATGTCGCTCGGATGTTGGAGGGTATCAGTCCTGATTTAACAGCAGCCTTGAAGACGATTGCGGATGCCTTGAAACCTTTTTCCTTTCATTTGCAGAGAAGCTCAAAGCCATTGCATCATAATTCCAGATAACAATAACTCAAACGGAAGTGATGCTGCACATGCGTCTCTAGTTTTGGATAACTCTATCAGGGCTACACGTCTGGCGTGTCCTCTCGAGGAGGGGTGTTGCCAGACCCCATATATTGGCCAGGTACGCAGCCAACGTGCCGTCCACATCCCATCGGGCTCCGACGGGAGAAGCTGACATTAACACTGTACTCGTCAATATTCAGACAAACATACGCCTTGCGAAAGTGCTACACATTTTCTTGGGCCCTGTCTGTCCTGATTAGGAAGAACCGACTAGCTAACGCCATTGCCAAAGTAGTTGATGAGCTCCTATGGGGGATTGATTGCCCCCAACCTGTTTTATGCCACTCATTTTCAGAGCACGGATGATTACACTGAAAAAAGGATTCGCCGATTGGCTGCCAAAATTGGTTATCATGATAACAAGGATGCTGTTTCAGCAGCCATTGGTTAACAACAGCTAGGTCTCGCTGCACCTGGCGGTACAAAGGTAGATGTCCACTGTGGACCACACCGCGCATGTTTGCAATCGCGCAAAGTGCGGACGACTATTCGCTTCGAGCCGTCAAGTCGTGAGCACCCTTACTGTTTTACCAAATGAATTTGACCTATGGTCAAAGCCATCACATCTGGTCATGCCCATAACGCTATGCTACCGCAGACAGGCCTTCAGCAGGGTGATTGATCTCCTGGTCCTCCACTTTTTCTTTGTGTATAAAGGAATTGGTGAATTCACTGCCGCCCCACCTTAATGCCTAGTACCTGGATGACGGCGTTCTGGGCGGCAGACCCAACAGTACTAGATAATATTCGAATAGTCGTTGACTTTGTTGTGATTAGCGGCCTGACCCTGAATCCGGCAAATGTGAAGATCTGTTACAGCCCACAACAGAATTGAGCCATTAGATCTGGCGGACCTTCTTGGCCTACTTCTTGGCTGTGGCTTAGTTGACATGGCTGACCTGGAGCTACTAGGTGTACTCTTGTTGCCGGGCGGGACTGCAAACACACTAGAGGATCGTAAAGGATCAAACTGGACTTTGTTACAAGCAGACTACCCTAATTGGGGGCCCACTGCGGCCTGTTTCTTTTCCGACGCCTTAGATCTTGCTTTCCAGCCACGAGGTTAACACACCTGGTTAGAGGTTGCAATCTATACATATCATCTTAACGTGTACAGCCCATTTAGTGATCTTAGCTTAGACACTTTAGAAAAGATTTTAAGCTGATCGCTGGGCAACGGGTCAGGTAATGTCTTTCAGTGTCTCTGGCCAAGACATGCCAGACGCGGTTATGATGGCAGATGCCGCAATCGTGTCGTCATTGACCCAGGCTGCGGACAAGGCTACGACATTATTGAATAACGAGTGCTTGGAAGCATATAGCGTTAAACATCAAAGGCTGACCGACAGATTTCTGTCTATATTCGACTTCCCTCCCGATGATAGGGCTAACCAGAGACACTTGCAAGAAAAAAATCAGCAAACCCCGTTTGACAATGCCATTGCTGTCGCTGATAAATCAGGCTTTGAGCTGTTAGTAGTCAAGAGGCTGGAGCTTGGTTACATGCCCTACCTTGTATGCGGATTGGAACTCTTTTGGATGACGAGACGACTCGCATTAGCACAGGATTGCGGCTTGATATTGCTCTAGTCGCGCCCCACCGCGAAGACAATTGTTCACCCTAAGGTGTTAGCATACCAAAGTTATATAAATAAAAACACGCACCTATTACATTGAAAAAAAAAACATTTTTATGTTAAGCGGGACAGTCAGATATAAGATATAAACCCCTGATCTTCACTGTTTCTCTTATTTATTTTCAGCCACTTGAAGTTTTCAGTGCCGAATGGAGTATACCTGTCCTTTTTAAGACCAAAATAAATATTTAAAAAGAGCTCTCCTTTCCCAATCCTATTATCCGTTTATATTACCGGATTTACCCTGCGCCCCGCATACCTAAATCCTGAAAGAATGTTTCAGATTTTGAGCGAATGTCTCGTTCTCTTTTTATCTGGTGCCTCGAATACAGTATATGTGCGGTCTCTCTTGCCAGTTCCTCAGCCTGTCAATTTTACTAGAACTTAATCATTATGAAATTGCACTTCCGTCAACAAACTACAACACAATAGTGTGCTCTGTCAGCGTACTTATCATCTATCTACCATAACGTTAAACCACATCTGTTACTTAAAAAGGTGTGCGATGCAATGTTCAAATCACTAGACATTGTGAGAGTCATGCAAAAACACTATTTTCATTTAAATTCAATTTTTCGACGTGTTTTTTATTTCCTTTACCTCTTTGTTTCGTTCGATCAGGACAAGCCGTTCTGGCTCTGTAATTTAGTTTAATTATTAGTACTTGGGCATTTGCACTCGATAAGCGAGGGTGTCACAGTGTCTGGAGCTCTGCACGAGAATCTAACGACTTCCACGACGTCCCTGTCATCGAGTTTCATAAGCCACCCGCTCCAGCTTTATCGATCCAGTAATTTTACGCGTATAGTAGTAACCTATTGCCACATTGTCATCGCCCAACCACCGGACTTTTTTTTGGCTTGATGCTGCATGTACCGTTTACCGCCAGCTGTATAGTCTAAGCTTGATTTTCCTTGCCGGCATTTCTCGCTTTGTTGCCGAGATGCTGATTTGGCAGCTTTTATATTCAGTTATTGGCGCTATCGCTTTCCTGTGTTCGATGGACGACCGCCGTTGTCGCCAGCTTGCCGAGCCCGGCGCATCCGCCTTTAATAACAGTGGAGTCGAGCTTTTTCATGAGTAGCTTATATATATATATATATATATATATATATATATAATATATATATATGTCAGGTACAGGATATAATAATGTATAGAGATATAATTGCATGATTGGGAAACAGATGACGATGATTGGTAATGTTACTGAGGAGAGAAAGAGCAGAGTAAAGCTAAGATGTGCATGTCATGATTGGCATCCGTCAGCTCCCTCTAGAGGTCGCTGACGGAGGTACAGCTGCTGCACCAGCAGCAGTGGTTAGTGAGAGAATAGTCGGCGGAGAGACCGTGCAGGAGGAGGACGCAGAGCGAACTACGTGCCGCATGTAGGTCGGGCGAGTTCGGCGGTGTGCCAGAGAGAAGCCGTAAGACGGCCGGTAAATCGGCGGTTGGAATAAACTGATTGAGTTAGTAACACAACCTGATATCTTTCTTTGACCCTAGTAACGCCCGCTTTTACATATATATTATATATATATATATAATATCTATATATATATATATATATAAATATATATATACTATATATAATATTATATATATATCTATATATACTATATATCTACTCTCTCTCTCTCTCTATCTCTCTCTCTCTCTCTCTCTCTCTCTCTATCTCCTCTCTCTCTCTCTTCTCTCTATCTCTCTCTATATATCTATATCTAGCCAAAGAGGAAATACTTACCTCCCGCCCTTTCCGCGATTTACTCGCGCGGACCCGAACGGGAGTGCCCACCAGCCCGAATTGACAGGCCAGCAGATCCCCCACCCTCCCCCCTATCGAGGTTTGGAATGGGGGTACCACACTACTCCACCGTACCGATTAGACGCATTCACCTCGCGATTCCGCGTTACACCCCGGAATATACCTTGTCCCGAAGGGCATCGGACCACTCCAGAGCAGGGGTTCCCCGTAAATACGGGGCCAGAAGGCCCTCTCGACCGGTGGTCTGCGTTCGTGTGGCCACTTCTCTCGCTCATTTTGCCTATTAAGCCAAGGCAGCAGGCGTCCCGGACGGTACCACCGAGTGTCACTCGGGGCGTTAACCGTCCAGCCCGGGGGACTTCTATGCAGCACAAGTCCCCCGTATTGGCAGTAGCCTTAACAGCCCTCGAATGGGCCACGACAGGATGACAATATAAATTCGTTGACACCCAAATCTATCGTATGCCTTGCCCCCCGGTTAGTTCTTAAAACACGGAGTGTCAGTTTCGGGAGTTTGTACCGTCTGACTAACTTACAAGTGGGCCAGTAAGGTCCCCGCAGCGCGTGGCAGTCACGCACCAGCGGACCAAGGCCGGTAAGAGAGTCATAGTTACTCCCGCAAATAATATATATATATATATCAAAAAAAAAAAAAAAAAAAATATATATATTATATATATATATATATATAATATATATTTGTTGTTGATGTTGTTTATTCACCATTTTGGTAGATTCTCACATATTTACGGGCTATCCCGCTCAAGTGCGTCAATTACAGCAGCTGTTAATAACCTAGTATTTTTCCATCTGTTGCTAAGAAAGCGGTCCGTCTGTAAAATTGTTGATTACAAAATTTCAGTTTTGCCGTTCTCTGTGTTGTATATATATATATATATATATATATATATATATATATATGATTAACAAAAATATTGTCCTCTTCTAGTATCTTGTCAGGCATTAGCTTCTCGATCACACGCTGTATAAATGTTTTGCGCACGTAAACGTAGACAATCAAAGTAATATATTTACAATTTGTATGCAATTTTTATACAGCCATTTTTGTATGCGCTTGTGCTATTGTGCGATTGCTATTTAGCGACCCAACGACGAAAACAGA
>QVRM01005413.1:0-113049 GCA_003439945.1 Dermanyssus gallinae | reverse complement strand
GTCGTGTCCCCGTCCTCACGTCTCTTTCACACAGAACAGCGTTCTTTAGAACAATACTAGCGTCTTGGAGAATGTGGGTTGTATCTACAGCTGATCATTCGACATTTATTGCGGCCCTCTATGAGTTACACCCTTGACAATACGCGAGTAAAAACCGTTTCTCGAAGTGTTTTTCTTATCTCAGCTTTGATTGACGTAGAGTCATATGCTTGTGGGCTTCGTAGCGTCATTACTGGTAGCACCCGATCAAAGCGAGCTCGTAGTAGTTCTGCCCCATTGTACAGTCAGTGATGCCGCTGCTGCAAGCACTATATGGTGCAAGCATACATCCTGCGTCCTGAGATGACGCCCCTTTACACTCGGTTAAGCTGCGACTACAAGAAAGTGGCGAAGAACCTTCTAAAAGAGCATGGGGAGCGAGTAGAAGTGAGCACAACTTCTGGTAGAGGCATATCAATCACTACTCCATTTGTCAATAGACATCCTAAAGCATGTCCAATCCAGCCTGAGAAGTTCGATGAGCGCTTCTGTAAAATGTTTGCCGGTGCAGCTTCCGTAAAATGTTTTGCCGAGCGGTGCTCCTGTAGTAATTTCAGCATGAACGAGCGAGTTTAGGAAGCTTGCCAGGCCCTGTGTCTACCTTTTAGCAACTCGGAGGTTACAGACTCAAGCGCCGTTGGGTAAGGCCCCCGGACCCGACCTAGTGACAAATAAACATCTCCGGCGACAGGCCACTTTGGCCTTGTTTCACTACTCTCTTTAACGAAGTGCTCAGAAACGTCTCAGTTCGGGGTGCCAGTGTACACCTGACACCCTTGCCCTGGAGCGGCAGGCCGACAACATCACTGCCATGATCGAGAAGTGCCAACAGAAGAGGAACCTCAGAGCATCCTCTCTCTTGAATGACCAGCAGCCGCCTACACAAGGGTGTCGCACCTCGGGGCCAGCATCTTGAAGGAGAGCCCCCTTCGGATCCTGGTTGCCCGGGAAGACGATCCTTCAGACAAGACCACATGGCAAAACATGGCCTGCCAGTTCCAGGGCATAGCCGGCGAGGCCGGCCGCAGGACAGGGGTGGTCATGTCGCGCCAAATTTGCGAATCGGGGGATGACGGCGAGCCATCACCCGGGCCCTAGTGGCAATCACGCTCCCTAAGGACGCAAACGCTCCTCCAGGACAAGAATCTCCTGGACCAGGCGCTGAAAAAGCCAAGGCCCTCGCGGGCTCAAGGACCTTGGGCCAAACCCTGCCACATGACAAGCCAGGGCGAGCGGAGGGGAGTCGGCAAACTCCTGGAATGCCTCTCCCGGGCACAATACTTACATCTTGCTGTCACCCCTACGGCGCGCACAGACAGGGGGGGGGCAGGACGGTGGAAAGAAGAGCTCGGCCAGCACCACAACAACTTTCCTTCTTGAAAAGAAGGAAGGCAAGACTTACGCCGACATTATCAAAGAGCTGGGTGTCAGGTGGACCCCAATGCCCACAACGTAGGGTAATCGAGTTCAACAACTGCCCAGCGGAGATGTGCGGTTGTGTGGTGGCAGAGGCGGTACAAGGAGGGGCCAGCTCCTTTTCCAGGCCCTGCAGTCAGCGGGGAGCGGACGCCAGCGTCGACAGGACGTCACTAAAGCGTCTCCTGATCAGGGATGTCATGGAGGGTACCACCCAGCAAGACATCGAGGCTGCCATCCGCAAGGCGCTGCCCATCAAGGGACCACTGGCCGTGACACCCCACAAAAGGGGGCCACCGGCAGATGAAGTCCCTGGTCCGAGCGGCCCCTCCTGACGCCGCCAGGCTCCTAAACATCAAACGCATCCACATGGGGTGGTCCTCGTGCCCAATCTCGGAGTGGATCACCGTGCCGACGTGCCAGCGCTGCCAACGAGTGGGCCACTTGCTCCCTCGTGCACTGGCGCGGTCGTCACAGGTAAGCGCTGCCACAGGTGCGGGGTAGTTGGGCACCTCTCGAGAGAATGCAAAGCGGCGGCGACCTGCTATAACTGCGGCGAAGCAGGACACGCGGCAAACGTTGCCGCTTGTCCAAAGTACAGAGAGCAACTGAAGGAGCTCGCCGCCGCGGCACCCGGCCAACGGCCGCGCACCTCGCGATAACACGAGTGCCAAACCCAACCCCGGCACCGGCTACCCACGAGGACCACCCCAGTGACGCCGTGGACGCCGAGGGGTTTCACCCTGGTCACCCAAAAAAGCCGCAAAGGGGTACAGACTTCGCCTCCTCTGGACCCCTCGTGCAACGAAAGGCATCTAAAAGCAAGCCTCGCCCACCAACGACAATGACGCCAGTTCGTAAAGTACTCCAGCTCAACTGCAACCGCAGCAGAGGCGCACAACATGCTCCAGGAGGTCAGCAGCAGAGTAGGAGCCGACCTCTTGTTGCTCAGCGAGCCTTACATCCGGGGCAGAAAACCGTTCCCCGGACTGTTTTGCAGACGCCGACAGCGCTACGAGCATCGTACTGACCATCGCAGCCAGATGCGCATCTCCCAGACACGGCTGCGGCTACGGTTTTACATGGGTGACGTCGCAAACATCGGACGCTTTTACTCCTGCTAACTGCAGTCCTAACCTTCCACTTGACAACCTTAACAGGCTTTTAGACGACTTATCTTTTCTCTTTTAACCAACTGGACGCGCCACTTTTAGTAATAACCGGAGATTTTAACGCCGCGGCCAGCGCATGGGCCTCGGCCAGAACCAGTCATAGGGGGGCTCGCAATCCTCGACTGGTTAGCGGCTGAAGACCTCGTGGTTCTTTAACAAAGGTACGCCCACCTTTCACAGGGCCGGGCGCACCTTATGTATCGATCTTACTATCACGCGCAGGGCCGATGCCAACAAGATTTTAGACTGGAAGGTGCTTCAGGAAGAGGAATCCCTCAGCGACCATTTTATCATCGAATTCCACGTGACTACTGCCGCGATGACAAATCCAACGGAGCGTCCGCCCATCATACGCCAGGGAGCCGAACAACTTCGGAGGTCCCTCAGGGCCCTTATAGCAGCAGAGGGACCTCCAACTACGGCGGAGGGTCTCCAGCTGCTCCTAGAAAAGGCGTGCGCGGTCTCCCCAGGCCGTCCCGCACGTTGAGGATACCGAGGAAAGCCAAAACACTGGTGGACCGCGGCACTGGGACAACTACGGCGGAAATGCCTAAAAGCGCGACGGTGGCTCACCCGCGCCAGACGATCGTCACACGACAGGGAGGCCGCCAGACGCTTTAGAGCCGTATACAAGAACTTGCGGGCCCCTCCTGCGCAGGGAATCTTCAGGAGCAAGGAACGCTCCTGGAGGGCTTTCCTGGAGGAGCTGGAGGACGACCCCTGGGGGGCGCCCATACAAAATGATCAGGGGCTCCCCCCTTACAAGCGCAGGGTAGAAATATCCCCGGAAGATGCGCGAGTGGCGATCGAGGCGCTCTTTCCCTCAAACACCCACCCTTCGACCGCGCCCCCTACCTAGAGGCTTCAGGGGAGGAGGAAGAGGATACCCCGGAGGTCACGCTCCAAGAGGTGCTGGACGCTGCGGCACGCCTCAAACAGGGAAAGGCACCGGGCCCAGATGGTGTCCCGGTCTCCGCGGTCACAACACTGATGAAAGAATTTCCAGAAGCGGTGGCGTCAGCGGCGACCGGAATGCTCCGGTCGGGCTCGTTTCCCAGCGCATGGAGGGCCGCAGCTTGGTCCTCATACCCAAAGGCCCCAGCTCTTACCGCCCTATTTGCCTACTCGGCTCCCTGGCCAAAGTTTTCGAGTCTATCGTGGAGGCACGCCTGCGGGACTTCGTTAACAGCCTACCCTGGAGAGTCATCCTGGAGACTCTTCACAGGAAGAACGTTCCCTTTTACCTACGGCGCATTATATCGAACTACCTAAAGGACCGGACAGTACAGTCCCACGGAATCTTTGTTAACATGACTGCAGGGTGCCACAGGGCTCCATACTTGGCCCCCTGCTATGGAACATAGCGTACGATGACGTGCTGCGACTAAGGGGACTTGCCCCCCAGGGTCAGCCTCCTAGCCTATGCCGACGACCTCGGTCCTTACCGTCCAGGCCCGGACACCGGACCTGCTGCAAAGCCGTGCGAACGAAGCACTTGAGAACCGTCGCCCGCTGGATGCAAGCGGCGGGACTCGCCCTCGCCCCCGCCAAGAGCGAGGCAATACTTTTGGTAGGACGGAGAAACTGTCCTGCCATTCACCTTCGCCTAGAAGACCAAGAGATTGTGCTTGTTGACAAGGTCAGGTACCTCGGGGTCACCCTAGACAGGGGTCTCCGGGGGCACTGAACACGTGCGGCGGGCGACGGAGAAGGCAACCAAGACAGCAAACAACGTCGCACGGCTAAATGCCTAATAATCATGGACACGACAAACCCAGCGGCGAATAATCATGTCCGTGGCCGAGTCAGTCGCCCTATACGGAGCTCCGGCCTGGCCGACCGACACTCTGAAGCTTGCCGTCTACAGGGACGCGCCTGCGTCGGGCCCAGAGGGTCGGAGCCCTCAGGGTTGATCGCGGCGTACCGGACGGTAAGCGCAGCGGCGGCGTTCGTCCTTGCCGGAACGATTCCCTGGGATCTGAAAGCATGCCGAACGCCGCCGCTTATGGGGTAACCCCCAGCGCAAGAAGGACGAGGAGCGTCGGCACTACTATCGACCTCTGGCAGGAGGAATGGGCCGGCCTACAAGAGGGTTGCCCCTGGCACCAGTCTCCGCGCCGTATACCCGACATCAAGGAATGGCTAAACCGCCCGGGGGGTGAACTCACCTTCTACACGACCAGATCCTGACAGGGCATGGCGACTTCCAGTCCTACCTGTTCAGGGATCGGGAAGGCTCCCAGTCCTAAATGCATCCACTGCGGGCGACGGGCCGGAAGACACTTCAGACCACACGGCACTGAAGTGCCCAGCATGGGCGGAGCAGCGCGTACCTCTACTGCTTCTAATGAACACACCGCGTATTTTAACCTACGCGCACGTCTGCAAAAAAATGACGGAAACGCTTTTTAAACTGGAACACCAACTAGCCGGAGTCTTCAGAGCCGTTCTACAGAAGAAAACCGAGCGGCCAACTACCTACGGCGCCCCCCCTCCCCGTGGCTCCCGGGGAACACACCCGCCAGGAGTAGAAGACATGCCCCCCCGCAACGCAGTTCCCAGTCAGTGTGGGGGACGGGGACATGACTAGTTTTTAGTGGGTTGGAGCCCCACACTACCGGCCCGCATCTGCAGGGAGCTCCCCTGCCGCGGTGCCGCGTGTGCAACCGCATTTCCCAGTTAGTCCTCTAAAAAAAAAAAAAAAAAAGAACGTCTCAGTTACCTGTAGAATTGAGGATCAGTCTCCTTAGTATTATTGCTAAGGGAAAAAGAAACTCGCTGGCTTCATCGTAATATAAGAGTTTCTGTCGGCCCACCTTAACCCGTCGCCTGGATGTATTGTGAGTTACTGAGGCTCTCCCTGGACAACAACACGAATTTAAAAGAGATAGGTATGTGGCTGCGTGCGCCGTGCTTCTAGACTCTGTGCATCGTACACTTCGGATTACAAGCTGGAAATTGATGCCAGCAAGACTATAAAGCGATACATTTCGGCCAAAAGTGATGAGTTTTAATTGGGTGTTCAGATGATTTGGCATCATCCCTCTTGAGGGCGTTTGACTAACTAAAGACAGTTTTTCCTTAATGAAAGGAGAAGAGACAGCCTTCCGAAAGCACATTTCAATAGAGAAAGCAAGATGGCCGACATCGGCCCGCTGTTCCACGCAAACAAATGCACGACGTCGGATGTCGTAAAAGGGCTGCAGCTATGAGAACTAACTAGTCACCAGATTTGCCGTCCATGGCTTTCACCTGAAGATCTGTGTGCGCAAGAAGTTTCATGAGATCTTGGCCGGAGTAAACTTTGTGGCCGCCCGTGTGGGTTAATAGATCTACTATGTGTATATATATATATATATATATCCAGGGTCATCATATCGTTGTGCACGCATTTCGAGATTTGATAGAACTCGGCAAGAACATAAGTTTTCCCTATGGAGGGAAGACGTGGAAACGTCTTGTTTAAGAGAGAGAGTGAAGTTTATAAAGTAGTTTTTCTGCCTTTTTTTCCTACATAATTGTGCGAAATCTCTGTTTGCGGGAGAACCAGTCAACGCATAAAGGAAACCTAACAATACACTATCTAATATTTAGTGTACGGCATCCAGCTTATCTGGGAGAACTTGAGCGTGGCCCAGCTCGCGAGGCTTGACCGAGTGACACCCGCCTTTCTCAAGCGAGTGCTCCACACGTCGTGCTGCAATTGTCTGATCTATCTACTCGCCGGTACCCCGCTCTCCATAGAAGACCTGTACGCCATCTTCAGACTGCCCAAAACACAGGCCACCAGTGACATCACCTGTTAGTGGGAGGAGAGAATGACGGACGTGGACCCCGACTTCCTTTTTTTTTCAAGATGACTAACTGGAAAATGCGGTTGCACACGCGGGCACCGCAGCAAGGGGAGCTCCCTGCAAGTGCGGGCCGGTAGTGTGGGGCTCCAACCCACTAAAAATCAGTTGTGTCCCCGTCCTCCACGCTGACTGGGAACTGCTTGCGCATATCATCAAACAGTCAGGGGGGCGAGTCTACTGCTCCAGGCGGATGTGTTCCCCGGGAGGCCTCAAGGAGGCGCGGGCGGACTCGAAGGGAGGCCCTTGTCTTCTCTTGCAGTATGTTTCTTAAAAGCTTGGGTCACTTTGTTCCATCCTAATATTGATTCCGTCATTTCATAGTGAGGTCGTGTAGGTTAAGAGCTGGATTGTTTTTAAAACTCCGTTAGGCTTGCGCGCTGCTCCGCCCATGACGGACACCTAAGCACCGTGTGCTCTGGAGTGTCGTCGAGTCCATCGCCGCAGTGACGCACGTGGGGCTGGGGACCTTTCCAATCCTGAACAGGTACGACTGGAAGTCGCCGTGACCTGTGAGGACTTGGGTTGTGTGGAATGTAATTTCCCCCCCCCCCCCCCCCGGCCGGTTAAGCCAGCTTCTGATATTTGAGATTAGGGTGCGGAGGCTGGCGCCTGGGGTACCCTGTTCGAGGCCTTCCCACTCCTCCTGCCAGAGGTCGATTGTACGTTGACGTGCCTCGTCTTTTTTGAGGCCTGGGTTATCCCATAAGAGGCGGCGCTCGGCTGCCTTTAAATCCCACGGGATGTTCCGGCAAGGACGAAGGCCGCCGCGGCGCTGACCGTCCTGTACGCTGAGATTACCCTGAGAGCTCCGACCCTCTGGACCCGGCGCAGGCGAGTCCTGTTCGCGGCGAATTTTAGTGTGTTGGTGGGCCAGGCCGGAGCTCCGTACAGGGCAACCGACTCGGCCGCGGACATAATTATTCGTCTTCTCAGCTGCCGTGGACCATATGTGTTGGGCATGAGGCGTTGCGAAGTCATTGGCTGTCTTCGTTGCCTTTTCCGTCACCCGTCGCACGTGTTTGGTACCGCGGAGACCCCTGTCAAGGATAACCCCGAGGTACCTTACGTGGTTGACGAGTACGATCTCCTGGCCAAGGTCGGGGCATGTTCTTCGGTCCACCAAGAGTATCGCCTCGCTTTTGGCTAGGGCGAGAGCGAGCCCCGCTTCTTGCATCCAGCGGGCGACGTCGCCAAGTGCCTCGTTCGCACGGCTCTGCAGCAGATCCGCGGTCCGAGCCTGGACGGTTAGGACGAGGTCGTCAGCGTAGGCAAGGAGGTTGACAGCGGGGGGGAGATCCCTCAGCCGCTAGCACGTCGTCATAGGTTATAATCCATAGCAGGGGGCCAAGAATGGATCCCTCTGGCACCCCTGCAGTCATGTTAAAAACGGACCTGTGGGACTGGATTGTTCTGTCATGTAGATCATTTGATAAAAGCTTCAAAAGATAAAAGGGGACCTTTTTTTCTGTGGAGAGTCCCTAGGATGACTTTCCACGGTAGGCTCGAATGCTTTAGCCAGGGCGCCGAGTAGGCAGATCGGGCGGTAGGAGCCAGGGCCCTTGGGTATGAGAACGAGGTTTGCGGCCTTCCACGCCGCAGGGAACGAGCTCGTCCGGATCATCCTAGTCGCCGCGGCGGCTACTGCTTCCGGGTATTCCGTCATTAGTAGCTTGACCGCGGAGACCGGAACGCCGTCGGGGCCTGGTGACTTTCCCTCCTTGAGGGTGCCGCCGCTTCGTATACCTCTTGCGAGGGGACCTCTGGAGGATCCTGTTTTTCCGTCCCTGGGGCCTCCAGGTAGGGGGCGCGGTCAAAGGGAGGATGTTTTGGGAAGAGGACTGATATTGCCTCTTGGGCCTCGTCCGGCGTGAGGTCCACTCTCCGTTTAAAAGGCGGGCACCCCTTTACCATCTTGTATGGACGGCCCCAGGGATCGTCCTCCAGTTGTTTCAAGAAAGGCCCTCCCGGAGCGTTCCTTACTTCTGGAGATTTCCTTGCGTAAGAGGGTCCTCAGCCTCTTGTACTCGGCGCCATGGTACAGGGTATACCTCCCCTCGGGTTGCACGCCTCCGGGCACGCGTAAAAAGGCGCCTCTCTCGAAGGCACCTCTTCCTTAGATGTCCGATCTCCGCAGTCCACCAGTACTTTGGTGTGCCGCGGCGCCTAAAATTCGTGCCACGCCCCGAGGAAGCCCTGCACGCGGTCTCTAAGAGCTTCTGGAGGCCCGTCATCGAAGCGGGCGGGCCATCCGGGCCTATGCAGGCCCTAAGGGACTCTCGGAGTTCGGCGGTTCTCTGACGCCTCATAGGCGGATGCAGCCTTGCAGATGATTGCTTTAAGCTGGTCGTCGCGTGAAATTCGATTATATGATGGTCACTAAGTGATTCTTCGAAATTTAAAACTCTCCAGTTAAAATCCTGTGGGTCTCTGTCCGGCGTGTGATAGTTAAGTCTATACAAGAGGTGCGCCCTGCCCTGTGGAATGTAGGAGCACCTGTAATAAGAACGACTAGGTCCATGGCCGCCAACCATTCGAGGACTGCGTGTTCTCTCCGGTTCGTAGCGGCGGAGCCCCACGCGCCGGCAGAAGCATTAAATCTCCCGTTATAATTAAGAGGTTGTCACATTGGTTAAAAAATGCGGTTAAGTCTTCTAAAAGTTTGTTAAGATCTTTAAGTGGGACGTTGGGGCTGCAGTAGCATGAGTAAAACGCCCAACGTTCGCCAAGTCAATCCAAGTAAAACCGTGGCCGCTGCCATGTCCTGAGATCCGGGAGTGGCAGCGACGGTCAAGTACAATGCTTGTTGCCCTCTCGCCGTCGGTAAACCGGTCTGGGCGGTTCTCTTCTGCCCACCGGACATTGGGCTCGCTCAGCACCAGCACGTCTGTTTCGGCTCTGCTACTGACCTCTTCAAGCTTTGCATATGCTGCCCTGCTACGGTTGCAATTTAGCTGTAGGACTTTAAGAATCTTAGTCATTTGTTGAGTTAGGAGAGAGCTGGCCCCGACTCCTTTAGTACAGGTGCAATGACAAACAATGCGTGGATGGGCCTACATCGCCCTAACCGCAGTGTGGTAGTACACTATGCAGTGCACGGCTTCCACCATGTACTCTGTAAAACTCAAGGGTACCATGAGCCGACAGAAGGATGTATCTGTAACAGGTGTGGGAGAGCTTGTGGGAGATATCATGCGGGGGAGTGCTCCAGAGTTGAATCACTGGCCAGGCTGGCTTAGTGACCGCGTTTTTATGTATAATATTTGACTATCTACCTAAAAAAAGCGGCAATGGCACGGTGCTGCCCACCAGATATGGCTGTATAGAGAACACCAGTTTCGACGTCGTCCTTAAGTAATAAATATTAGTCTGTGTAAAGAAACCTTAGGTAGGACCTGAAAAGACGTATGTGCGAACAGCAAGGTAAATCTATAGCGTATTATATCGGTACCGCAGCGTTGAGAGCGTTTTTAAGGTGCGCTTTATTGATAGCATGTGCGATGACCATGACTTCACTTATTTTTCTGTAAGGCAAAAGCCCGTGTATGGTCGTTTGATTACTCCCAATTATATCGAGTTAGTCTTTTCTAACCTACACAATGTCTGTTGCAGACGGCGAACTTTTTCCAGCTTTTGAAGAACCGCCGAGAAGTGTTAAAATTTACGACGAGTTTCTTTTTAAACCGTGGCCCTTATATCTACAGAAAAGATACACTATTGACTGTGAACGAATCGCTCGATATGATGGTGGCGACGACCTCTTTAATGAAACTGGAGATCCTGAGCTTGACAGGTGCGTCTTTTATTTTATCTAGAGAGGCTCTCCTTCAGTAATTGGATCTTGACTAAGTCCAGACAATTAAATGTAATTTTGCGAACAACACCTACTTACCCAGTACTGTTTGCTAAGTTAACCTAGCCCATAAAGAGCCTTGTTGTTCAAGTTGTATAAGGCATGCATTTACATATAAGGGTCAGCTTAAAAAGTTGTCATAGAAGCAAATTTTCCTGCAGTGATAATTTAATCTGCAAATCAGATACGGCTAACTACTAGGGAATGTGTTACACTCTGTTCTCATACAGGTGTTTCTGCTTAACACCGACGCACGTAAAAGGCACGTTCGACGCTAGCATGACGAAGAGGTATGTGGACTATCACCTCAAGCGCTATTATATGCCGGTTGTGCTTAGCCTGCCTCATTTCCTTCATGGGGATCCTTTACTGCTAGCCAACGTCAGCGGTCTACATCCTGACGAAGAGAGACACCGGTTCTACATTGACGTTCATGCAGTAAGCTTGTCATATCACTTAATCATGTTTTCATGTGAACATTTCATACGTACTGCATTTTGACTACATGCTGAAAAATATTACTATTTGCTCCTCCTGTTTGCGCTTCTCTGACCTCAGCTCGTTGATTATTATTTTATGCAATATGTCGCACAGGCAGGTAACGTGATTCTTAAATATTTTATATTTTTTTCTACACAAGATATGTCTCTTAAGCAAAATTAGAATGTGCAACAGCATGGGCTATAATTAGAAATACTTATATAACCAATATTCAATAACTTTATGTGAATAACAATTGTCCCTATGGATATGTGTCTATGCTTTTTCTTTTGCGCCCCGTCATATCTTATCTGCCAGAACATGCAATGCCTGCAGACATAGCTCGTTGACTTCGTGCATTCTTCATAGAACTGATGCTAAATTACACCGCTGAAGCTCATTGGAACAACGTTGTATAAGGGGTCACCCATCGTATAGATCAAGCGGCGTCCAAATGTTTCAAGGAACTGTGATGTTAGTGGCTCTAAAAGCTAGGTAATTCGCTAGTATTTCAAATACGAGAGATTAAATGCAATATATCCAGGTAGGTGCCTTTCAGTGCACCAAGGGAGAAGAAATACCTTGCACAAGACAGGTTGCATTGTTAACTTTACAGTTTAGTTTTTTCGATCGACGTCCAAACCACAACGGCCATAGCGTACGCGCCAAAACCCCAACGTCCTCAACCGTCCCAACGATCAACAGCAATACATTTATGAATCGCATTGTACTGCAGTTGCGCAACCTGCTATACAAATTATTTTGGATTCACTTAATCTATTTAACATTTGGTGGAAATGACTATCAAGAAAATGCAGTCATCATATTTTCAAATACAGAGCAATATACTAATTAGTTTGACGTTTTTTTTTTTTTTCAGGGATCCGGTTTAACAGTTGACATGAGATTCCGGTTTCAACTGAATATGAGGCTGGTGCCTTTAGAAACAGAGCAAGTACCAAGCATAATCTTCCCTATCTTTTGGATAGAACATGTACGTGCTTTCCGAATTTATATCTAGTAGAAATCAGTGAAGTCATAGTACCAAATAGACGACTATGTTCTTGAAACTAATGCATTATTTAAGACACCGGTTATAATACAATACATATTGCATAAATATACCTTATGTTAGTAGAATAAGCACCATTTGGGGGTCTTCACAAACCTTCGGAAGGGCATCGGCAAGGCTCACGGAGCACTAGATTATGCAATTCCAGGCCAAAGGAGATAGGTATGGTATCGATCCTTGTGGGTTTGCCGAGTTCCACACTAGCCACTATTCTTTAGGTTGCCAGCAGTCCGCGGTGCCTCGTGAACCAATAAATATACAAATGGGTGATGGCTGAAAATCATTCTCTTCTCGGTCGGGCAACGCACCAGATCTCTGCCCGTGTGTTGCCGTTCATTGCTTCTAGGCTTCTCGTGTTGTGCTGCCGTTCTACCGAGTTTACATCCCCGGTTCACTCCGCGTAGCGACATCGGTACATTTGGTAGCAGCGTCGTTACAATATATATAGCTTTCGTTTTGCTGTGCTCGGTTTTCACTAACTCCTGTGCCAAAAGACGCTTATAATAAACTCACATAAAAACACATGTGCTTTGTAAAGATTGCTATGATTTATGTGTGAGATGTTACGGCAGTGAGTGTAACGCAGTCTCTTCGCTAACAAGACTGGCACTGAGCGATTTTCAATATTAATTTAATTACGAAACTGATATTCATCATACTATTTAACCTAATGTGGTGTGGAAATGAATAATGCGTTAAATATATATATATATATATATATATATATATATATATCTTATTGCGGATATTCCTTAGGCGTACTTACCGTCGGACCGGAACAAGCTGGTGCACATAGTTAAGCAAGGTAGCGTCGTCCGTTGGTCGGCGTTGGCTGCCTGTCTTTGTTTGCTCGCGACATCTGTCCTCCTGTGTGGTCTTCTTCTATGAACATCTCGATCGTGTACATAAAAAAAGGAGAAAGATATGTCAGTTATCGGATATTGAATATAAATCATATAACTACGGTGTCACGTGTCAAGGCTCGTACTGTTGTCTGTGTGTGTGTTTTTTTGGTATCTGAGGCAAAATGTAGATGCCAAATGAGGTCGTTTGAGTTTGAAATATTGAAATAAACTTTCCCACGGTGGTGGAGCCTTAGTGCAATTTATTAATTTGAAAACAAAGCTGACAGAAATAAATACAACGTGTAAGTTGTAACCCCCTCCCCTGCACCTCAGGGGTGCCGCAAGGATCGTGCATTGGGCCCCTGCTCTTCAGAATATACGCCCTCGATCTCCCAACAGTGATTCCAGAAGGTGTTACTTATCTCTTATTTGCGGACGATTTAAAAATATACTTAGCAGTCGACAATTCCACAAGTATTATCCAACTAGCAATTAATAATATTGAAAACTGGTGTTGTGAGAATAGGATGCAAATATCTGTGCCTAAATGTGCCGTGGTGTCGTCAGATGGCAGTTCGCCACTCTATACACTCGCTAACGATGCAATACCAGTAGTTAAATCTTTTCGTGATCTTGGTGTGATTGTAACCCCCAAATTAGACTTCTCTCAACATATTACTGCCACCGTTGCTTCTGCTTCACAACTATGTAATACCATATTTAGATGCTTCATTTAAAAAAATCCTGATTTCTATGTGACTTTGTACAGAAGTCTAGTATTACCCAAATTCCTCTACTGCAGCCAGGTTTGGGCTCCTTATTTGGCAAAAGATATAAATGCCATTGAGAGGGTACAGGCCAAATTTATCAGACGGATATCGAAAAGATGTAATATTCCTCGTGAAAGCGTATCTCTTGTGCCAATACGTACACTACACGGACGAGGTGATCTATCGCTTTATAAAAAAATGTGTTGTCTCGGGACTGACCAGACCATGTTTAAACATATAAATAATGGACTGCGAAGTGGTGTGAATGTTAGATCACTGGAAGTTGCGCGCTCAGTGAAGATAAACAACACATTCTCGTGGAGAGTTCCACGAAGTCTGCGAAGTCGACAGACCTGATGTATGTTCTAATTATATTCAGAGGTTAAATATTTTGTTAAAAACAATGTATACTTAGGCATATATGACCCTTGAATAAAGGTGCTTTTGACTTGACTTGACTTAAGTGACCTAGAAAATCATAGTGTATCGCATTTACTAAGGGCTATCTCGCAGCGGTTGGTTGTAGGATTACTATGACCTGACTAGTTAATGGAGACAGAATAGAATAAATATTAGTCTATGCTTCTCTGTATAACTAGACTATACTCCGCAGGGGCTCGTTCAATGTTTATTTTTTAGCGAAAGGAAAGACTTCTAGATTATTATTGACCAAAAAGCTAACTCTATCTGTTACTTATTACTGCTTTTTCTACCAAAGCAGCAATTGTGGTCTAGTGGAGAACAAATTTCGATGTAATGTTCTACATTCTACGACCTTTTGTTAAGTTTTACTTAGGTGCAATTTGGACTTCTGAGAAATAGTACTGCGGACGGTCGACAAGCGCTCATAAACCCAATAGTATTTTAGCAATTTCTGAGGCGTCCTTTATTGTAACAGAACCTTACAGAGACATAAACAATGTATTCGTTTTAGCGTTAGTGCTATACACTGAACGGTCCGTACTTTAATAAGAGGTAGTTTAAAAAATTTAGATTCTGCATGAGCCGAATTACTTAAGCATGTATCGTTGGGAGAGACCATTTCACGGAAGCTTTGAATCTCTCTACCTTCAGGTCGAGTAGTACATCTTTAAAAATTAGTTATCCCAGCACGGGTGGCTTCCGCCACTGTAGAACATATTACAAAATAGTACGTATATGACCTCGGTTACTAGAAAAAATGCTCTTTTATGCAAATACGAGTTGTGTTCAAAAAGTATCGCGACTTTTGAATTTTTGCGGGTTACGTATATTCGAATTTCGATTTTTTGTGGCGTTATGTTGGTACTCATATCTCTCACTTATGCCGACAAGCTCGGCCATTTTGAATGTTCACTTAATTGTTGACAGCTGCTTTGCTTGCACGTGTTTTGGATCGTCTTCGATTTTTACCTATTCAAAAAAATGGATCAAAGAACCTGTATCAAATTTTGTGTGAAAAACGAAATTAAGTGCGCGGATGCATTCCGAATGTTGACTGTGGCATACGGAGAAGCTACCTTGGACCGAAGCAACGTTTATCGGTGGTACAAAATGTTCTCAGAAGGCCGAGAAGATGTAAACGACGAAGAGCGTGCCGGACGCCCGAGCACTTCAACAACAGACGAAAAAATTAATGAAGTGGAGAAAAGTGTATTGGCCAATCGTCGAATCACCGTTAGAGAAGTTGCTGAGGACCTAAACATATCGATTGGCTCGTGCCATTCGATTTTTATCAATGATTTGGGCATGAGACGGGTCGCCGCGAAATTCGTACCAAAATTGCTCAATTGCGACCAAAAACAGCATCGCATGAACATTGCTAATGAGATGTTGGACTCTGTCCGCGACGACCCAAATTTGCTCCAGAGGGTCATAACTGGTGACGAATCGTGGGTTTATGGTTATGACGTGGAAACCAAAGCTCAATCATCTCAATGGAAGCTGCCGCACGAACCAAGACCGAAAAAAGCGCGCCAAGTTCGGTCGAATGTGAAAGTTTTGCTGACAGTTTTCTTCGATTGCAGGGGCGTGGTGCATCATGAGTTCTTGCCACAGGGTAGAACGGTCAATAAGGAATATTACCTGCAAGTTATACGCAATTTGCGCGAAGCAATCCGCCAGAAACGCCCGGATTTGTGGAAGAACAAAAATTGGCTTTTGCACCACGATAACGCCCCTGCTCACACATCGTTGCTTGTGCGCGAGTTTTTGGCCAAAAACAACACACTAATGATGCCGCAGCCACCGTATTCCCCAGATCTGGCCCCCTGTGACTTTTTCTTGTTCCCTAAACTGAAGAGGCCCATGAAAGGACGACGTTACGCTACGCTTGACGAAATAAAGACGGCATCGAAGGAGGAGCTGAACAAGATAAAAAAAAATGTTTTTTTGAAGTGGTTCGAAGATTGGAAAAACCGTTGGCATAAGTGTATAATATCTCATGGGGATTACTTTGAAGGGGACAAAATAGATATTCATGAATAAATGAATAATTTTTGAAAAAACACAAACGTCGCGATACTTTTTGAACACACCTCGTATGCTAGGCAAATGCTACGCAAAATGCCAAACAACTCTTCTGTTTGTATTCCTGTCTTGGGATAATAAATATACTAGGGACATTGAACGATTGATTTACAAATACATCTTACATATAAAGCACAGCATTAAAGATAAATATATATATATATATACATGCTTTACCTGCAATGGCCACGACGCCGCCCAGCAGGGGTAGTACTGCCCCGCCGCCCACCCTGGAGATATCGAGGTTATGACAAGACAGCCGACGCCCGTACGTGTGCTGATCAGACCGATGCCCCAAAGGGGGTCGTGGCAAATACAAACGATGCACCGGCAATGGATGTTTCCGGTAAGCCGAGCCCATCTTTACCGAACACCCCCCCTGATCAATAAGGTGGTCACGGTAGAAGAGAGCGAGCCTCATAGGCTCCAAGCGCAAGAAGTTGTCTTCATTCTCTACGAGCGCTAAAGATGATAAAGCTGTTGAGACAAATGGCAACGGATTTACTCGTGTGGTAACCCAAAGGAGAGTATATTGTCTGGTGACCTAGGGACATTCAAGGTAATTATCCGAAGAAAACCATCCGAACGCAAAGCCTCAACAGAGTTTACTGAAGGCTCGCCATTATCAACGTATAAACACATACACAACGTCGCTCCTGGATGCAGAATATCCGGTGACAAGAGTCAATTATCGTGTGGTTTTCGCGAATTAAAGACGCATGCCGGATGCTTTCGATATCGGCCCTAGGGAGCCTACCGGTGGTCACACACAGCCCATCCCTATCGATATTTAAATCAAGGATACACGAAGTTCCAATATGAATCACCGAAGAGGAGATACTACGCGAGTTGTCATTACTTAAAGTCAATCACGCGAAATAATTGTCTCACATGCGAAACGGAGCGCGAGTTATACTTAGTAAAATGATTTGTTCCTTTGCGCGTCAAGCTCCGCGCCCGAACAACCCAAGTTAAGTTACAAGTATCTGAGGCCGGGACACTTCGCCGAAAGGTGCATAATGCTTCAAGTATGCAAGAAAAGCGGCACTCTCGGGAACCTAACTGCAAGCTGCCCCAGTTCAGCAAGATGTGTGAACTATCGTGGTGCTCACGCGGCGGGTTCATCTGCCTGTCGTCGCTTGGCTTACCTTCGTGAAAGAAACCGAATTATACTCGAGGCCCGCATACTGCAACAGGTGAAGGTCCTGCACCCGACGGCCGAGATCACCGACATGTCTCTCATATCCTTGCCTCGACTGTAGACAACATATCTCAGGTCTCAAAACAACACCGCGGGATATCTCAATCACACAATGACACTACAGCTGCTACTCCTGGCTTCCATATCAATCCCCACCAGAAAAGACGGAAGATCGACAGGGTAGTCCCCGTTGTAAAGCAACGCCGCATCAAAGCACCCGCTGAGCGCACACGTAAAGCGACTTCGGCTGTGGCCGGCTTCAAAAGCGCCTCCTTCGGACTGTCTCAGATTCTTACAGGCTTAAGCCTAGAGGTGTTGGCCAAATGCAGGCTCTTTTTAGAGCTTTTGGAGTCGCTGTTACAGCTGCCACCGTTAGTGAACAATCTACGACGAATCGTACAATCATTATTGATCATGATCGCACAGTTTAAGGCGGAGAAGCGTCACGCGCTACTCCATATAGTATTAATTGTCCACTATGCAACGGGCGATACACGCGACGTGGCCTAACAAGGCCTATATCAGCTAAATACCCAACCGCTACTGACGTTTCCACCTACATACCGACCACCTCTGAGCCTCCCCCGTTTGCAAACTTTAGAGAATATTCAAGCTGTGATGAGGCGAATCAGGCTAATTCGAATTGTACCAAAGGCAAACAGTTATTGTATTTTTAATTAATTAATTTATTTACTAGTAGTATTTAAGGTGTTATGGGGCCAAGTAGGCTAACTCGAAATGTACTCTTGGCAGTTTCATCTGATAACGACGTTGAAGCATGGTAGGGCGCTTAAGATTGGCCTCCATGGTTAATGAACCCAACTTCAATCACGCAGATTTTGGAATCGCTGCTCATAAAACTATAGTTGAGGTACTACCAATATCAGGCACAGTAAGCACTATCTTGGCGACAACTGAATTCGGGGACCAAATAACTATTCCACCAATTTCACTCGACATCTTTCATAATGGGAACATGTCGTGTGTGTATTTTAAAATGACATCAATGAAGCATAAATGAAAAATGCGGCATTAAAAAATCAGACACGGAATACTCTGGTAGTTGTTGTAATACCTGAGAACTTTCTCGCAGAGCAATAAACATCTCATTCAGCCGGTCCATGTTCTAGGGTCGCGCATCTTTTATGCTAAACACAGATGTGCTCAGTTGCGCCAGAACAAATCCCATCCCATGTATTGCGAAGAGCAGACGATGTTCTCGCTAACCGCGTATCATATCTAATTAAGTTGTCAATTGCACCCGGTAAGTTTAGTATACCGGCCCCGATATAGAAGATATTTGACAAACTCACATTCAAACAACTTAAAAATTACCTTGAACGGCACAAACTACTCAATCGCCGACAGTTTGGATTTGACCCTAAAATGTCCACCAAGTCCTGGTGATAAGCTATGTAGATGACGTACGTCAAAGTCTTGAAAAGAAGACAACAGTTGCTGCTAGTTTTTGTTGCTTTGAGGAAATTATTTGATATCGCCCACATGATGTGAGAAATACAACAATTGGTACAGATTGGGCAGAGTTGTTAAAAACATATCAGTCGGAGTGACTAAAGGAAGTATCCACTCACTGCTGTTCAATATATTTATCAACGATATATTTCAGAACACGGCTTACTGACCCTACTTACTGTTAATACTAAGGCACTCTTTGTCGGCGATTTCCCACAAGAGGTAGAAAAGATAATTAGGGAAAACTTTAAACGACTACCAGGTTTAGAGCCATTAGATTGCTCATGAATTGGTCAAATGCCGATGTCATTCAGTCCTGATTACCTAACGGTGAGGCATTTTAATGCAGAAACCACACTCTTGGCATGACCATTAAGGAAACATTCTTATGCGTTATTTTAGATTCCAGGTTGTCGCTTTAAGCTTATACAGATCATATTTACAAGAAAGCTGTAGGGAGCATTTCTGCCCCGGTTAAGTGCCGTAATATTCTGCCTCGTTACCGCCTGTTTGCCATTTACTCCCCCTACTTTCTAATAATTGCTAATTCGCAGTTGAAATATTGGGAATAGCTTATATGGCTGTTAGTCTGGCTACAAACAGACATAGACACCATAAAGATCATTGCGTTATAGATACGTAGATATGTCAATTCTGCCCTACCCTGTGCAAATAAATATGCCTCTCGTTACTGAGATAAACGATTCTTAATGGAAGTTCATCTTACCTGCTCAATTTATCCCACTCGACATCAACCATGAAAACAAAGGGATCACACTAAGAACTTCTGATCTTGTCTGCAACTTCATGTAGCCAATCTCACTTCTCAATATCAAACTTTGGTGGCACATATTGGAACAAGCATCATAAATTCTGTTTTCTGATAAGAAAATTTGCAAAATTTGTTCCCGAGCAGCTCTTGTAGAGGCGTTTCTCAAGAATAATTAATCCTGCCTTATGGTAAGAAGACTCGCATAATTTGTCTCCGAGCAGCCCTTGAAGAGGCGCTTCTCAAAAATCATAAATCCTGGCTTATGGTAAGAAGATTCGCATAATTTGTCTCCGAGCAGCCATTGAAGAGGCGCTTCTAAAAAATCGTAAATTGTGGTTTGTGGTAAGAAGATTCACATGATATGTTTCCGAGCAGCCCTTGTAGAGGAGCGTCTAAAGAATCGTGAATTGTAGTTTATGGTAAAAAGATGCGCATAATTTGTCTCCGAGCAGCCTTTGTAGAGGCGCTTCTCGAGAATCATGAATTGTGGTTTATGGTGAGAAGATTCGCATAATTTGTCTCCGAGCAGCCCTTGTAGATGCGCTTCTCAAAAATCATGAACCCTTGTTTATGATAAGAAGATTCGCAGAATTTATCTCCGAGCAGCTTTAATGGCACTATAAAGTGGCCAGATGAAGTATTCTCAAGAAAACAGTCCTGCGGCCACCCCCTACGGTGAATAAAAAGGACGACTGAATTTGAGTAGGTTTCTGAGTTTCTCACTACCGTGGCTTCAACAACGACGCCAATTGAGCATCATGCATTTTATCAGTCAATCTCTCTAAAAAAAATATTTTATTTGCTCTTCGTTACCAATATGCTACAGCTATGAGGTCACTTACTATTTATATCTTGTGGGGCTATGGCTGTGTGTATATACTATGAATAAATCAGTACTTATTTAAATTACACAATGGCAATATTAAGTTTTAACGTCTTGCAAAGGCCATCCGTGTCTAGACATCGGTTTGGCTTTTAGATTGTCACGTTTGCTATCTGTTGATTTGACTGTCGCACTTCGCAGCTATTCTCGGTACCTGTAGTTCGGCCGCAACTATGCACTTACATGCTATGCGGATTGTTATGATCGGTAAGTGTATTCTACGTTGCAACTAAGGATAAGGCGTTGCCTATTGATGATCAAATTTAAACAATTTTAAAGACAGGCCTTGTAACACAGTGTTGCTTGAAACGATATCAACAGCATTAGCCTATTTCCCACTCGGTACACCATCTGTATTGTGCAAGTTCGTATGATTCTATAGTGCCTACAACACCTGCAGTTGATTGGAGCTAAATACCCCATCTAAAAGTTGTATCTTTCTTTCTCCGAAAGTGGCTACAAAAATGTATGATGCCTATACACCTCTGTCCACCTACAGTACTGGATTTGGGACCACTGAGCCTGTATTCCTCCCATCCTAGGTTCAAAATTGCAAAACACATTGTCAAAATCGTGGGAGTGCGTTCTTCTACATTTATTCGCCCCTAGTTAATACTCTCATTTTCACGTACTGTGGTACGTTTATTCAAGCAAGCCTGCAATCCTTGCAGATGCGTTTGTTTTCGCATTTGTATACACATACATTTTAGGGAGTTGCGGCTAAGGCCAGAGTCGCTTTACAGGACTTCTCCACAAAATTGCGTCCGTTAGAAGGCTGTTCAAAGACGTTACTGCGCCTGCTTTAATATGATGCTTAGATAAGAATGTCAAAGAGAAAATTGGTCCCACGCTGTTGTTGTCTAGTAAAAAACATCTGGTAAATTCCGAGATTGGCTTAAAAGGCTCCTGCAAAGTCAAATTGAAGAATGTTTGAATTAAATTGCCATTAACAAGCTGTTTCTAGCATGATTTTACAAGTTAACTCTGCATTAGTACAATGACCACTATTAACCTAATAATAAAAATATATTTCCAGCAAGAAACGTGATTGGACACGAAACACATATGTTTTAAGGTCTAAAAAACTTTCTGGGCTGACCCTGAGCCAACATTTAACGTTTTCGGATTTGCTTTCACATTCCTTCGTATGACGGCCCCCATATATGAAAATGTGCAACGGTGGGGATCGAGCCCGTGTCACGCCACCGGGTCCGACAGATGTGTTAGAGCCTGTACTAGTCAAACTGTGCGCTAAATATGCCAATATAAAATAAATTAAAAAGCTAGATAGCATCGTGCTTAACGTCATGTGCTCATGATTTTCAGCCAAAAGAACTGTAGTATCTTGTCTGCCCTAATTACTACTATTTTATTACCTTACACTGTTCGACAATTCAAGAGGGCATAACTTTACTAGTGTATACACAATGGTGTTTTAATATCAACATATGTTAAATGTTATTTTATTATTGATTCATCGAAAAGGTTATTAGTCACAAAACTTAGTTGAGCACATGTTGTGCTTTTTTGAAATTGCAGTCGTGGTTGTCATTTTGCTGCCAATAGAACTTGGCATATTATTTTGGACTCAGAAAGAGATACAGCGGGAACGGCCTGGACCTCTCGTGGCTAACATTTTTAAATTTTCCAATCGATTCCTACGAGTCGCTCTATGTGTTTAATCTCACAAATTATAAAGAGTTTGTAAATGAAAAACACATACCTATCGTACAGGAACTCGGACCGTATGTATTCAGGTTAGTAATTTTTAGGTGCTTAAAAAATAAGTGTAAAATGTGTCAGGTACAGGGATATAATAATAGTATAGAGATAATTGCATGAGTGGGAAACATATGACGATGATTGATAATGTTACTGAAGAGAGAAAGAGCAGCTGAAAGCTAAGATGTGCATGTCATGATTGGCATCCGTCAGCTCCCTCTAGTGGTCGCTGACGGAGGTAGACCAACTGCGCCAGCAGCAGTGCAGAGAGTAAGAGAATATGTAGTCGGCGGAGAGACCGTGTAGGAGGAGGACGGAGAGCGAACTACGTGCCGCATGTAGGTCGGGCGAGTTGGGAACACAACCTGATGTCTTCCTTTGACCTTAGTAACGCCCGCTTTACAGTCAGAAGTGGGGTCAGTAAGGTCGTTTCTCAGGCTGTGTGAAACCTTTTCGGTTTGGTGGAGTTACGAAGAGTGTGAAGTGCCGTGGGAGGCTGAACGTGCTGACTCATTCGGTGTGTTGCTGGGTTGTAACTCGTGGCTGTTGTCGAAATTTTTTTTTGTAGTTCGCGTGGTGACAGTTGTGTCGTCGTGTAGGGTGAAATTGGTGGTTGCAAGTGGTGGCGATCAGAGGAGATCGGTTGAGTGTAGTGGACGGTGTGTTGGAAGTTGGTCGGCAAGATGTCAGGCGACGACAAAGGAGAAAAGAAAACATCAGTTAACGAACAGATGGCAGAGTTGATGGCGAAATGGCTGGAAAATGCATTGAGGCTTGTCAGTCAGAGAAATCATGGAGCAACAACTGTAGAGGCCGAGTCCTCTGCAGCAGCAGCAGTAACGGCACCGGTAGTCGATGTAGCAGCACAGTTAGAAGAATTTTCAGGAAACGGATCGTTGCTAGGCGAAGAATGGCTAAGACGCTTTGAGTGCGCGCAGAAAGTCGGGGGCTGGAATGAAGCCCAGATCAAGCAGGTACTATTGGCAAAAATGTCTGGCGCGGCTAGAGAGTGGTATCTAAATCACGGCGTCGACGTTGCAACATATGCCGAGTTTAGAGAGAAGTTCGTGCTTGCGTATGCGAATCAAAATAATTATAGCATTCTTATTCAAATGTTGCATGAATGTGTGCAGTTAAGAGGAGAAGCTGTGGATGCATATGCTCGGCGGAAGGAGTCGATTGCTCTTCAGCTCGGACTGAAACCAGATGTTATAAAAGATCAAATTCTTCGAGGTCTCCGACCTGAATTTGGTTTCTTGGTATTGGAGATGGCGGGAAGACGCCACGATGATGTTTCGCACCTATTGCGTGATATCGAATATGCAACAAAGTTGCACGCACAGGTTGTTCAGTCGGGAGCAGCAAACCTGGTTGAGAGCCGCAGGTCGTTGGTCAACCCGACAAACCGATCGGTGATTTGCTTTGAGTGTAACCAGACAGCAGCAGCGGAGAAGCGCAGGCAGAAAGCAGGGGAACATCGCGCGTCGTTTGTTTTCGGTGTAGGGAAACAGGCCACGCTAGTCGAGACTGTTCGCGGCCCCGATTGCAGCAGGTGGCGAAAGATTTAGAGTCGAAAATTGAAGCGCTTCAGACTGAGGAAACGGAAGGGTGTGTCCTATCGGACAAAGATATTTCCCATCCGGTAGAAGCAAGTGGAGCTGAAGTTGACAAATCAGAACCAGTTGTACAGCAGGTGCAAAGGGACATGATCCGCGCTGAAGATATGGCGATAGATGAGAGCGTCAGCTTGGTAGAGGAGGAAGAGGACAGTCGGATCAACGAGCGCTATGGAAGCGGCCAGATTTCTCGCGACGGCGAGGGTAACGCCGATGTAATGTTCCCGGATACCCTGAAGAGTGACCTCGAGTCCAATACTGACGCGCCAAACTGCAAAGGTGATCATGATAGAGATGGCGAGGTTGTGGATAAACAACAAAACGACAGCAAACACTTGTCAACGCCAGAGGCTGGACCGGCTGGTGTTCAACTGCCATTAGTGAAAGTTGGCGTGTTGGAACTTGATCAAGCAATGATGCGTGGAGGCGACGTGGATACGGCTCGGAGGGACAAGGCAAGCAGCCGAAGACGCAGCGGACAATTCAACACAGCAGTTAACGCGAGTCAAGTTACTCAGAATGGACCACTAAATAGAACGTCGTGGAAACAGAGGAACAAGCCTCTATATCTGCAAGATTATGTAGCGAGAAAAATGATGAGTTGGCGGATTGGTGTTGGTTGATCTCATTGAAGTCAAATGGCTAAGTCATTGATTGTAGTGATGTGAACGTTTTAATTATTTGAAGGATCGATGAGGACATCGATAGGTCAGAATGGCCGAACTGTCAGGTACAGGGATATAATAATAGTAGAGAGATAATTGCATGAGTGGGAAACAGATGACGATGATTGATAATGTTACTGAAGAGAGAAAGAGCAGCTTAAAGCTAAGATGTGCATGTCATGACTGGCATCCGTCAGCTCCCTCTAGTGGTCGCTGACAGAGGTAGACCAACTGCGCCAGCAGCAGTGCAGAGAGTAAGAGAATATGTAGTCGGCGGAGAGACCGTGTAGGAGGAGGACGGAGAGCGAACTACGTGCCGCATGTAGGTCGGGCGAGTTCGGCGGTGTGCCAGAGAGAAGCCATGAGACGGCCGGTAAATTGGCGGTTGGAATAAACTGATTAAGTTAGTAACACAACCTGATGTCTTCCTTTGACCCTAGTAACGCCGGCTTTACAGATGGTGCGAAGTCCGTAGATAGGCGCACGTATTCGTTTAGATGATACTGTTATTGTCGCACTATCATGGCTGTTAGTAGAAACGCTTTGGAAACGTAACCTGTAAACTTGTATTATTTGTCAATTAGTGTGATGCTTTGCTAGATTTTTTTGTATCTGATCTTTTTACGCTATTCTATGTGTTGTTTAATCAAAGACTTTTAAGTTCTTATCATACTACTGTGCATGTACATGATGAGATACATTGGTGTAACTGGAGCGAGGCTTTGTATATACGAGCGGGTTCTTATAGAGCGACTCTCGTGGCACTTGCTACACCGCTCATTATCATGAGCTTTCTCCGAAGTGAAAAGTTCTTGAGGCCTTATTGCTTTGCGCAAAACCGTTTGATGCTTTCGCCATATGCCTTTTAACTGTTTTTCGGCTTTTTTGTGATCGCCCTTCCGCCCCTAACAGAACCCCAAGTTTTTATTATTTATTTTTTGCAGTCTGAGGCTTAAACTAGCTTGAACTTGAAAACATGTCTCTAATCTGCTTTATAAAATTCACGTTGCTTCTGGCCCGTTTTTCATTCACCGTGTTGCACCAACCTCTGACTTAGGCGTTCTGCGACTGTTTACAAATAAGACCTAAAACAACGTGACAAAACCCAAGTATTCACTTGTGGTCTCTTCTTTGCAGAAAGTTTGAATAGGAACGTTAATATGTTTTAACGTCCTTCTTAATATGATTGATTGATTTATTGTTCGCTTGGCCTGTATACCTAAATACACATGTCACCCTTTTATATCAGGGGCGCTTAGAGCGGCATATAGATAGAGACGACGACAGTGAAGTTAATCAATTTAAATGACCACAATAGTGGCGCAATTTAATGTGAATTGGGGGTTGTCGAGAAAACCGACAAACACCCGAGTGCCATGAAATGCTGCTCAGATATTCAAAACCAACGATGGAGTACTTGGTGTTCGTCTATGGTTGGAAATGAAAACCGATTGTAAATACAAGCTCTTCGTGTGGAGTTGGCATGACAAGGCTTAAACTACAATTTATGAAAAGGTTCAAGAGACTATTCACGAAACAACTGGGTCAAAGGAAGACACAAGCAAGTGGTGCGGGTATGGGAAGCAGCGACGAAAGTACAGCATAATGTGGAGCGCTATGATTTTGCGCTAAGCCGAAAAGAGATCTTCAATTAGAACAAGACGTCATATTAAACATATCCGCAAGGTAGGATACCCGGAAACGTTTGTTCGTGAGTCTGAGACTGGTCGCTAGAAGCAAAAACTCTAAAAATATCCCATTGTTACTTCTCGAAGACTTTATAATTTAGTTATTATTAGGGGGATTCCAGCTCTGAAAAACAAGTGCGTTATTGCGTTCATAAGAAATAATTCGCTAAAAACCGATGACTCTCACAGCCTTAACTGCTCCGTGAGGCCGATTCGATAAACACAGATTGATTGTGGATTGAGCTAGCGAATGAGCCTATTATATTTCGTCGTCCACGCATGTGCACGTTGTCGCAAGAAGCAGACAACTTCTCCACTTTCTTTGTCAGATCTCACACTTGACGTTCAAGCATTGCATTCGACCTACGGAGTGCATGCATGTCTTTGGGCAGAGCACGTAAGATCTTATATGTCGATACTTTGCCATCGAGAGAATCTGCATTGTCAGCAGCGTCCATATGGCTATCAACATCGCTGCTGGAGTCATGGTCGGGTGGATTGCATTCGTTGCACTGTAGACCGGTAAATGCAGCTGTTTCGTTAACAACATAATCCGTTGTTAAATTAGTGCAGCGAACATGTACGCGTTCCTGACAAATACTACACTGTACGTGTTGAACCACCTCGCTGATAGCAGTTGGGGCATTTCTTCGGTTCGTTGGAAGGTTTTTTATGTGCGGACTGAGTGTAATTTTCGAGGTCACCTTGGGAAGCCATTTGATTACCAAGGTGACACAGCGAAGTCCCGGCCGGACGAATAAATCACTACATCAACATAGAAGATTTAAGGGCGGAGTAAGTAAGCAAAAACTCACTAAATTTGTGGGAGCAATTTTAGTGATTTTTTGCAACCGACACACGCCTGCCTAGCAGACGACGAGATCGCAAGATTTTCGCCTATCAGCATATACGTCGTACAGTGAGATAGCTCGCCGTTCTGGTAGTAGTAGCACACCCCGAAGTCGAGCATCAGACGTTTGGTTCAGTTCCCTTTGGCCACCCCCGGGTATTGCCTTTGCCTATTCTTCTGCCAAGGCGCGATGGTGGCAATCAATTCAATTTAATTGCTCCTTATTTGCTTTCAAAGGATATTTACTTATATACGTGGTTATTCACACTAATTTCTGAATTAAATGTATGTATACAATGCACATGATAACAGTAGAGGTAAATTTGTCATATAATCCAATTTGTGATATTTGTAATAGTACAGGTCTAATATTATATTACGAGTTCCTGACTTTTAACATTCTCGCCATGCGCCACGAAAACTTGTTGATTTGGTTAGATTGTTTTTTCTTCCCTCTCCACTCCTTGCCGATCAATTTGGTGAGATCGTCAGCCCCAGAGGGGATCTCGTGTTTCTAACGTCAGGATATTGTCAGGATATTCGCAAAATTCTACGTGTCCATGTTGGTCTTCCTGGCTACGTTGTAGCACCCCGGCAGCCCTAGAGGACGTTCCTTGGGGCTGGATCATCCGGTCATATGAGTAAAACGGTCCATTCGTCTTGTAGAGTCTCGAGTATGACTCTCTAGAGGCTACTAAATCATTCTTGACGCCAAGTAAAATGGAGAGGAGGAGATCGTATTCTTAAGAGGAGGTCGGTAAAAGAGCTGGCCAATATGCTTGCTAGACACTAAGGACAAGAGGAAATAAATGAGGAACGTCTATGAGGACACGCTGAGTAATCGGGACTGATGCACTCTACACAATATGTTACGGAAAGGGCGACCAGTAAGGTCAGAACCCACGGAATTGCTGCTGTGCGTATAGTTAGAGACTTAAAGCATTGGGTGGTTCTGGCAGAATCCACAATTTGGGGTTCCAACGTAGAAGAACGCAAGAAGCAGTACGAAGACCGAAAGGTAGAGACAAATGTTTCACGCAAAGCCACGTGTCCCGAATAGATACAGATCATTGAATATAATGAAGCAGCCGCTGTAACCTCTAGGACTAAATCTGAAAAAAAATATCTTTCAATCTCAAACTGCTTTAAAATCAAGCCACATTGTGAAGGCATGTTAATTTTAGCTAAATCTTGGAGTCCCAAAGACGATTGTTCCAAGGCAATTTTTGTATGTTTTAATCTTAGTTTACTTAGATGGCCGGCGTAAGCAATTGACCTTGCTTAAGTCCCACCTTAGTTTAAAAGTACAAAACGTTTTTTTGGAAAATTGACTTAGACGACTGGTGGTATGCACCGGTACCGACCATGGAGCGTTTGAAGGTTTCGGTAGCGGAGCCATTACACATCAGCGCCGTTTTAAATAGAAAGAGAGTCTATATAGGCCAAGCCAAAAAGTTCCCGCACGGAAGGTATGCTGTGATAAAGGTGTCGTTAGTCGCTATGTGTAACCAGGCTATGGCGGCCCGAAGGATCTACAGGCTTGCCACAGACAGACGTAGAACACCACAATCAGTGCATTTGCATGCAATTTTCGTTATGGTTGCTGTGAAGTGCACCTGCGGAATGCGCTTGGAGCCGCTAGTTGTTCACAATCTTTGCACATTTTCCTTTACCCTTTGGCTGTCCTTAGGAGTCGCCCAGGCGGTGCTGTTGGTAGACGGTAATGCCACGATTGTCGTTGAGCCTTGCCCATGCCATCTGCGTCGAGCCGCACATGTAGGCTGTAGTAGATAGGATCGTCACTGTTGTGTGTGTTTTATTTCTTGGTATACGAAAATGACATATCGGTAACCGTAAGATCTGCACGTCCAGACATTTTCGGGTTTTCCTTATTTAACCTTATTTATATGTGTAGCGTGCACAAAGGGGCATGCTCATGGCTCTTTCCAATCCAGTCAGGTATGTGATTCGACGCGAGGCGTTTAAATATAATGCGCGCCTTTTTGGCGGAATAGATTTATGCTAGCATTGAAACTGTCACAAAATATATTTAAAGTTTCCGATCATAAGGCAGTGATGACGGTGATAGTAGACTCAGTAGAATATTCGGTTATTGTTTTTCTGTATATAATACGTTTTTATTTATGTGGACTTTGCACAGGATCGTACACCAAAAGAGAAGGGGATCTCATAACAACGGTCATTTTATGTATTTTCGAAAGCCGACGTTCATTTTCGAGCCTAATATGTCAAATGGGAGCCTGGAAGACAAATTTACTACCGTGAACTTTGCTGCCATAATTTATTTCAATCTGGATAGTACTCCACGCGGCAAGGTTCAAAAGAAAAGCCTTTTTGTGAACGTCACCGTGAACGAATACTTCTATAGCGGGTAAGTTGCTTAAATGCTTCATATAAGGCATGCCGTTATAATTGATCGCTGGTTTGCTTTAACGTTGGTTTTCTTGGAGTTATAACTCCGTCCTTACTATCGTTCCCCTATTATCGTTCCAGTGTTTTACAACATAAATTAACCAGGTACTTTGCAGGTACTAGCAAGGGGCGTGCCCATGCCTCTTCCCATTCTAGTTTGGACTATTGGATACAGCTCAGCATCTAGTAAGTTAACTCTTGACGGCGCGTTTGGAGAGCCGTACAGTTTTAACTGCCCTGGGCGAGAAACAAAGCTTGTTCCATACAATCACAGTTGCAATCCGCCGAACTTGATATGGCAAAACGGTATTGTTACGAGGAACAGAAAGTTGGCTGCTGTCATAACCGCCTTGGCTTCTGCTTTAGCACAATAAAGGATCACTTTCTAGTTTCTTCTAGTTAAAGTGTACACTTAGACAACTTAAAGACGTTTATGGTAGCTCTGTGTGAACAGGTTTGGCCATAATTTGAGCCAACTACAGGTTTAAGTGCGTCGTTTCGAAGACCTGCTTTCTACGCTTAACTTTTGTAAAGGTTCGACAGACAGTGATAACATAGGTCAGTATTGGCTCCACAAATACACGCGATGTATGAATAATAACGCTAACTGATAAACCCTCAGCGTTGAGTCGATTGAAACAAAAGGTAACGGTTCTACGTTTTAATGCTAGATTAGTAAGTAGATCTTGCCACTTTAAGTTCTGTTGCAGTGGGCTTTCAGGAAAACGGTGGCCGACTTCACTGTGGGAAATGGTACACCATGGGTTCAGAAAGTCGAAGTCGACCCATACTGCCCTGCGCCAGTTGCTGGCAGAAATTTGGGAAACTCTATCGGAACCTAGAAGACCGTTATACGCAATATTTATAGATCTTAAAGCTGCCTTTGACTTAGCGCCACGAAGTAGGATTATAGAAAAGTTAGCCTTGGAGGGAGTTCCGTATCGCTTACTAAAACTTTTAAGTACCATTCTTGGGGAGAATACAGTATACATCGACAACGGTATAGGGATTGTGAGAAGAGTAAAGCAAACTACAGGCGTGGCCGAAGGAGACGGACTTAGCCCGTTGCTTTTTTCGGTACTATTGGGAGGGCTACCTAACCGGGTGAGGCAGGGGTGGACCCGAGAGTAGGCAAATACATTAATGTATGCAGATGACGTTGCGATCTATGGCAGGAGTTTATTTAGGGTTAAGCAGGGCTAGAGCGGCTAATCGATTATATGGACGAGATGGGACTTAGTATTAACTGGCAAAAGACAGTAGCAGTAAAATTTCGAAGAGGAGGTCGATTGGCGAAAAACGATGTTCTTCGAGCCAGGGGTAATACAGTAAATTTGGTAAATAAATTTACTTATTTAGGGGTCACAATAACGTCAAATGGTAGCAGTTTTCGAAAACATATTGAAACCAGAATAGGAAAAGCCATAAGAGCGGCAGCAGCAATTAAAAACCCGCAAATGTTGTCAATACATACCGCGTCCGCCCTTTTCAAGATTAAAATAGAACCAATAGCAACATTTGGTGTATCACTTATATGGGAGAAATTAGGAGAGGCAGATCTACAGTTACTAGATAGAGTTCGATTTTTCTTCATGAAGCGGGTTTTGAGGTTAGCTAACTCTTGTAGGAATAGAATAGTTCATATATTAGAAGGGGGGGCTCTAATGACACAGGAATTACAAGTAAAATGGGGTTTACCTAAGACGACGGCCTTCGTGGCCTACACTATGAAGTGGGGGGAAAAATTAAAGGATATAGACATAGGAATATACACGACAACAGCGATGAGGAGTATAACCTGGCGAGCAGCCGGATATAAGAATAGGCATCTCACTACGGCATTTGCAGCCCACGGGTTCTATCACGTATTATGCAGCACACAAGAATTCCACGATCCTCAGAAGTGTTGTGGGTGCGCGAGATGCTTAGGCCATTGTGATAGATACCACGCCGCAGCATGTCCAGCAGTGCAATCAATAGCGGAACTCGCAAGATGAGGGAGATCCGGTGACGCAGAAAAACCACTTATTCAGATCGATGTACTTAATTAAAAATTTACCCAACCTGGGTGTTAATAAACCAAAATACAATGGTACACCGCCTTGGTTAAGTTCTCCAGCGGCTTTATGAGCGCGGCATAGACGGGCTCTAAATATGACCAGTTTTGTTTTGCCTTACTTCAGTCAAGTCCTATGATGGAAGCATGGCCGGAGTGCATCCTTAGGGTCATCCCAAAAGGAAAGGGTGATGTCCGACTGATGTCCGATCCTGGAGGGGCATTGCCAAGAAGAGTTGTATTTATGAGATTTTGGCATCGGGGCTTACAAAACGCGTTTCTCTATTCTTTCATGACCGTAACGCAATACCACAAGAACATCATGGATTCCGTCAAGGAAAGTCGATTATAACAGCATGCACGAAGTTATTATCCAAAGTGGAAAAAAGGTTGGACTTGACACTGCTCCGCGAAACGTTGTACTTCAGAAGCTCGCCGATGCAGGTGTTGGCCCCAAGACACTAACCCCAAGCATACGCACCCTGGAGCGCTACTGCGAGAACAACGGCCTTAAGACTAACGCCGAGAAAACAAAAGCAGTCAAATTTATACCGGGGGGACCGCTTGCTCGTTCCGATCGCTTGAAACGCAGTACTAGTGTAGTAGAGTTCGTTAACACCTTCTGTTACCTTGGGGTTAACTTTTCGATGAAGGGCACAACCTTTGGACAACACATCGCCGAACGAACCAGAAAAAGTCGAGTCGCGATGTCTACAATCGAATAGCCCCAACATCCCTAACCACAGTAAAATCACGTTTTGACCTGAAAGTTGCTTCGGTGGCGGCTTACGGCATTCAGGTCATATGGGAACACCTCAGCCTAGAAAAATTAGATAAGGTAAAGCCTACGTTTCTCAAGCTAGCCATTGGGTTGTCACGATTTGTGAAAAACCGTCTAGTTTACCTTATGACTTCTACTCAACTACTTGTAGAAGATCTAGTAACTAGATTCCGTCTCTCAGAAACCGCTGCTCTTATTCAGTTTAGAGAAAACGTTATGAAGAAGTAGTTCGAGCAGTTTCCGGAAGCTTCTTCAATTCGCCAGCAATGTTCACACAGAACTGGCAGAGACCACTACAACCCAACCGACATCTCGTGACCCGCTATTCACTTCACGGGTTTCACCATAAACTCTGCCATCAAAGAGGCTTCCACGATCCTGATGTCGGCTGTTTGTGCCGTTTATGTAACCAGCCGTGCCCTATCTACCATCTCGATACCTGTCAGATGGCTATTTCTCTTAAGCAGTTAGCTCGATGATATTTTATTACTTATCTATCAATATATGTTTTATTACAATGATCTATATATATATATATATATATATATATATATATACATACCATACATATGGTGCAATAAGTAAATGATAATGAATATTTTATATGTCCAAATGTGTGTATGTATACATATGCATATATTTTAACTGTACTATTTCTACACAACACGTGTGATAATAAATCTGACTGGAATAACCCATAATATTGGTATACAGCGACTTTACTTGTTATATATATATAGTGCCGCTACGGAAAGGACGATGATCTGACAGAAGATCTGAGTAACAGAGGTCTGCTTTGCGCAAATAAGCGTTATCCAATCACGTAAGTTTGCCAAGGCGGAAGAAGCACGACCGGCCTTCTGTTCCATAATCTGCAACGTCCAATGGAAACGTTGATTGTTGCGATATTGTCCTCTCTTTATCAGCCTTGCACGTGGAGCCTCTTTTTAACTTTCTACGGTAACAAATCAACTCTTTGTTTTGCATAGTGGCTTTTAAGTTTCCACCCGTTCACAACAAAGTGAGGATACTCTAATCGTGCTTATAATTTCTCTCAGTAGTCCTTCTCGCCTGTTGTATTTTTTAAATGATATCTGCGTTTTCTAATGCGGGAGTATTAAGTGTAGTGTGGTTCTTATTGACTTATTTTTGCAACGTAACGATAAACATTAAATAGGCTTAGGTTACACCGTGTTTTTGTGCATCCCCTGGTCGATTCTAGGATGGCATTTTCCCTTTTCCAGTCTGTCCTTGTGTGTTCTTCTATGCCACCTGGGTATTCGTTCTTTCTAGCACTAATACGCATGTGCTTCAAAAGCTCGGTTAGGAGCTGTTTTTGGAGAGCGTTACTTATTGCACACCTAAGTGAATGATTTACAAACAACCTCAATCTTGAGACGTTCCGAAGCGTCTTTTAGGTTTGAGGTGAATACCAGCAACACCTACAACATCCAAAATCGCGAGGTAGCCTGCGAGATAACAGGACTAGAATGATCACCTAGCTTATGAAGTTGCGAGTGGAGAAGTAGGTGGTAAAAAAGGTGAAGCAAAAAACATTTACAGCTTGCGAAGTAACGTAAAATCAGAAATAAACCAAATCGGTAGTCGCAAAGAACAGCGCTTTTCCAAGGGAAGTGCAGCAAATGCAGTGGCAACTAACATGTACATTGGTGCTCTTCTTTAGCGCAATGTTACACTATAAAGCAGTTTGGGATATCGACTACGGCAAGTGAGCACTACATGGGCACTTCCAGCTTAATGCGCGCAGTCAGAAATCCATTGCGATGGCGACGCTGTCCAAGGACATACTACTGCACAAATCACTGCCAATTAATTGCGATGCTGCGAGATTAACCCAGCTTTGTTATGAGTTACTATGATTTCTGGCAGTGGCAGCTCTTCTCTATTCCTCGCTTTTATCGGACCACCCCACGACAAGCTCAACGCTAGTTTATTTCACCGCCGAGTTTTCAAGGTCTTCAACATACGTGCGTGGTCGCATAGCGTCAATAGACTTTTTAGAGCAAAACAGTTTGGCTTTCGTAATGCAAGCCCTGTAGGAAAGAATAGCGAACCCTAGCAAAAGACAATTGATTGAGTAGAAATAAATGTCCTCTGTACAGAAGCGGCAATTTTTGTCTACGTAGCTTATTTTTTATTCAAATACTTGATTGTCTTCGTTGACAAGCGACTGTCAGGCATCTCTTGTAGGAGACATGTTTTAAAAATTGAAAGGAAGAGAGCGAGGCTAGCATGAAGTCAGCAGAAAACAGATATCAGATATATTTGATGTTAGCCCAATTTATAAACGTATTTGCAGTATATATAAATCTATTGCCGTTGCATATTACGTGTCAGGCCATGAGGAAATAGATTCTTGTTCTTTCGCTGTTGTTTTGATACAGATACTACGACCCAGATGTTGTTCGCAACGGCCACGCAAAAATGCTAGGTCGAAAAGGCTGGCGTGGATATTTTATGGGCCGAAATAATACCTCGAAATGGTACACAGTGTATGCCGATACCGAAAGGGTCAACAATCTGATCGCATTAAACCTGGAAACGTGAGTGGTTCTTATACACACCTAGCATCTCTATTTGTTTGTACTGTTTTAGAAATATAATATGGCACTGGCGAAGTACGAATTAGAGAGAGAGTATTAAAATAAACTCAAATAAAAGTTAATTAAGGCACTCTAGTAGCCACGAATCTTAGAATCTAGAAGATCGTTTATGTGGCTTATAGGAGCGGCGGGAGATACTGCCAATTTACTTTTGTTGAGGTAGAATCATTACCGCGCTAATCTAATGAAAGGAACATCATGTTCTTTCGATAAAGCCGGTCTTGGAAATCGCTGCGTAACTGAATGATCACATAAAATCTGTTTATGTGTTACATTATATATTTTTATTTGCTTGCTCAATGTAAACACGCTTAACAGCAATCTATTCGATATAAGCTAGGTACTGCAAATCAAATACTGTGAACTGCTAGGTGTAAGTTTTAATACGAATATGTGCTAATACGTTTGCATTTGCAGAAAGCTTTGGCAGTATGGAGCACGCTGTAACAAACTAGAGGGTACAGGTAAACCACATATTCAGATTTAAATCCGAGCTGCTAGTAGTCTGTTTCACTCATTTATCTAAATATCTGGTTAGGTTTTCTAATACTGTTGAATCTTTGCATCCCATGTGAGATAAAGACCCAGTAATACTTCAGAATGCATTCAGGTCGCAATTTGGTAAATGTGACGTGCCTGATCGAAGGAGTAGGCCAAATGCAGAGATGGTGAAGATTTTATTCATGTTGTAGATTTTCCCGATTAATTTATTTTTCTGCCAAACGAACGCTGCTATTAGGGGTTAAAGGTCAACCCAGATACGATTATCGGACACTCGTTTCGTCGATCGGCGACGGCTATTCCACACCGTTGAACACCTGAACACACATTTTGTTACGTTTTTGGACACAGAGGAGAAAAAGTGAAACAGCTGTCATCTACTCTACCCCGGTTTCAGTCATAAAAGGGCTTACGCGGTTCTCGGTTGAGCGGCTGTAGTATATCGGGAAAAATCGGGAAGAAGTGTCTTGAATGTGTGGCCGCCACAGCCGGCTGGCCAATGTCTTTTCGAAACAAGGATCAAGCTCTTCACTGCAGTTCAAAAAGCTTTGAAAAACAATCACTGAGTGATGGTTGCACAAGGAACATCGGCAAAAACCACAAAAAGCATGTTCGAGAATAATGGAGTGCGGTTGATTAAAAAGCCCGCCACTGGAGTGACAGCAGGCAAACTCGTAGAGAAATCACCACCGTTAAGGAAACCGCCTTTCACTCTCCCTTCTTTAAGATGCCTAGTAAAACACAAGGCGCCAGTGTTACTCGCAGGTATCTGAAGTTTTTGAGAAAACAAAAGTGGCACGCTCTAGCAGAGCGCGTCACTTTTGTTTTTGATGCTTAGGGTATTTTTGCAACACCATTTCTCTCTCTTTCAAGTCTTATTCAAGTAAAAGTGTAGGTGCTGTGTCGATTTTCTTGTAATGCAACGTTTTGGATCCTTGGACTCGGGATGGCAAGTCATTCAGCAGCAGGGAGAATAGCAGAGGACTCAGATTATCGCCCTGCGCGACTCCGGTCGTTTGGGCAAACGGCGGGAGCTGGGACACGCCGTCATCGATACTCACTGAGTTTTCCTGAAGCATAGCCTTGATTAGCCGAAGCATGTTAAGCGGAACTCCGCACTCAGCGAGCTTTTCCAGGATCTTGTCTCTAGGCGCCGTGTCGAACGCAGATTTGAAATCGACGTATACTGCGTAGAGTGCCTGTTTTGGCCGGCTAATGGCGCTAAGCACTTCACTTAGTAATAGGTTGCATCCCGTGATCGTTGAACGCCCCGTACGAAAACCGTGCTGTTCGTCCGGTATGCAGCCGCAGTACTCCAAGAAGGTGCTGAGCCGTCGAGTGATAAGGAGTGCCAGGAGTTTATAACAGCAACTTTTCTTCGCAATTGCTCTCCAGGATGACGGGACCTGCGGATCACCTTTCCCCTTTGGTATGATGATAAGCAGTGCATCACGCCAGGATCGTGGTAGACGTCCCTGACGGAGGCAAGCATTGAATAAACTTGTCCAACAAGGAGCCATGCCAGCCGCCGTCTTCAGATGTTCGTTGCGAACTCTATCCAAGCCAGCTGCTTTGTTTGGCTGGAGCCGTTCCATGGAGCGCAGCACCTCCACTACGGAGAACTCTGCTGCCAGGTCATCGCGCATAAACGATGTCAGTCTCATACGATAAATGCGCATAAACGATGTCAGATCAACGATATATGGAATTGTAGAGCTCGTTAAGGCAATATATTGCCAATGGAACATGGTCTTTAAGAGGCCCTGTTTCGGAATGAGAGTTAAATTACTACAATTTGTGACATTGGTGTTTTTGCCCGACATAGGAGCATAGAATGTGCTGTTGCGAGACAACCAGGTTTTCTAGACAGAAACTAAACACACCGCCGTGTTCGTGAGAAAATTCTGCTTCTTTCGAGGAACTCATAAGGCCGGTCAGAAGATGCTACATGGTCGCTTAGAAGAGAATTCGCCAAAATGAAGTTATTTTATTAACCTTCACGCCCAAAACCTCAAAATCATTACCTTACGGTCACTTACAGCGCTCTAAACTAACATGTTCAGGCAAATGCGCATGACGATCATTTTGGTACCAAACTTATGGCAATGCGAGCTGTGGTTGCGGAGTAATTACGATTTTTTGGTGGGATGTCCAGATTAAGTGCATGTAAAATGGCTGTGTGGCGACGTTCACTACCGCCGACGTGTCGCGCGACAGCCGCAATTACGAAACTGATATTCATCATACTATTGTACATTTAACCCAATGCGGTGTGGAAATAAATAATGCGTTTAATATATTTTTGCGGATACTCCTTAGGCGAATTTACCGTCGGACCGGAACAAGCTGGTGCACATACTTAAGCAATGTAGCGTCGTCCGTTGGTCGGCGTTGGCTGCCTGTCTTTGTTTGCTCGCGACATCTGTCCTCCTGTGCGGTCTTCTTCTATGAACATCTAGATCGTGTACATAAAAAAAGGAGAAAGATCTGTCAGTTATCGGATATTTAATACAAATTATATAATTACGGTGTCACATGTCAAGGCTCATACTGTTGTGTATGTGTCTTTTTTTGGTTTGTAGTCGCTTGAGTTTGAAAATTTTTGAAATGGTGTGTCCCACGGTGGCGGAGCCTTAGGCACGAGTGAACAATACTACCTTTTGTTCAAATAATTAAGTCATATAACATTTGCGATTTATTACTTTGAAAACAGGGCTGACAGAAATTAACACAACATGTAAGTGACCTAGCAAATGATAGTGTATCCCACTTACTAAGGGCTACCTCACAGTGGTTGACCGTAGGATCACTGTTACTTATTACTATTTGTCTACCAAGGCAGCAACTGTGGTCTAGTGAAGAACACATTTCGATGTAATGTTCTACATTCTACGACCTTTTGTTAGGTTTTACTTAGATGCAATTTGGACTTCTGAGTAATAGTACTACGGACGGTCGTCAAGTGCTCATAAACCAAGTAGTATTTTAGCAATTTCTAAGGCGTCCTCTATTGTAACAGAACCTTACAGAGACATAAACAATGTACTCGTTTTAGCGTTAGTTCTATACACTGAACGGTCATCCGTAATTTAATAATACGTAGTTTAAAAAAAATTAATTCTGCATGAGTCGGACTACTTAAGCATGTATCGTTGGGAGAAACCATTTCGGTTTGATCAGCACACGTACGGGCGTCGGCTAAGCCTTGTTGTAACCTCGATGCATCTGCTTTATATAATGCGATATATAATTTTATATTTGACAGCTTAAGAGCAACGTCAACTGCGCGTGTCGAGACAGACCATCAGTCTCGACACGCTCCACCGCTCACGCGTTTTTTACCATCAACGAGATTTTAAGGATTTTAACTTCGTCTTCCACCGAAGAAAGAAGAGAGAATGGACTCCCGGAATCTCGCCTGCCCGATCTGCGACAGGAGATGCAGGACTGGTGCCGGCCTCTCGTCTTACATGCGTTCCCAGAGCACACGGGTAGGCAACGAATCCACCAACACTCCTAGTTTAGTTAACTCGCTCACTCCCCCCCCCCCCACCTAGTAATAACAATGAAAACATAGATAATAGCTCCACCGCTCCCGATTCAGGCGCTCCCTTACCAACTAGCTCCCAACTACTAATTGCTGCTAATATTAATAATAATCGGCCGAATATTAATTCTCCATCGACTAGTAATAGCATTATAGCCGATTCTACTCCCCCTCCCCCCGTACAGGAGCCATCACCTATACCAAGCGGCTCCGGTGTCTCATTCAATAGCAGCGATAACCAATTAAATTATAATGCTATTGGTGTCGAGGCTAACACTCCCGGCACTAGTGGCATTACTCCCACAAACCCCCTCCCCCTCGCAGGGTGTCCCCCTCTCGCCCCCCCTCACGGTCCCTCCCCCCTAAATTTAATATGCCCAGTCGCTGACTGCTCTCGTAGTTTTCTCTCCAAATCCGGCCTAGCCATTCATGTGAGGCGGAAACATCCGATTCTTATGAATGAAGAGCTGAGCAGTCAACCTCCTCTTAAAAAGGCGCGCTGGGACCCCCAGGACCGTGAGCTATTAGCCTATTTAGAAGCCTCCATAGTATCAGAGAATAGCGAAACTACACCCTGCGAGATCAATAAACTTTTATTGTCTAAATTCCCTGATCGCACACTTGAGTCGATTAAACGCCAGCGGAAATCGGCAGCGTATAAGGCGCGAGTTAACGAGTTTGTTCACAAACGAACTCGTTCTCCGTCTGGCTCCGACGACGAGTCTGGCGATCCCTACCCCAAAAGGTCCGACCTTGACTCACAGGAAACCAAGTTTCCTTCCCCAAAAGACGCTATCATAGCGCGAATACAAGCCCTCACAAACACGCTCCCCCCACACTTATCAACCACAGACCTAACCCACCTTGCAAATATAATTTGCCAAGGTGAGGCACACTCCCAAATACTAAACGACTTCCTACACAAACACATAAACGCAACAACACACCCGCGCACAGCTGTGACGCCCCCGTCCACTGATAGGGCGCTGTCAAAGCGTAAGCTGCGGCAAGAACACTACGCTATCACACAGAAATTATACAACAAAAACCGCTCCAAGTGTGCTCAAGGCATACTAGACGGTGTACGCCAAATAAACAACATGAATGACACGGAGGTTGTAGAGCATTGGACTACTGCAATGACCCAACCCCCACCACCGCCACTTACGCCAAACCCCTACATATCCAACCCTGATCTCAACTGCGTTTCTACCCCTATCTTTCTCCTAGAAACGCAATCAGCTCTCCGAGGGGCATCTAAAGCACTAGGCTTGGATGGGATTAAACTAGCATCCCTGCGTAAACTCCCCTTAGAGAATGTCTGCTGTCTCCTTAATATTCTATTCATTAGTGATGTTCCCCCCTGCCAACAAAAGGCTCGAGTAACGTTCATCCCCAAGGTCACTGATGCCTCCTCCCCCAGTGACCTCCGACCCATCTCGATTAGCTCTTACTTACAAAGAACGCTTAATAAAATCCTTTCTAAACGTATCCAAAAATCTATTAAAATTCTCCCCACTCAACGAGCCTTCCTCCCATTCGATGGGACTTTCGAAAACCTGACGGTTCTCGATGGCATCATTCATGATGCCAAGTCCACAGGCCGCGAATTGCGGATCGCGTCGGTCGACCTGCGTAAGGCGTTCGACTCGATCAGCCATGACGCGGTCCTGTGGACACTCGGGGCCAGAGGGTATCCGGAAGTCTTCATCGAGTATATCGAGCGCCTATACCAATCGTCCCAAACTCTCCTCGAATTCGGTAAAGAATGTCGTACTATCAGGCCCACCAGGGGTGTTCGTCAGGGTGATCCCCTGTCACCCCTGTTATTTAATCTAGTTCTTGACGACATTCTCAGGAAAATAAACTTAGACAATTTAAGATATCGACTAAAAGAAGGAAACCGCCTTATGGTCATAGCCTTTGCGGACGACCTCATCCTCCTCGCCTCCACCAAGAACACCCTCCAACAACTCCTAGATTTAGCTTTCCCCTTACTTAAAGAAAGAGGCCTTGAAATCAACACTGATAAGAGCTTTACGAACTCGCATCTTTATGATGGCCGGGTGAAGAAGAGCCTTTATCAGTCAACCCCCGAATTCTCCGTTGGAGGGAGGCAACTGCCAGCCAAGGGTATGTGCGCTCGATGGAGATACCTCGGCATCGAGTTTGACAGTAATGGCAGAGTCGACACGGCCAAGGTCACTCTCCTAGAACTACTCGGCAGACTAACATCAGCTCCCCTTAAACCCCAGCAACGCTTAACAATACTGAAACAATTCCTTATCCCGAAAATTCTCTATAAACGGTCGCTGGTCCCCGACCGTTTCAAAAATTCCTCCTAGAACTAGACTGTGAGATCAGGCGAACGGTGAAGTTGCAGTGGCTCAAAGTCAAAAACAGCGTGCCAAACGCCTTCCTATACGCGCACATCTCACACGGCGGTCTGGACATCCCCTGTCTCCGTACACTAATTCCCAGACTTCGCCTCTTCCGCCTCACTGCCCTGAACAGATCATCCCACATAGGCACTCAATGGCTGCTGTCGACCGATTATCACAGAAAGGAGCTGGCGAAAACCAGCGCTCTCTGTGTGTTCGATAACATGACCACTGAAGACGCCGCACACGAGACCGAGTACTGGTCTCGTACACTACATAACACAGTCGATGGGGCTCACCTAAAAGACACACACCTAACCCCTTTTACAAATGACTGCGTCAAGGGTACTCCTTGCCTATCCGGTAGGGAGTACATAAACCTGATTAAGTTAAGGATCAACGCACTACCAACGCGTGCCAGACTCGCAAGGGGTCGCCCGGGTACGACAAATTTTGTCGTCATGGGTGCAACGCTGTCAAGACGCTGGCCCACATCGCTCAATGTGCAATCACACCCATCGCCCTATAATCAAGCGCCACGATGACATATGTGAGCGAGTCACCCGCCTACTCCGTGCTAAAGGAATGCAGGTGGAACGAGAGCGCACCTTCCGAAGACCCGCCGCACCGGCTCGGAGACCAGACCTCGTCATAACAACACCTACGAGGGTCTGGGTCTTGGACGCCGAGGTCTGCGGCCCCTCAAGAGACCTTGCATTGGCCAGACGGGATAAGATCAGGAAATACGATATACCCGGGGTCAAAGATCAACTTCCCAGCTCGCTTCCCCACCGATTCGGGTCCATCACCGTGTCGATGACCGGTGTATGGGAGCCCGAGTCGGTGAAGGATCTCCTGACTCTCGGGTTATCGAAGAAAAACCTGATCGACCTAACCGTCCTGGCCATGCAGGGTACCCTACGGGTCTTCCGGGCGCACCGGGACCACAAGAGCTGGGGAGGAGCAAGCGAACTCACCGGGAGGCGATTTTAAATATTTTTTTTAGGCGGGCACTGCCTTGGTGTGCAAATGTGCAATTATTGAATAAATTTAATGTTGTATTCCCTATTCAAGGTGTTATGGGGCAAATCAGGCTGGTTCGAATTGTACTCTCAGCAGTTTCATCTGCAGTTTCATCCACCAATGTCACTTGACATCTTTCATCATAGGAACATGTCGTGTGTATATCTTACGATGACATCGATGGAGCATTTGAGCAGGAGTAATAGTGTCTGTTTGCAGCAACAAGCAGTAACTAAGAAATAGAAGAAAAAAGTGTCTTGGGACGTCTAGAGAAGCCTGGATCACTCAAAAATTATTATTATTATGGTTTATTAACACCCAGGTTGGGTAAAATTATAAACATATACATCAGACACAACTAGTGCTTCCTTCACGTCATTGGGTCTTCTCTCATCTTGCAAGCTCAGCTATTGACTGAACTGCAGGACATGCTGCGGCGTGGTATCTATCGCACTGGACAGAGCACCTCGTACTCAAAAAATTATTGGCATTGATAAATGGAAAAAATGCGGCATTCAAATTTCAGACACTGATGCGCTGATAGTTTTGTAATACCTGAGAACTTCCTTGTAGAGCAACAAACATCTCATTCAGCCGGTCAATGCTCTAAGAGTCGCGCATCTTCTATGCTAAACATAGATATGCGAAGAGCAGCCGATGTTCTCGCTGACCGCGTATCATATCTAATTAAGTTGTCAATTGCGCCCGGTAAGTGACCCAAAGCGCTTAAATTATATCGCTTCAAACTGCTTTTTAAATTTTGTGACAGATTGGCAAAAACTACCCAGTAAGCAAACTGGCCCCGATCTAGAAGACATTTGACAAAACTCACATTCAAGCAACTCAAGGATTATCTTGAACAGCACAATGTACTCAATCGCCGACAGGATTTCACTCTGAAATGTCCACCGCGTCTCAGTAGTATGCTGTGCAGATGACGTCCGTCAAAGTTGAAAAGAATAAAACAGTTGCTGCATTTTTTGCTGATTAGAGAAAGGCGTTTGATACCGTCGACATCAATCTCCTGATTACCAAACTCGAAGTTTATGGAGCTTACAAGCGTGTTTAAACGTAGGTACGTTTTTTTACGCCAGAAAGACAACAAATAGTACAGATTGGGCAAAGATGTCTAAAAGCTATATAAGCTGGAGTGACTCAAGGAAGTATCGGCAACCCAACGATATATTTGCACCATTATAGCAAATCACGACTTACAATTTGCTGTTGACACTATAGCTCTCTTTGTCGGCGATTTCCCACAAGATGTAGAGAAGATGACTAGGAAAAACCTTAAAGGGCTGTCAGGTTTAGAGTCATTGGATTGCTTGTAAATTGGTCGAAGACCGGTGTTTTCCAGTCATTATCGCCTAAGCGTGAGGCATTTCAGTAACCACACTCTTGGCATGAACATTAAGGGAAAATTCTTACGCGTTGTTCTAGATAGCTCACACAGATCATATTCGCAAGAAAGGTGTAGGAAGCATCGCTGCACCAGTTAGTAGCCGTAATATTCTGCCCCGTGATCGCCTGTTTGCCATTTGCTACCTCTACGTCCCAACTATCTAACATACGCGGTTGAAACATTTGGAATGACTTATATGGCTGTTATTCCGGCCACAAAGATGTAGGACAGCAGTGTCCATGAAGCAGCGGGGTTATAGATAGCGTCGGTTGGCGGCAATGCCGAAGCAAGCGAAATACATGGCGCCAAATAGAAGATGCCGCCACCCTACTAGCGAAGACACGGAAACTCACTAAATGTGCGGGCAATCTGTGTAATATATAGAGAGGCATGAGAATAAAAGAGTCAGTAGTCGTTGGGATGAGCCAGGCAGAAGACGTGTGTTGCTTGAGCAAAAGAATGGCGAACTCTTAACGGTCGCCGGCCAGTCATGGGGTGGTGGATACTACAAAAGAGAAATTATCGAGTAATATTGGCATAGATACCATGAAGGTCCTTGCGTTATAGATACGTAGATATATCAATTCTGCCCCACCCTCTGCAAATAAAGATGCCTCTCGTTACTGAGATAATGGAAGTTCATCGTACTTGCTCAATATATTCCACTCGACATCAACCATGAAAACAAAGGGATCAGACACACAACATCTGTTCTTGTCTGCAGCTTCATGTAGCCAATCTCATTTTTCAATATCAAACTTTAGTACTACATAATAAAACAAGCTCTCTCCTGACGTCCGCACACACTTTGTTTTTTGATAATATTCAAACGAAATGTCAAACTAATTACTTAAGTACCTTACTTTATTACCATCCGAACACTATAATAATCATAAAGACAATGTAAAGAAGTTACACGAAGACATGTAATATAAACACTTCATATTAGCATTTGATAGCTCTGAGGAGCTGTGAGCCTCTTTACAGATGTAAAACACTCATGGTGGGAAATAAAGCCTATCTATCTCTCCGTTGCTTAAATTATAACGCCGTGTTAATTTCGAAATTCCGAACATTGCTGGTGACGTTTTTACCGGTCACGACGCAGCGACAACAACTCCCCCATTTTATCTCATGTCTCCTCATATATATTAGACTGTGTCGCGCAATCGGTGACTTCCCGCGTCTCCGCTACTGGGGTGGCGGCTTCTTCTATTTGGCGTCTTTTCTTTACCGTTTTTAACGGGGATAAAATATTTATTATACATTACTATTTAAAATTACTATACAGATGTATATCATTTTTGTCTTGTAGTAACCACGCTACTCCTACCACAACAATCGAACGCGATCACCTCGCGATTCCCCGTTACAGTGAAGCATATACTCACACATCCCGGAGGTGGGTCGACCCACGCCAGAGCCGCTGCAAAATACAGCAGCGAGCTGCCGGGAAGTCTGCTTCACGTGGCGCACTCGCAGCTCGTTTTTTACGTCAGGCCACTCTAATGTTAACACAGCAAAACACCCCACAAGTTGACGAAGTGTTAATATAGAGCAAGCAAATGTAGTGTCATGTTGTTTTAATACACGTTTCTACTAGGCTCAAGTAAAGTAGCATCCTCGGGCTATAACTAGATCTGTGATGTCACAGAAGACGCCGGGAAAAAAGCGGTGAGCATTCATATAAACATTAAATGGCTAACTTCAGCAACAAAACATCTATTCGCTTACCTTCTTATAAAAAAAGCGGTTTAAATAGGTTACTCTAACGAATCCTATACATAATATGTTTATGCTTGGTGAAAAATGTGACAACGATGTCCATTGAAAAATGTGCCTTACCTATAATAGGCAACCTCAGTCGTCTAAGTTCATCAAATAGAAACATTTTTAAAAACACTGTGTTTTACTTTTTAGAGCAATTATTGTGTATTCAAAAGATAAGGCTTCTTTTTGAAGACGTGTATAATCGACAAGGAGTATACGTGCCATATATATATATATATATATATATGTAGGGCTAACTGTAGATTGTTATTGTAAGCGGAGATGTAGGTATAGAGAGAGATGACTTAGCGTCGTTAGAGACGTTAGCGGAGAGGGGAGGGGAAGCAGCAGCGGCAGCAGCACCGACATGCCATTGTAACTGTAACCTAAGCTGTTTGCCGTTAGGAGAACTGACGACACTGCAGCGAGTGACGAGACGTTGTCGAGACGCGATCGAGGAGGGATCGCTGTGTGGTGAGACAGGCCGGAGTAGCGGTGCTGTACCGGCGTCGTAGAGAAGTCGGACAATAATAAAATTACACCAGTGTCGGTCAATATTCGTGTTTTCCTCCTAGTAACCCGTTCAGGCCCTTACAATTCAGAAGTGGGGTTTTCAAGGGGGTTACACGAACCGGTTGACTGAGAGGCACAGAGGGTGTCGAGTTCACGGCGAAGAGTAGCACGGTGGCGCGGTTGGTGCGCGGTGGAATCGTGCTAAACAGGACTGAGTGTTGTGCTGCATACGGAGTCGCTGTTTAGGTTGTTGCTGCTGCGGTGAGGCTGAGTCGACGTGAGTACAGATCGTCGCGTGTCGCAGAAGAAACGAGCGCAGAGCAGCAGCGGCAGCACGAGGTTAGGGTTATCAAGCAAGACCGGTGACTGTGCAAAAATGGCGACGAACGGCGGCGGAACGCCGGTGACTATGGATATGCTGGCCGAGATGATGAGCTCAATGAAGGCGATGGCAGACGCCACGCAGGCTATGGTGGCTCAGTTGACGACAAAGAAGGAGACAGACCCGGGTGCCGCAGTGCGGATCGAGACGGCCAGCGACGTCAGCGGCCAAGTGGAGACCTTCCCGGCGAGCGATGGCGTCTCAGCGGACGAATGGATCCGGCTGTTTGAGATCGCAAAGGAGATCGGCGGGTGGTCATGGGGTGAGACCCGCCGCGTGATCATGAACAAGCTCGTCGGTGAAGCACGGATCTGGCACACTACACATGGATACAGCTGCGACACCTACGAAGTGTGGAAGGCTGCGTTTCTATCTGCGTTCACTCGTGAGCTGGATAGAAACCGCCTAGTAGACCAGTTGGCGTCGTGTAGGCAACAGCGACAGGAGTCGTTGGGGCGCTTCGCACGCAGAGTAGAAGCTCTGGCGTTGAAACTGTCGTTGTCAATCGGCAAAATTAAGGCTAGAGTGTTGGCCGGACTGCGCCCAGAGTTCGAAACTGTGGTGCAGGGCATTGCTGCACGCCAACATAGCAGTGTGTCCGCACTGATCCACGACATAGAAGACGCGATGGAGTTGCAGATCCGGCGTCGGACTATGGTCGTCGGCGGCGCGCCCAGAGTGGGAGGTGGCGGAGGTGCCAGGCCGGAACCGGTCTGCTATCAATGTCGACAGGCGGGACACCGCAGAGACAGGTGCCCGACGCTGCTACAACAAGAGCAACAGATAAGAGCGCCGAGGCGGTTTAATATCGAAATGCGCGCGGGAACCGCCGGGAGTGGCGTACGGCAACAACAACAACAACAACAACAACAACAACAACAACAACAACAACAACAACAACAACATCATCAACATCGGCAACTACAACAACAGCGACTGGGTCCATCGAGTGGCGGCCAACCCCTAAACGCTGAGCACGAGATTGGCAAGGTACGCTGTTTCCGATGCAACCAACGCGGCCACTATGCGAGAAGTTGCACTGCCGCCGAGGTGAGTCGAGTGGACGGCGGCCAACCACATGAAGAGAGGGACCTAGACGAACCGCTGGAGGAAGACGGAACAAAAACAGTGTTGGTGGACGGCAAGGAGTGGACTGCTAAAGTGGACACTCAGGCAGACATCACGTGTATATCGCACAGTGCAGCTAAGCAAATGGGGTTGACGATTCAGCCGACTGGTCTGAGGAGCGTTAGAGGTGTCGGCGGCGGCCGGAGCATTCCACTGGGAGAATGTTCGGTGGCCGTAGAAGCAGATGGAATGGTACATCACAAAGTGACGTTGACGGTCCTCGAAGATGCTGCACTACGCGGAGAGGCTATTCTACTCGGCAAGAATTTGCTGGATCGGAAAGAGCTGGTCACCGTATTCCGTGGGGAACGAGCTCTTATTCTAAGCGCCGAATCGTACCCAGAGGTAGCTAGTCTGTTACCGGAGCACAAGGTCGAACTGAGAGCGAGAGACAAAGTGACGTTGCGGTACCGTAGTGTGAACTTAGTCCGTGTACAGGCTGCCGGTAGTGGATCATGCGCGGTGATGGTGGAAGAAGACCGGCCAATTTCGACTGGTCATAGACTATCGGTCTTTGAATCGACAGACCGTGAAGGCGAGTTTTCCGATGCCGCTCATTGATGATATTTTGGATGCTGTTGGCGGACGGAGGCTGTATACTACGCTGGACCTGGCGTGGGGTTTCTTCCAAATCCCCATGTCACCGTCGTCAGCCTGCAAAGCTGCGTTCTCGACCCCGGATGGCCACTATCAGCCTCGGGTCATGATGATGGGTCTATGCAACGCTCCAGCCGAGTTTCAGCAGCTGATGATGAGAGTGACGGAAGGCATCGGGGATAACATAGCCTTCCCGTTCATGGATGACATGATTACGGCGGCCGATGACTACGGCGACCAACTTACGGCCGTTGAACGCGTCTTACAGGCGCTAAAAGAAGCAAAGCTGACTGTGCGGTTAGAGAAGTGTCGCTTTTTCATGCAGGAGGTGGACTTCCTCGGATTTAGGCTGTCGAATGAGGGAGTGCTACCGGGCCAGAAGAAGACCGAAGCAATTCGGAATTACCCTCGACCGGCGAGTGCGACGGATGTTCGGCGGTTTCTCGGCCTTGCAAGTTTTTTTCGCCGATTTGTAAAAGGTTTCGCAACAATAGCAGCTCCGTTGAGCTCACTGCTCAAGAAGAACGTTGCGTTTGAATGGACCGATGAATGCGAGGAGGCGTTCGCAGCGCTGAAGAAGGAGTTAACGAGCGGGTCGGTGTTGGTCAATTTTGATCGTAGGCGACCAACCGAGCTACACACTGACGCATCGTCAGTCGGTTTAGGAGCAATGTTACTGCAAATGGTAGACGGTCAATTGAAGATGGTGTACGCCGTCAGCCGAAAGCTGTCTGCGTCGGAGATGAATTATCACTCGACGAAACTCGAACAGCTGGCGGTTGTGTGGGCGATGGCCAGATTTCGATACTATTTGCATGGTCAGCGCTTCACGGTAGTAACCGACTGCACAGCGGTGGCGGCATTGAAAGCTACTTCGAGTAGTAATGTGTCGAAGCAGATGGCAAGGTGGAGGGAAGAAATCGCCGAGTTCGACTTTGACGTGAAACATCGCGCCGGGACGGCCATGAGTCATGTCGATGCTCTGAGCCGTGGGCCGCTGGACGGCAACGACGACGAGAGAGAGGATGAAGAAACAGTTGCCGATGCCGTCATGTCGAAGCAGGTGAACGCCGTTAGTACTGAAGTGCAGGTGGCGATGATCCAGGCGAGCGACCCTGAGTTGAGGCGGATAACCGACGTTCTGAAGAAAGAGGTCCATCAGCGATCGCCCGCGGAGAACGGCCTGGCTCAGAGCTACGTCTTGCAGAACCAAGTGTTGTACAGGGTGTGGAGGAGGAAGGACGATGACGGGAACGATGGCGATGCGGCGTGCCAAGGCCGAAAATTACTTTTCGTTGTACCACGCCAGTACCGGAAATACATTTTCGTCACCGCCCATATTAACGCCGGTCATTTCGGGACAGACAAGACTCTGCGGATTATACGAGAACGTTATTGGTTCCCGCGGATGAAGAACTATGTTGATCAGCAGGTGCGGGCCTGTATTGAGTGTATTTTTGATAAAGAGAGGAGCAGCAAGCGAGAAGGATTGCTCAATCCAATCCCACCAGAGCGTCGACCGTTCTTGAAAATATTTGTTGACCATCTCGGGCCTTTACCAAAGGCGGCGGGCAAGGAGCACATTCTAATTGCGATCGACGGCTTTTCGAAGTTCGTACTGCTAGAACCGGTACGCTCAACAGCGTCGAAGTTGGTCGTTCAATTTATTCAGAAGTTAATTTATCGATTTGGACGCCCAACAACTATCGTAACCGACCGGGGGACGGCGTTTACGGCTAAGGCGTTCAAGGAATTCCTGGATAGCAACCAAATTCGCCACGGCCTCATCTCTACTCAGCATCCCCAGAGCAATGGCCAAGTGGAGCGCATGAATAAGGAGGTAGCTCGACTATTGAGAACGTATTGTAAGTTGCCGGACAAGAAGGACTGGCCGCACAGACTGCCGGCAATTGAGAGTTTTATCAACCGTGCGCCGGCGAAGAGTACCGGCAAGGCACCGTTTGAAGTTATGCATGGTTACCTGCCACACAGCGACCAGCTGTCGGAGTTTGTCGATAGCCAGCAACCGCAAACGGGCTGGACGCCACCAGCGGATATGCACTCGCAAATTCGTGCGGAAATTTTGAGAGCACAGGAAGCGTATCGCCAACAGTACGACAAAAAGCGTATACCGCATCGAGTGAGATATGCCGTTGGTGACGTGGTCGTGGTTCGCCGATTGCCGATCGTGACAGGCGAACCGACCAAGTTGCAACCTAAGTTTAGAGGCCCCATGGTGGTGACCGCTGTCCTGCCTAACGATACGTATAGGATCGCCGAGATGCTGCCGGGTGACAGTGGATACACAGCGACGGCTCACTGTTCTCAGCTGCGTATTTATCGAGCGGCGGGTGAAGAAGACGACGACGACGACGACGACGAGGACGACGGGCTTGTGGCGGATCAGGCCGAAGTAGCTTCGAGCATCCAAGCTGGCGCGGGGGAGCTAACTAGCGAAGACGGAAGAGCCACGGATGTCAAGGATGACGCGGCGTCTACGCAGCAAGGCACTACCCGGCGATTAAACCCGCCGCGAACCCGCAGGAAGCCGATACACTACCGTTAGGGGCTAGTGATTACGAGGGAAAGACCATGTGTCCGGTGTCTATTAATTAAGTTAAGAAATATTTTGCTTTCAAAAAAAAAAAACACATGTTCATTTAAATGTGTAGCCTTCGGTTAGGATAGAGAATGTTATAGTCGCTGAGGGCAGCGACCGTAGCAGAATGGCCGAATGTAAGGCTAACTGTAGATTGTTATTGTAAGCGGAGATGTAGGTATAGAGAGAGATGACTTAGCGACGTCTGCTAGTACCGGCGCAGTTAGATTCAATAAGCGTTAGCGGAGAGGGGAGGGGAAGCAGCAGCGGCAGCAGCACCGACGTGCCATTGTAACTGTAACCTAAGCTGTTGCCGTTAGGAGAACTGACGACACTGCAGCGAGTGACGAGACGTTGTCGAGACGCGATCGAGGAGGGATCGCTGTGTGGTGAGACAGGCCGGAGTGGCGGTGCTGTACCGGCGTCGTAGAGAAGTCGGACAATAATAAAATTACACCAGTGTCGGTCAATATTCGTGTTTTCCTCCTAGTAACCCGTTCAGGCCCTTACATATATATATATATATATATATATATATATATATTTGATTATCCTTCTATATCTGGGACTAAAGCGGCAGCCTAAGCGAACATGTTGAGATTTTTAGTGTTTCCCCAACAGTCCGTGTACAGCACGGTCCCTAACTTTCAGCGGTGTAATCGCTTAATGATCAACAACAATGATCGAGCCGGCGAAACTGCGTAAGAGGACAACCATGACTAGTTTCTTTGGTGTTGCCACAGATAACTAGCTGGATCGAGGTGGCGTCCACTGAGCTGTCCTTTAGCTATAGTCCGGCCTACGGCGTGAGTGACGACAGGCAGTACGAATCCCAAGACATTCTATATTTATGTCTTGACAGTGGAAATACGACTCACATCGTCAACATCTTTTACCCCATTCTTTATGACCGAAAACCAATTTCGCTTTGTAAAACTGTCAGATACGTGAACGTTGGACACTGCTATGGGATAGACCGGGTGTCGTGCTGTTTTTGTGCCATGCTTCGTGAGGCTCTCTTTAGATGATAGAGGTTTGATATTTAAAAAAAAAACGAGATAGCTACATGAAGTTGCTTCCAAGATGAGAAATTGTTTTTCATAATGGTTGATCTCGCGTGGGACAGATTAAGCAGGTTAAGATGAAGTTCCATTAAGATCCATTTGTAGTACAGGTTTGTTTTGTTGTAGTACAGAGCAGCACCCCTAGCAACTAAAACTTTCGGTCTGGATGAAGGGAGCGGCGTGACGCTAGCCCCTACCAAAAGGGAGGGAGTTATCCTGCTTGGCCCAAGAGGGTGTCCTCCCCCAGAGCTAATCGTGAACGGCCAGGATATTCGGGTGGTTCAATCAGCCCGATATCTGGAAATGTACCTGGATGGCTTGCGAGGTACACCTCATCTGCGCTTGGCTGCAGAGAAAGCCACCAAAGCTTCACACGACGTCGGCTGATGCTAAATACATTTGGCCCGCGAGAATGAAAGCTACGCCTTTTTATGTTGGTTGCCAAGTCTTTTATGTTATTTGCGGCCCCGGTGTGGCCACTAACCGCACTGACTCCGGCTCGCAACAGGGCGCTGACGCGCAAGACAAAGCATCGCGGCTTTACGGATTACGATGACCTACAAGACGGTCAGCACGGCGGCTGTCCTTGTACTGGCTGGTACGATCCCCTGGGACCTGAAGGCCGACGAACGTCGCCGCTTGTAGGCGGTACCTACAAGCAATAAGGAAGAAGAAAGGCAAAACACTTTGGTTTCTTGGCAAAATGTATGAGACGCCATACAGGACGGGGCACCTGGGGCCCGTGTAAAGGCTCTGAATCTGGTCATTAAGGCGTGAATTAACCAGCCCGGCGGTGAGTTGACTTACCACGTGACTCAAGTGCTCACAGGGCATGGCAACTTCGAGAGTTACCTCTTTCAAAGACGAAAGTAGATACGCCACTCTGCAAGCACTGTGAAGGAACACACAATATTGCTGTGCCCGGCGTAAGCTCCGTTACGCACGGACTTAACCACAGCATGTAGCAGCAGTCTTAAAAGGCTGATACACCTTCTTATGAACTCACGTGATGATTGGAATCTTATAGCTCGTACAATCAAACGTATTATGAACGCTAAAGAAGAGAAGAATCGTGTTTACTTGACAAGTGCCCTGCGAAGCACTTCAGGGCAGCTAAGATAAGGACGCTACAATTCACCCCCTCAATTGCTGGAAGTATTGCTTGCGCAGTTCCCAGTTAAGTGTGGGGATGGAAACACGACTATTTTTTAGTGGGTTGGAGCCCCACACTACCGGGTCACATTTGCAGCTGAGCTTTCCTGCCGTGGTGTCCGTGTGTGCAAACCGCATTTTCCAGTTAGTCCCTTCTCCAAAAAAATAAGATTCATTTGATATCAGTAAAGAACGACGTCTCTATTTTCAGAGGTAGGGCAACATTGACTTTTATATTTATTTACGTACGCGAACGCATGGGAAACAGACAGTCACGGAGGTGAGTATTACGGCTCATGGCCAATACAGCGATTTGTAACAAACATGATCTGTATGAGCTTTAAACGATAGAGCTTCAAATCTTAAATACGCCTATGAATTTTCTCATACCAAAAAAGCGGATTCCGTTTCACAGTTAAAACCTCTATGCTGCATGAATTGTCAGTCGGCCCTGTTTTGGTGCCATAAATATATCAATACTTCCTTGAGCCACTCTAAATAGTATGTTCTCGACGTTCGAAAATCTCCGGCCGATTTGTACAATTTGCTGTCTTACTGGCGTAGCTCAATACAGAGACGGTGATGGACATTTTTAGGCGGAATCCGAACTGTCGGTGATTGAGCACATTATGGTGCTCAAGATGAGCCTTACTTATTTAAGTATGCGTTTCCCAAGTATGTTTGAAATTGATCCCGGTATGTTAACTGGGCGCTTGTCTTGTGGTCCATTGCGATATATTTTAAGCGCCTTGGGGTACTTACCGCCCGCAATTGACAAATTGATCAAATAAGACACCAGATTCGCGAGACGTTCAGGTATAAATAATTAAATCTCTAATTTGAGTAGGAGATGCGTAACCCTTAGAGTATGGACCAGTATAGCCGCTAAACAAGTGTTTTCATAAAAATACAAATGTGCAACGATGGGGTTCGAACCCGCGCACCTGTGTCTCCTCCGGTCGCGAGGCGCAGACGCATGCCACCACGCCACCGGGCTCGACACACATTTGTTGTAAGGTTGCCTCTTTTGGGCCCTCCGATGGCATCGCGATTAACATTATTGAGACAATGACAGCAACATAATCGCATTTTGTAATAACGTTTTTGTACGGCAAACGACCGACAAAGATCATGGTCACAGTCCTCGATACACTAAACTTGCAGCCAGGCACGTTGTCCCGTCCTTATCTCGCATAAATAGGCAAAACGAGAAGTATGCATTGTATTTAGACCGTAATCTTAAGGCTGATAATGAGTTTCAATGTAGTTAGACTTAAGTGTTGGTTTTCTGTTTTAAGCTCACAATTCCCAACTCACGCACGCTATCCTTAAGGCTGAAGATCCTATTCAGCCTTAAGGATCTCTATGCCACACTTTCGCATCTGCGAGCACTTCCGCGTGCATATCGTGTGGGCTAAAACCGGCTCACAGAAAGCCAAGTATACGAAAATCATCTCCTTTTCATACTCAGTGCGGCATGCGGGAGAGCGGGCTCTTCTCGCCGGGGCACTTGCCCGCCACCTGTCCAACTACTAGTGGAATGAAATGGCCACCGAGGCGAGAAAGGCATGCGTTAGGCTTCAAAGGATCTACATGAAGACGAGGCCTGGCTGGGTTAAAGAAACCGAAGGGGGACGGGCCGGATGAAACAGACGTGAGACAAGTAATCAGGAGTTTTTGGTTGCCGTGGAGAGTTGTCCCGAGGTAACCTAGATGAGATCAGGCGCGCTGGCGCCTGGAAAGACCCTGGCCCCAATGGCGTACACCCTGAGGTGGCCGAGTTGTTTGTTAAGCGGTGGCGAAAGGTCTTCCAGGCTTTGTCATGGGATCTACTGGCTGGAGACAAAGCAAGATATTTCAGGAGGAAGCTATTTCCAGAGCTAGAACCCAGTCGCGGTCTGGCAGAAAAAAAGTGGTGACCAGAAAAGCTGGACTAAAAGTCTGATATCGGACCTCAAGTCTTGGTATAGCAGTCGACTTAGAGAGTAAACCTACAATACAGATCAGGTTCTGACCGATTACGATAAGTTCCAGAGCTACATGGATACGATAGAGAAGGCTACCAGTGGCATCTGTGTGCTATGTGATTCTGAGGTCTTACACTGCGAGTCTCTTTGGAAAGCAATGTGCGTAGGCTCCACGGTCTTTAAGGGCCGCCCCATGAAGGACGTGGTTAGCTATATGATAACCTCGACGGAAGCGTGTAAGGAGACGACGGACCTGTTCAACGCAGTTTTGACGCTCAAGCCACCCAAGGAAACCGCTAGACGGGAGAAGTTCACACAATATTAATAATAATAATAATTTTACCGGCAAGCCAATGTCCCGACGCCCTGCAAGCGTATGACGACCCTACGAGAGACATAGCGAAAAGCAATCCTCCCCATAATAGAAGGTGGACTGAGTATTTGATAAGCAACCGAATTGGCCCCCATATGTTACGCGGCGTCATTATTAGAATTTGGTCAGCTGGCAGTGATGCTAGTTGACCTGAGTGTTCACCACCGGCTGCACATAGCTAAGCAGGGGGCAGATTCACTGGTCAAACTGAGGTTAGATTCAGGTCATTGGAAAAAACAAACAACGCAGAGAGTGCTCGACAACTACTAGATGCAAAGTCATACTTCGTGAGATCATCGAAAACCTTAAGTCTCCTACGGAGAAAGCGGTCTTCTAGACCGCACGAGACACCTTCAGCGGCGGATTTTTCAGGGCTCTTCCATCACAGCAGCTTGGCACTGTGCTGGACAACATCTCATTCCGCATGGTGTCGGCTCTCAGAATCAGCGGTCCGATATGCGAACCATACATTTGCAAGGCCTGTGGACAATGAAGTGAAGAATGATAGCCTCCACTCATTAAGTTGCATCAAGAGCCAAGGCCGGGCACCTAGGCACACCGAAAACGCAATAATACAGAGCTCTCCGGAGGGCAGGACTACCTAGCAGGCTGGAACCCAGACTAGGACTTTATGACGATAAAAGGCCTGACGGTGTCACCATTTTGCCGCGAAAGGAGGGCAAATGCCTGGCTTGGGATGCGACAGTACCCTGCACAGCCGCACTCGTCTTCTTCATGCCACAGCGTCATCGAGGCGGAATGGGTTGCCGAACACGCAGAAAAATAAAAGTGGCATAAATACACAGAGTCAGAGCCCATATATATTTTTGTGTCGATTACTATGGAGACAATGGGCCCGCTTAGCATGAGCACAAGTATCCTCCTCAAGGACCTAGGTAACTTAGTGCTAACACGAGTGACCAGTGCGAGGGCAAGTTTCTGCGTCAGCAACTCTCGCTCGCAATGCGTAGGGGAAACGCCGCCGTTGTCATCGGCTCTATGGATTGAGGAATGGGGGTGAGCCTAAGCGGGTACACGTTTAGGTCCCACAATTGTAATAACTAACTAATGAATAATAATAATAACACCTGACGGGGTGACCATTGCATTATGGTCTCATGAGAAGAAGCTTGGGATGCAACAGTTTCGTGCACCACCGCGGCTTCCTATTTATACGACAGCTCAGTTGAGCCGGGGTGGGTGACAAAGCACGCGGACGCCAAAAAACGCGTTAAATACACTGGACTGGAAACAAGATATACTTTTGTGCCTGTTGCCATGGAGACGCTAGGACCAATCAGCAAGGGAACCGAAGCATTTCACAAAGATTTGAGTAAGCGAATTCAGGAGGTCACAAGCGACCGAAGAGAGGGTCAGTTCTTGAGGCAAGCGTTGTCTTTGGCCGTTTGCAGAGGAAACGCGGTATCTATTTTTTAGGCGCCATGGAGTGAAATAATTATTTAAAGAAATTGCAATAATACGTTTAGACCTCACAATTGTAACATCGTTTAACATGTAATAAATAATAATAATAATAATAATAATTTTTCCGCTACGAGCACAGTTAGTTTTCGAGTCTTTTAAGTTGAAAAAGTGAATCATTCGACGTCATTTTTTGGAGCCGATTTTTTGGTTGTATCATCGCACACATTTTCACCCTACGTAGGTGAGTTTTGGTGCACAAATCCGTTTTTTGGAAACGGAAAAAGCAAATCGTGGCTGAATGACAACAACAAAGCCAAGTGTTCCAATTTGCCGGCTCGAGGTCCACTAGCCCGATGAGCGATGGTGAACACATCACCCGATGTGCACGTTTGCCACTAGCAAAATGCACACGACGTAACGATGCACGCTTGCCGTCACCACTCGTAACGTGTTCGCGTGCTGAACGAGACGTTGATCATTGCTGCTCGGCAAAGTGTCACCCGTCTACCGGATTAACTGCACAAGTTCAAGTGAATGCTAAAAAAATCATCCGAAGAGAGCAAACGCTGGGCGTCCTTATGGCAAGGAAAGTAGTGAGCTACCTGAGAATCAAATAGATGCTGAGGACAACGACCCTGAGTGGAAGACTGCCCCCACAAGAGCAGACCGAGCCATCTTAACCGCTCAACGAAAAGTAGCGGGTAACCTAGGAAGGAACCGCTATCAGCGAGCTTCAACGAGCACATGATAAAACTAACCAAAGTGGCTTAGAGTCGTTCTTTGAATGTCAGGGTAAACCTAATGCCCTGAAGGGCCTAAGCGTCCTCAAGGCATACGCCGAAATAAGGAAAACTATCCCCGGTGCTAACATTCGGAATACTGCCTAAGGCAAACTAGGAATCGCGCGCCTACAACGGATTAGATAGCATCCGTAAGGACCCTGCGTTTGCGGATTAAATATACGTCCTCTTTCCGACACGTGGGCTTTCTGGCAACGCATCTCCGGAATAAACCCACAGTTCTCAGACGAATTTCTGCTTGATTGTCTACGCGAACAGGGAGTGACAAGAGCGTTGTTAAGGTGATGAAGCCCTCAAGTAGGGTGCGGCTAAGGTTTAACAAAGAACCAGTGGGTGAAGTGACAATGGCCGACGAATGCTTTAAAGTCATACTTTGCTGCGATTCGCCCTTACAGTGTCTCTCCTGCCATAAAAATGGAAATCCCTACCTGCAGAAGTGGAAATCCCTACCTGCAGAAGATGCGCAGGACCCGGCCATCAGTTTTGGGAATGCCATGAAAGGCCCGATGCGCTAATTGTGGTGGTGCTCATGCGGCTAATGACGGCCGTTGTGAAGTAAAAAGAGTTTTCATAGAGGCTAGAAAACAAAAGATATACGCAAAGGTAGCATCTCGCCTACCCGACCTAGCTAAGGAGTTCCCTCAGATCTCTCTATCGCCAAGTACCAGCACAAACTTTTAATCCACGAGCTTGGAGGTGAAATCGTATGCGGATGCCACAAGGCCTGCCACTCCACAACCAGTACTAAACAAAAAAGGTGAGGTGATATGCCACCTTCCTTCACCGCGCCCGCCCAGGGTAGACCCTAATAAGCCAAAACCGAAACAAAGAAGCGCTGAAGAAAGAACGCACAAACAGCTCATTTGATTGATGGCATTATGAAAATCTAATCTTTAAGAATTTGCTCTCATCATGGCTAAACGAAAATCCATCGGTAGCCAAAGTTCTCGAATTTTTGGAGTCGGAACGAGGAAGAGTCTTCTTGATATCCGTTATTGACGGCACCACTAAGCCCTCTCTACCGCTTGTGATTGAACTGGACAGCGGAAATAGTACCATACCTACGAATAAACAATGAGCACACAACTACTTCTCCAAAAAAATCCCTCTCAATCTCAACCACGATCCCAACAACCATACATTTGTGATGTCTGCGGGAAATCTATAAAATCAATCCGATAAGACTAAAAAAAATCAGTTCAGGGCTGACTCTCAGCCAAGATTTAACGTTCATGGACCATCCATCCAACGACAATCCGATGAGAGTCGCCTTCATAAAACTAACCCCAACCATTACCGACCGAACCCCCGTTAAATATCTCTGAAACCCAGGCTGGTAACATCGTGACAACATATGACCCAGACCCACAGACCTTAATAACACTCTTGGCTCGGGCGCAAAAAGACGCTAAACTAATAAGGATTATACCCAGAAGGGTCAGAGAAGTTTGTTGCGCAGCATGCACAAAGCTTTGGCTAATTTTAATTCAAAGCAAGACAACGCGTCAGGCTTGTAACGTTGCCGACTCTTGCGCATCCCGGAACGAAAAGCCAAATTTACCACACTCTGTCAAATAATTAGAAAAAATCTTGTGGATACGCAGTGGAAGCGACTAGAAAATCTTCTTGACAAACAACCACGCAGCACCCCCAAAATCTGCCGCACGTAGCCTTCTTTCAACCGATTCCTGTGCGCCACTCAACAGCCACACCAGAGCAGGAATTTAGAAACAAGCATCCTACGGATTCGGTCAGAGAGCGCTTAAACAATTTGCAGGCACCAGTACCAGCGCAAGCATGCCTCGTACCAGAAAAACTTATTACTGACGCCGTCCGGTCTTTTTCTCTAGCATCAGGCCCAGGATTAGACGGTTTACGTCCTCGGCATCTGCTCGATATGCTCGATAGCACAGTACCGTCATGTGGGAGGCTAGTGGAGGAACCCCCTTCTCTTGTTGGTTCAGCCTTGGGTGGTAATTTGCCCACAGTCACTGCTGATCGTCTCCGAGACAATAGGGAATGGTGGTCGGGTCCGACTTGGCTCAGCGATAGCGGCGTCACCTCCCCAACATGCTCAGCGCGTCGTCTTTGGAGCCGGTGTTAGATGAGATTAAGGTCACCGCCGCCCTGGTCGGTCAGACCATAAACACCCCGCTTCTCTACCTCAACAGACGATGCCAGTGAGCAACGCTACATTTGGTGGAGATGCTTCGATCTCTCTACAAATGGACGGCGAACCAAGCGAAGCGACAATGGACGACGACGAAACAGCACACGAAACGCGACGACGAGAATCAACACCAATCCACAGACCTAGAGCCCCGTCCAGTCACGTCAACCGTTCCAGATTGACGTTCAGCCTCGTCAACCATTCCAGACTCACGTCCAGCCACGTCAACCGTTCCAGACTCCCGTCGAGCCACGTCAACCGTTCCAGACTCCCGTCGAGCCACGTCAACCGTTCCAGACTCCCGTCGAGCCACGTCAACCGTTTCAGACTCCCGTCGAGCCACGTCAACGGTTCCAGACCCACGTTCAGCCACGTCAATCGTTCCAGACTCCCGTCCAGCCACGTCAACTGTTTCAGACTAACGTCCAGCCACGTCAATAGATCCAGACTCGCATCCAGCTGTCTCTACCGACGACCGCCACTTCAACTATCATAGACAATAAAAAATTTCCGGATGAGCGGCAGTTCTACCTGCCCAGCCAGCACATGACGACGCGGCGCACGGACCGCACCAAACGACGACCGACCACAACCGATCACTAGCAACAGCCAGGACACCGAAGCCGACGACGCTCCCCGACCACGGCCACCGAAGTCAACGACGCTCCCCGACCACGGCCACCGAAGTCGACGACGCTCCCCGACCACGGCCACCGAAGTCGACGACGCTCCCCGACCACGGCCACCGAAGTCGACGACGCTCCCCGACCACGGCCACCGAAGTCGACGACGCTCCCCGACCACGGCCACCGAAGTCGACGACGCTCCCCGACCACGGCCACCGAAGTCGACGACGCTCCACGACCACGGCCACCGAAGTCAACGACGCTCCCCGACCACGGCCACCGAAGTCAACGACGCTCCCCGACCACGGCCACCGAAGTCGACGACGCTCCCCGACCACGGCCACCGAAGTCGACGACGCTCCCCGACCACGGCCACCGAAGTCGACGACGCTCCCCGACCACGGCCACCGAAGTCGACGACGCTCCCCGACCACGGCCACCGAAGTCGACGACGCTCCCCGACCACGGCCACCGAAGTCGACGACGCTCCCCGACCACGGCCACCGAAGTCGACGACGCTCCCCGACCACGGCCACCGAAGTCGACGACGCTCCCCGACCACGGCCACCGAAGTCAACGACGCTCCCCGACCACGGCCACCGACGCCGATTACGATCCTGGTCACGGCACCAAATTGTTGACAATCTTGTCAACCGTAAGCTGCTCTCGTCTATGTCACTGTTGCCCGAATGACCGTACTATTCTACACCAAGAGAAGAAGACACAAGCACTTTGCTATACTATAATAGTTAGCTACCGTCTCTCTGATGGCTTTGACTGTGTAGTCTTTATTGCTGCGATGACGACAGAGGAGTGGTTGTCGTACGACTGAGCTCGTACAGTTGTGTCAGTTGGGTTTGAACGCGCGAACTGAATGCCGCGGCCGTTGGTTGCCCGCGCAAATGAATGCATTTCAAACAAAGGTACTCAACAACGGCGACAGATACGGCTCTCATCATATAGATGCAATAGAACCTAAGAGTGGGAGGTCCCCTGACATGCCAAGCCCTAGTAGAGGCGCTTCTCAAGAATCGTAAATCCTAGTCTATGGTAAGAATAATTGCATAATTTGTCCCCGAGCAGCCCCTGTAGAGGCGCTTCTCAAAAATGATGAATCATGGTTTACGATCAGAAGATTTGCATCATTTGTTTCCAAGCAGTCTTAATGGCACTATAACGTCGGCAGTGAAGTACTCTTGTGAAGACAGTCCTGTGGCCACCACGACAATTATTAATGAGAATGACTAGATTTTCCTTGGTTTCTGAGTTTTTACTACCGTGGCTTTAACAACGACGCCCGGTGTGCATTATGCATTTTTTCCAGCTAATCTCTCGAAAAAAAATGTTCATTAGTTCTTCGTTATCAGTATGCTTCAGCTATGAGGTCACTTACTATTCATACATCGTAATCCTGTGGCTGTGTCTATATGCTAGAAAAAGATCGTTACTTATTAAAATTAACGATTAATTTAATTATTAAATAGAGACGTCGGTAATGTATGCATTTCATTATTAGCCTGTGGCTGTGTCTATATGCTAGAAACAGATCGTTGCTTATTAAAATTAAACGATTAATTTAATTATTAAATAGAGACGTCGGTAATGTATGCATTTAATTGTTTTATATTTGAAACTATCTGGGCACAATATTCTAACATTTACTTTATACAAGTCTTGTAGGAGGCATGACAATTGATTATACTTTTAACGTCATACGAAAGCCATCCGTATCTAGTCATCGGTTTAGTTTTTAGATTGTCACGTCTCCTATCTGTTGATTCGACTGTCGCACTTCGCAGCTATTCTCCGTAACTGTGGCTCGGCCGCAATTATGCACTTACATGCTACGCGGATAGTTTTGATCGGTAAGTGTATCGTACGTTGTAACTAAATATAAGGTATTGCTTATTCATAATACCATTAAAATAATTTGAAAGACAGATTTTGTGACACAGTGTGGTTTGCACTGTGTCACAGCATTAGCCTATTTCTCGCTCGGTACATCATCATACAAGTTTGTGTGCTTCTATAGTACCAATAACACCTGCAGTCAGGGCCCCCATAGGACCAGAGGTACCTCCAACTACGGCGGGTATCCAGACGCTCCTAGAAAAGGCGAGCGAGGTCTTCCTAGTCCGTGCCCAGGACGTCGAGGAACGCCAAAATACTAGTAAACTGCGGCACTTGGACAACTACGGCAGAAGTGTCTAAGAGCGCGGCGGTGTTTCACCCGCGCTCGACGATCCGCCCACGAGGGGGAGGCCGCCCGACGCTATGGAGCTGAGTACGAGCTGAGTAATCATGTCCGCGGCCGAGTCAGTTGCCCTGCACGGAGCTCTGGCTTGGCCCTCCGACACTCTAAAGTTCGCTGTTAACTAGACCTGCCTGCCTCGGGCCCAGATGGTCGGAGCTCTCAGGGAAATCGCGCCGTAATACCCAACATCCAAAACTGGCTGAACCGCCCGGGGGGTGAACTCGCCTTTCACACGACCCAGATCCTGGCAGGCCATGGCGACTTCCAGTCCTGCCTGTTCAGGATCGGGAAGGCTTCCAGTCTCAAATGCATCCACTACGGCGATGGACCGGACGACACCCCAGATCATACAGCACTGAGGTATCCAGCATGGGCCGAGCAGCGCGCACCCTTATTGCTTCTAATGATTACACTGGCTTTTAACTTATGTGACATCTGCAAAAAATGACGGAATTGCGGGACACAACTGTTTTTTAGTGGGTTGAAGCCCCACGCTACCGGCCCACTCTTGCAAGGAGCTTCCCCGCTGTGGTGACCGTGTATGCAACCACATTTTTCAGTTAGTTCTCCTAAAGAAAAAAACATCTATCGTTGCATCAGAACAGTTGCATCTGTAAGTTAAAAAACATCGTGCTTTATGTCATGTGCTCATGGCCTTCAGCCAAAAATTTAAACTGCGCTATCTTGTCTGCCTCATTTACTATGGCTTTGCACTATTTGTCAATTCGAATCGACCGTCGATACACATTGAGCAGACGTTGTTAAGCCAGGACCAGGTTCTCACTTTTATTCCTTACTTTTAAGGTTAATCAGCTTTGGGCGTAAATTCAATACACAGTCGTGCTTGCATATAAGCATATATAAAAAGTGTATTGTTGATTCGCCGAAAAGGTTATTAGTCACAAAATTGATTTGAGTAATTGTTGTGTTTTTTTTTATTGCAGTCGTGGTTGTCATTTTGTTGGCAATAGATCTTGGCACGTTATTTTGGACTCAGAAAGAAATACAGCGAGAACGGCCTGGACCTCTCATGAAGAATTCTCTGTTAGAGAGGACTTTTTTTAATTTTCCAATCTATTCCTACGAGTCACTCTATGTGTTTAATCTCACTAATTATAAAGCGTTTGTAAGCGAAAAACACAAACCCATCGTACAGGAACTCGGACCATATGTTTTCAGGTTAGTATTCTTTAGGTGCATTGAAAATAAATGTAAGTTTGTACGAAGTCTGCAAATAAGTAATTTCAGATGATAATTGCATTATCGCACTATCATGACTGTTAATAGGAACGACTTTGGTAACGTAACCTTTAGGCTTGTATTACTTGCCAATGAGTGTGATGCCTTGCTAGAGATTTTTGTGGATGATCTTGTGCGCTATACTATGTGTTGTTCAAACAAAGACTTATTTAAAAGTTTTGCCATACTACTGTGCATGCACATCATGAGCTACATTGGTGGAAAGTGGAGCTAGGCTTTATATATGGCAGCCGGTTCTTATATAGCGACCTTCGTGGCACTTGCCACACCGCTCATTATCCTGAGCCCTCTCCAAACTGTTTTTGAAGCTTTATTGCTTTGCGCAATATTGTTTGACGCGTTCACCCTATGCCTCTTAGCTTTTTTTCGGCTTTTTTGTGATCGCCCCTTCTCCGCCCTGACTGAACCCCGATGGCTGCTTTGCTGCACAGGGAAAAGCCTTACTCTGCATCTGGCTCAAGTACTTAACTGACGCCAAACACATGCAGCACATCACATTATAATGACCTGGTTTCTTTTTCTAAGTCTGATATTGTTTCTTTATTTGTTTATCAAATAATAATACATTATTTTTTTTACAATTTTGCAGATACAATGCTGTGTGGTTTCTACTTTACAAGAAATTTAAATAGCAACCTTAATATGCGTTGACGTTCTTCATAATATAGATGGAGACGATGCAGCTTCTCTTTTTCTAAACGGCGTAAACGAGATGATGCGCGATCTAGTTCACGGTACAGCCGTAAACTAGATCGCGCGATCAATTCAATGCAGAACGCCGTAGACAAATGCTCCTTGCTATCGGGTGGTCCAGTTAAAGTCAGCGGTTTCCAGTAAACAGACGGAAAAACGGGGTACTCGATTTGGACAACTTATTCTAGAATTTCACAGAATAATGCCATGCGCTGCCTAAGATCAAATGCCGATCCAGTTGGGAAAAACTATGCACAGATCACCCGGTGACGCAATGTTGAGTCACACATAACGTTCGCAGCAATGACCTCGGCAGCTGACTGAGGCATGCTAACCTCGCAGAACGTTAGCCCAATTTTCACAAATATGCAGATGTGGCCTCCGATTCGTTCAACTCGATATTTTCGAACGATCGAGTAGTGACCACTAATAAAGAGTTTGGCCGACGATAGGTTGTCGGTGGCCCACGTTTTAGTGATACGGATGATGTCAACGTGGTGGAGCGCGGTCTACAACTTTAGGGAATCGCAAGCTCTCCTTTTTGTAAGTGATGTGGCTTTAAAAGTAGATACGCGATGAGCTTTTTTAAGGTTGGATACGTTGCTTGGAAATTTATCCGGTCGAGATCCAAAGTAACGTGGGGCTGAGAGAGCGCCAGTCAGGTGATGGAGAACTCATCAATTATCTTAACTTCCGCCCTAAATCTCTTTCATCTGTTCATTACTGTTGTTCCGTGTGTACATGCCACATCACAAAAAAATTGGGGTAGTTAATTTGTAACAGTTATTATGAGCAGCAAATCGGGAAATTGAAACCGTAAGATCTGCACATCCACACACATTTTCTGTGTTTCCTTATTTAGCCAGGTTATTTGTAGGTTGCACAAAGGGACATGCTCATGGCTCCTCCCAATCCAGTTGGGGATGTGATTCGAAGTGTTTGGAAGTGGAGAAGTGCCTCTCCAGCGATAGAAATATGCTAGCATTGAAACACTCGCTAAATATATTTAAATACTTCTGATCTGTCTGACAGAGATAGTAGACGCAGTAGACATTTAGTTTTTATTTTCGTTATATAAAACTGTTCTTTTTTCTGTACATAACGCGTTTTTATTTGTTTGGATTTTGCACAGGATCGTACACCAAAAGAAAATGGAAGTTCATAGGAACGGTTATATGACGTATTTTCGACAGCCGATGTTCATTTTTGAGCCTAGTATGTCAAATGGTAGCCTGACGGATAAATTCACAACCGTAAACTTTGTTGCCATAGTTTATTTTAATCTGAATGGCACGCCACGCAAGAATGTTCGAAAGAAAAGCCTACTTGTGAATGTCACCGTGAATGAATACTTCTATAGCGGGTGAGTAGCTTGTATGCTTTATATAAGACATGTCGTTATAATTGATTGTTGGTTTGCTTAAACGTTGGCTTTTTTAAAGCTGGAGTTTTGTTCCTACATAATTCTTCCAGTGTTTTACAATATAAATTAACCAGGTAATTTACAGGTTACACCAAGGGACGTGCTTCCCCCATGGCTCTTTCAATATAGTTTGGACTATTGGATACAGCTCAGCATCTAATAAGTTATCTCTTGACGGTGCGTTTAGAAAGTCGTGGAGTTCCAACTGCCCTGGACAAGAAACAAAACTTGTTCCATGCAATCACAGCTGCAATTCGCGGAACTTGTTATGGATAAATGATATTGTTACGAAGAACAATATGTTGGCTGCTGCCATTACCGTCTTGGTCTCTACTTTAAGCATAATAAAAAAACACTATACTTACCTCTAGCCAAAGCATACACTAAGACAACTTAAAGACGTTTATGGCAGTTATAAGTTTAATCCAAGTGCTTTGTTGTTGAAGACCTGCTTTCTACGCTTAACATTTGTAAAGGTTCGACTTCAGACGGTGATAACAAATATTAGTATTGGCTTCATAAATAAACGCGATGTATGAATAATAACGCTAGCTGACGAACCCTCAGCATAAAGTCGACTGAACCAGACAGTGGCCCTACGTTTAAATGCTAGATTGGAACCTAGATCTTGCCACTTTAAGTTCTGTTGCAGTGGATTTTCAGGAAAACGGTGGCAGACTTCACTGTGGGAAATGGTACACTGCCTAGGCCAAGTTCTTCAGCGGCTACACGAGCGCCACATAATGGGCTTCAAAGGAGACTAGTTTTGTTTTGCCTAACTTCAGTCCTAGTTAAAGAAGTTTATCTCTTGACTGGGGAACACAGCAGGTCGGCTGGCGCGCGTATTGGCGCAAAGTCGTCGATTTGTTTTTAAGAGGTGGAAAATGCTTTACGCACACCCTCCGAAGTTAATGGAGGGTAGTGTGGGACTAAACGCCAGGGGAGGTATAATACTCGATCTAAGCCGGTCGTGCTACCCACTAAAAACTACATCTCTCTCCCTCTCCTGGTTCAGAATTGTGAACCATTACCTCGAGACCAGGAGAGGGGAGTCTCATGCTGTAACCCTTTGTTTAGTCTACGAGTATGTCCCAAGCAGGGGTCCTGCCCGGGAGTGAACACTAGAGGCCTAGTGTTGAGTCGCAATCTGCGGCGATCCTTCTGGCGATTTTTTTTCCGCATAGGCCCATCTAGGTATAAGATCTTAGCGTGCCAGTCCGTTGTCAACTTAAGCATGTTGGCCACGATGGTCATAGTCGGGCTACCTTTATGGACATAAAAGGAGCCCGTGCGGTAGGCCCCAAAGGCCTCGCAGTCCTCTACGGTGTGCGCTGCGACATCGGGTGCGCCTGTGGTGCAGAGAACGCAGATATCTGTATTCGCTTCGCCTATGCGAAAGGGGTACGACTGGAGTTGTCCATGCCCTGAGAGCACTATCACGGAGTTATACGTAAGTGTTCCCTTGAGCTTATACCAGGTTTTGAGGTCGGTGATTGAGCTTCTTGTCCAGGCTCCTCTGGTATCCCCAGTCCACCACATCCGGGTCCACCTTGAGCTTGGTTTTTTCTTTGGCAAGTATGTCCCATGGGATCTGGCAGGCGAGCGCCAGCTGGATGTCTGTCAATACGGTCCGATACGCCCGCGTGACCCGGATGGCCATCGCTCTTTGGGAGGTTTGTATCATGCGCCGTGTCTTTGCGGTTCGCAGCGCCATACCAGCCCATATAGGCGCGGCATACAGAGCAAAGGCCTCTATCACGGCCGCTAGGAGCAGCCGCTTGGCGTGCGTCGCGCCCCCCTCGCGAGGAAGGATGCGTCCAAGGTTTGTAGAGACCTTCGTGACCATCTGGATGACGCTCTGTATGTCGACTTACTTCTGTGGGACGCCTCTCCATCTCAATTGCTGCATTTAATCTTCAAGACAAGGCTTTTCGCCTTAGAGAAGGAAGCCCGGTCAGTGAGGGCCGATTTCATGCTCCTACATCTTGCGCAGATTGGCTGCAACGACTGCCTGTAACCGAACCAGGAATAAGATTCACAACGACGGCGACGGGCTTGGCTTTGCCGCATCAGCCGGTGCCGAAGCCGCAATACACACCGCCCGAATTTTTATCGATTCACAAATGCTTCCTGAGGTCCTCGTGTAGCTTAATTTTAAGAACGTCTTTTACTCTGTAAAACGGGATCACCTCTTGAAGGCGGTCGCGACACACAGCCACATATAACACACCACGTCAACCACGCGTGCCGTAACCTTTCTTATTTGGTCCTCCTAGATGATCTTATAGCTTTGGCGACGGGGCTGCAATAGGGTGATCCTTTGCGCTCCCTTGTTTTGTTGGAGCATAAAAGAGCTACTTAGCTCTCTCAGCGGCTCACTAAACAATTGATGCCTGGATAATGACGTCTGGGGGGCGATGCAAACATAGTTGCCGACGACGTTCGGCGCGTGCCTGGTTTTCGTGAGACCTCGGGTTTGGAGCTGAATCCCGACAGGCCATTATAGTGCACAGGCCACCAGGCCTTCGCTACCTTCAGGTCTTATTGCCGGGATTTAAGGTTACATTCGAAAATGACCTGGCTTTTCTGGAAGTCCCACTCTGGCCGTAAGGATTCCCACGCGCACTCGAATGAGCACAATAAGCCAAAGGATGTTGCTGACAACCTTGCCCCGCTCGGTACTCACTGCGCTCTCTTTTGACTTGAATCTTTGTTTTCAGCTACCAGGTTTACCCACCTTCTCCGCGAAGCCGATCTAATAGGGCGGTTAGATAATCTGCGTCTATTAAACGAGTTGACTTTAAACACCCTCGAGTCTTTTTTACTTCATCGCTCGCGCGTTCCGCTCGAAAACAAGCGCAACTAATCTTGAAGGAGGACCTGGGGATTCCGGATCCGCTCGTCTCCGCTGGGCGAGTTACAGTCTCCTCCCTTTTCCGATACGAGAACAACGCTATCGCACTCTTAGACGAGGCTGGTATTGCTCAGTACAATAAACTCAAGAGATGTCTGTACGAAGATTTAAGTCAGTTTGCAGTAGCGCTGCGGATTACCCTCTGAGCCAGCATGACTGGAGCGCATTCTTATGCGAAGTGTATCGCGGCTTACCTGTAGGCGCTATTGTCGACTCCGCAAATGCTTGCTTTGAGAGGTCGCCGCTAAGGCATGCGCTTCCAAGCACCCCACTGGGCACCTTCTTGGACCACGAAACGACCCGAATCGGGACAGGTCTTCGTCTCGGCGGTGACCTTGTCTCCCCCTATCAATGTAAACCGTGCATTATGAGTGCTGAACGGCGTGTCGGGCATGCCGATATTAACGACATCTTAGATCGAGCGTTTCCATCATGCGGATTCCCTTACATTCTAAGGCCCCAGGGCCTCTCCGCCGACGATGGTAAGCTCCAGATGAGATGGCTCTTACATTCTTTAGTAAATGCAGGTCGCTTATCTGGATGCCACGGTCCCCAACTTATTAGTACCTTTAATGATCGGTGGCCGGACGGTCTCGGTAGGCCACGCTGGTAATCTAGCCAAGACGAGGAAGCTCGCGAAATACGCTTAGTAGATTACCTACATAAAATTCAAACCCTAGCGTTCGAGACCTTGGGCGGCCCAGACAACGTCAGTTTTCTGCAGCTTCTTAACAACTTCAATTGCAGTTTCATTAAAGATAATTTGTTAGCTAGCCTTAAACTGTTCGTTATTTGATCACGTTTATAAGAGTTAGCAACGTCATTAGGCAAGTTGGAGTGCGTGCTGTTTAAAAACTTTAAGCAAATCCCATTTCCAGTGTTGCTGTCAGTGTCAGCAATTATGACACTAATTTCGAAAACTCCTTCAGTCCCACTGGCGTGAGCTTTCAGCAATGGTTTCAACCGCTACAGGGACTGCATGACGCTACTAGCGTTTACAAAGTACTGCTGTAGACTTGTAAGGGTTTATCTGGGGCACTATGCCTAGCACCAGACTAGCACCGTTTATCTTATAATGGGCACATTGTAATTCTAACGGAAACCTGTTTTTCGGAGCGAACTGCATTTCCACGAATTGCAAAGGTCCCATCTCTTGATAAAGCTTTTCGTTAAGAGGACGAGGCAATATAGTAGTTGAGATATCAACCTGCCTTCAAACAGGGTTGCTTCACATGCATTGCGTTTGTTGAGGTAAAAGTTGGTTAGCGCCCACCTCAGGTAAATTCAACCCCGCAATGTCTTTCCTGCCACCTCTGTACGACAATATCAAGGTAGCCGATGTTGTCAGTGCGGGTTTAGCAGGTTGTGCCAATAGCAATGTTGCCTACATTGGTATACAGCGACTTCACTTTTCGTAAAGACATTGCCGCTACTGACGGAAAGGACGATGATCTGACAGAAGATCTGTGTAGCAGAGGTCTGCATTGCGCAAATAAGCGTTATCCAATGACGTACGTTTGCCAAGGCGGAAGAAGCACTACATACTTTCTGTTCCATAATCTAAAGAAATGTTGATTACTGCGATAGTTTCCTTTCTTTGTAATCTTAGCATGTGGAGCCTTTATTTAATTTACTACCGTAACAAATAATTTCCTTGTCTCGCAGTGTACCATTTTGCATAGTGGCTTTCAAGTTTCTACCCTTTCGTTACAAAGTGCGTATACTCTGATCGTGCTTATAATTTCCCTTAGTAGTCCTTCTCGTCTGTTGTTTTTTTTATGATATCTGCGTCTTCTAATGCGGGAGTATCCAGTGTAGTGTAATTATATTTTATTTATTTTTTAACTTAACGATATAAATTGAATTGCCTAAGGTTACCACGTGTCTTTGTGCATCATCTGGTCGATTCTTAGATGGCATTTCCCCTTTCCGGTCTGTCCCTCTGTGTTCTTCGTTATTCTTCTTCTTATTCGTTCTTTCTAGCACTAATACGCATGCGCTTCAAAAGCTCGGTTAGGAGCTGTTTGGTGAGCGTTACTTATTGCACACCCAAGTGAATCAGCTACAAACAACCTTGCCCAATTTTCGAGTGGGTTAATGTGCCCACATGCCAGAGATGCCAAGAAGTTGGGCACCAGGCACGGACATGCACGTTTGAGTTGATGGCAACCAAACGCTGCCATAAATGCGGCGAACTGGGTCACATCTCAAATAGATGCACAAATGACCCCTCGTCCTATAACTGTGGAGTTGCCGAACACGCTGCCAACTCCTCCGCATGCCCAAACTACCGGTCTAAAATAACAGAGGCCAGGCGCGAACGAGGCGTCCTCGGGTTACCGTCGCAGCTCTCCCAGACCCGACTGCCCACCCAAAATCCCCACCGAACAACGTCCAAGATGATCCAGATCACACAGTAAACGCGCCTGCTGAAGAGGACTATGGTTTTAAAAGACGCATACGGTCACCGCCAATGTACCAACGGGTTGCATAGTCTCAAAACTCCACTGATGCAACTTAAAGTAATTCAAGTAAACTGCAATAGAAGTCGTGCATTCCATCTAATGCTAGATGAGATTGCGACGAGAAGAGGAGCGGCTATCTCTCTTATAAGTAAGTCAAATGTTTAACTGGCTGAAAGAAATCTATCAACATAGGTGGTAGACGATCGAAGAAACACGTGTAAAATTTAAAACACGCTAAACTGCTATCGAGAAACGGACAGAGGTGCGGCTTCATCTTTCTCATGGATTGACATAGACGGGATTGGCCGTTTTTACTCATGTTATAGCAGCCCCAACGAAACGCTCGAGGATCTCGTAGGAACGCTATAAGACATGGAGTGGTCAGCTAAGAGCTGCTCACTTTTAAACTGGACCGTACTGCTTGACGAAGAAAAACTTAGCGACCACTACTGTAAAGAATGTGACGTCAGTGAAGCAACCACCTTAACACCCTCTTCGATTTTAACAAGGACACTAAAGCGGAAGCCCCAAGATAACAAAATGCTCCGGGCCAAGCTGACAAACACTGTAGACAAGAGGGAAACATCAGTGCGCCCGGACTCGCAAAAAATGCTGCAAGAGGTCTGTAGCAAGCCGTTTAAAGACCGCGGACACTCTATGCCCTACAGGTTTGCCTTACCAAAATACTGGTGGAACGAGGAAATTGCGTTAGCCCGTAGACGCTGCATCTGGGCCAGAAGAAAAGCCACCAGGGCACGGCACAGCAGCATAAATGTGTGTCGTACAATGCTTTGCAGGAGAGCACGGCCTCCTCTCGCCAACACAATATGGATTCCGGAAGGGCCGATCAGTCCTATCAGCGATAGAGCAGATGGTTACTAAGGCAGAAGCCCTGCGCCAATCCCCGTCTCGTACTAGAGCTTGCAACTGGTTGTTTTGCTGGACGTTAAAAACGCATTCAACAGCCTCCACTGGAGGGTAATCTTGGACACGCTACTCAAGAAGAGAGTCCCGCCCTACCTGCGTCGGGCAATCTCGTCCTACATGAGCGAGAGGCGCATATTCAGCCAGGGCTTCCGAGTTTGACATAACAGCCGGGTTTCCCCAGGGCTCGATCCTAGGATCCCTACTATGGAACCTGGCATACGATGGCGTCTTACGTTTAGACGACCTTCCAGAAGGCACTGAACTGCTGGCATATGCGGACGATTTTGCAGTGGTGGTCCAGGCCCGCTCACCCCAGCAACTAGAACTCAGAGCCAATGACGCCTGGCTGAGATCGCTGGCTGGATGAAGGGGGGTTGGCCTGACACTGGCGCCGAATAAAAGCGAAAGCATCCCCCTAATCGGGCCAAGGAAGTGTACCTTCTTAAAACTAATTCTAGACGACCAGGAGATCAAGATTGTCAAAACCGACCGCTATCTTGGAATGTACCTAGACAGAGGACTACGGAACACACCCCACACAAGTCTTGAAAAGGCTACTAAGGTCTCACACAAGATAGCCCGGCTGATGCCAAACAACAATGGCCCATGAAAGTCAAGAAGGTGCCTTATGATGTCGGTAGCTGAGTCCATAGTTTTATTTGCAGCTCCGGTGTAGCCGTCAACCACACTGTCCACAGTCAACAACAGGCCAACTCATACGCAAATCCCAAAGAGTGGCTGCTCTGCGTATCACGATGGCCTATAGAACACTCAGCACAGCGGCCGTCCTAGTTCTGGCTAGCACAGTCCCCTGGGACCTGCAAGCAAATGAACGACGCCGCTTGTGGGACGACATGGAAAAAGCGGAGGGGCCGAATGGGACTCCATTCAGGACGGAGCGCCCGGGTACCGAGTAAGGACTCTGATCCCGGATATCAGGGCCTGGATGTACCGGCCAGGTGGCGAGTTGACGTTCTACATCACTCAAGTCCTTACAGGACACGGTGATTTCCAGTCATACTTGTTCAGAATTGGGAAAACCACATCTCCATTTTGCAAGTACTGCCAAAGCGAATCAGAAAACACACCTGAACATACAATCAATGGTGCCCGGAATGGGCCTCTCAGCGTGCGGGTTAGGGGGCTAGGGCTGACGACGGCACACTTCAATCATACAGCTTATGATTAAGTCACGCGGCGACTAGACCAGCATTGCTTGCACTATGGAAAACATCCGGCGCGCCAAGGAGAAGAAAAACCGTTACTGCACGACATCATCCCGCAGGGCATCCCGGGATAACTAAATGCTTAAACTACTCTCCCCGTTCGATCGCTTGAAGTTATGCTTATGCAGTTCCCGATCGGTTGCGGGGATTGGGACATGACTGTTTTTTAGTGGGTTGGAGCTCCACACTACCGGCCCACACTTGCGGACAAGTTCCCTGCGGTGGTGTCCGCGTTTGCATACCGCGTTTTCCAGGTAGTCCTTAAAAAAAACTACACCACGAAGATGTTTGAGATGTCGAATACGGTAAGTGAGCAGTAAACATGCGTACTGCCAGCTTACAGCGCGCATTCAGGAAACCAGTATGATGGCGACGCTATCCAAGGACCTATTACTGCACAATTTGCTACCAAATAAGTTGCGAGATCAACCCAGCTTTGTTTGAGTTACTGTGATTTCCGGCAATGGCAGCTCTTCTTTATTCCTCGCTTTCATCGGACCACCTCACGACAAGCTTAACGCTAGTTAATTTCACCGCCGAGTTTTCAAGGTCTTCAACATACGTTCGTGGTCACGTAGAGTTAATAGACTTTTTTTGAACAAGGCAGTTCGGCTTTCGTTATGCAAGTCCTATAGGAAGGACGTATTTGCACTATACATATATGCATTTATTGCATTTGCATATAACTTTAAAACGTAGTAATGAAATGTCGTCAAAGCTGCCAGGCTATAAAAAACAGATTCGTGTTTCTTCTCCGTGGTTTTGTACAGATACTACGACCCAGATGTTGCTCGCGACGGCGACGTAAAAATGACAAGTCACAATCACAAGCGTGGATATTTTATGGAACGAAATAATACCCCGAGCTGGTACACAGTGTATACCGATACCAAACGAGTCAACATACTGGTTGAACTCGGCGTGGACAGGTGAGTGGTTCTTATGCACACCTAACATTCCTATTTCTTTGTACACTTTTAGAAATATAGTATAGCATTGGCGAAGAACGAAGTGCTGCTTATTTACTTGTATTGGAGTAGAATTATCACCGCGCTAATCTGACAAGATGGAGGAAAAATCACGTTCTTTGGATAAAGCCGGCGTTGGACATCACTGAGTAACTGAATGATAAAATCAAATTTGTTTATGTACTACATTATAGATTTTTGATTCGCTTGCTAAATGTAAACACAAACACGCTTAACCGCAAGCTGTTTGATGTAAGTTAGGTGCTGCAAATCAATTACTGTGAACTGCTAGGTGTAAGTTTTAATACAAATATGTGCTAATACGTTTGTGCTTACAGAGGGCTTATGCAGTATGGAGCACTCTGTAACAAACTAGAGGGAACAGGTAATCACCTATTTATATTTATATCGGAGCCGCTAGTAGTCTGTTTCACACATTTGGACTAAATCCCTGGCTAGGTTTTGTGATATGTCGAATCTATGTATTCAATGTGAGATAAACACCCAGTAGTATTTTTGAATGCATTCAGGTCACAATTTGGTAATTGCGACCTGATCGAAGAAGTAGGCCAAATACAGAGATGGCGAGGAATTCATTCATGTTATAGATTTCCCCGATTATTTTATTTTTTCTGCTAGTAAGGGTTGTAGGTCAACCCAGATACGAAAATCGGACGCTCGTTTTGTGGATTGGCCTCAGCTATCCCACATCGTCAAATACGTGTACATAATTTTTTTAATACGTTTTTGGACACATTGGAGAAAAGTGAAACAGCTGTCAACTGCTCTACCCCGGTTTCAGTCATGAAAGTGTTTACGCGGTTATAGGTCGAGCGGCTCTAGTACATCGGACAAGGCTGGGTAGAGCCGCGCTGATGAAATCTTGTCGTGAAGCCAAGAAGTGTCCTGATTGTGTGGCACAGCCGGCTGGCCAATGTCGTTTTTGATACAAGGATTAAGCTCTTCACCAAAGTTCAAAAAGCTTTGCAAAAACAGTCAATGAGTGATTGCCGCGCCAAGAATATCGACAAAAACCACAAAAAGCATAGTTGAGAAAATGAAGTGCGACTGATTAAAAGCCCGCCACTGGAGTGGCAGCAGGCGGACTCGTAGGGAAATTACCACGTGACGCTATCCAGTCGGTGGAAACGAATAATGCTTTGACTGACAGTTTTGGTACAGCAAGGACAATGATGTTTGGTACTGAAAGGTTGCCAATCGCCTTAGAATGGGATATGCAGCAATCGACAGTACTGTCAAATAGGTGATTTGTATAGCAATTCGCAATTCTTTTAAAACTTTTAAAACTGTCCGTATAGAGAGCCAAGCAGGTCCAAGGGGAATATTTTCCGTAGACCCGAATCTTTATCCAAAAGTTTACCTTTCTTTCGATGTGCTTTAAGAAATGAGTTTTCTGTGGAGCTTCCAATGTTGAAATCTTCTTCTAATGGTTGATCCCTAAGTTTCCGATGTCGTCGGTTTTCGACCTGACTCTCTTCAGTATTGTAGGCGGTGACTTGACTGTCGAATTGCTACTGCAATGTATTTCCAGAGCTATTGGCTAATATTGATCTGACGTGTGCAACCTCACAGCATGGCTATCCATATGTCTATCACGTGGTAGTAACACTATTGATTTGTTGTTTCACAATTTAAATATCGTTGTTTATTCACCATTATTGGTAGATCCTCGATATTAGTAACGGGTTATGCCAAGCACGTTGTTAACGAGCTAGTGTTTAATTCCAAACATTGCATCACGTGATATCGGTTGATATCAATTTCACTACAGTGCTTACAAACACATTCGTTAATTTGGAAGAATTATCCTTTCAGACAGCGGGTTTGTCTGTAAAACTTTGGTCACAAGGTTCCAGTTCCGCCTTTCTCTGTGTGTTGTTCATACGCTTCGAGTGTGTCGTGATTGAACTGGTAATCTATGTCTGAGTGGTAGGTGGGGCGGTTTTTGATAAACCAAGCAGTTGTAAAATCAATAAAAGCTGCGTAAGTCACGCCTTGCTTTTGGATTGTTAGGTGTTCTATTACATCTGTAAATGCTCCATCAGCCAAGCTTCCTAGAAGAAATCATCGTTTTTTCTGCTGGTAAATCCTAACAGCATTCTACAAAAAAACGTTTGTCTAGAAGAGGTGCAAAAGCCTTATACACTACTTTGGCTAGTGCTATGCCGTGGTCAATTTCTTGCTTTGTAGTGTCACCCTTCCCTTTAAAAATGGCAGCAGAAGACTTTTCCTCTGTTGACCTAAGATTACTTGTCTAAGACAAGGTGTTTTAGACCACCGTGAGGACGGGGACGGTTACCGACATCGCACCTTTGAGATGTTCTTGAACAATCTGGTCAGGTCCGGCGGATTTTCCGTATTTTTGTGTTATAACACCCTAAATGACCTCGTTAGTGGGTTTGGCTGTTTAGGGTGTAGTGGAAGGAGAATCCCAGGTTTTACATTCGGTGTGGGCATACAAGCAGCAATTTGCCAAAATAGTACAAAATATCTCGCATCGCTCTCTCAGGTGGGCTGTATATACATATGCAAAATCAGTATTTAGTCTCCACAATGATTCGTCTACTTGTAGCTGATAATACATGTGACCATACGCTTGTCGGCACAGTTTTACTGAGAGCCGACTTTGGTCTACTGCGTCCTTCTGTCTTGCTGGCTTGGCCATGACAGACCTTATGGCGTGGGGATAAAAATTTTTGGGTTTTTGTTACAAACGTCTCCATCTCGTCATATTTGTTCCATGGTGTCATTATTTTCGTGTCTACAGATCTCGATGGCTGTTGTTGTTCTTCAGCGCCAAACCCAAAACCAGTGGCCTCGAAACGGTCGAAACTGTATTCCTTTCGGCCAGACCGTCGGATCCAGTGGTTCAGCCGAATGCTGGGCGCTTACCTGTACGTGGTATTTAGTATAATACGTTTGATTTCGCCTGCTAGTTTTGTTTCTTTTACTCCTGTCTCGCTTCCTATAATTCGGTAGCATATTCTTTCATGTCGTGCTCACTAGGGCTAAGTTATAAGCGACCTACACCGCTGTCTTTCCAGTATATCCTTATCGTGAACAACTGTTAAGTTCGTGAGGTATGTTCTGCCTTGTGTGCGCCGCTCATCTCGTAGTTGTTTTTTTCTCTTAGGATCCTTGTACTGTTTCTTGTCACGTGCATCATGGTCGAAGTTGGCGCGACGCAGTCTGATATTGCACGTGATGCTTGTTGCCGTTGTTGCTGTTTTGATGCTGCCGCTGCGACGTCCGATGATGTGCCGTTGGTGTGTTGTTGACCTTTCTGGTTACTTAATCAATTCGTTTTAATTAATGAAATATGACTTTGCGCTCAGTGATCGGCCTAGTGTTGTTGATGTCTCGTACCACAAACATAATTTGCATATTTTTCGCTTGTTTGTGGGATACTAGAGCAACAACTTGAGTGGGCAGATTTTCTGTACTTGGGTTGATATCTTGATCGGTAAATCATATTGCGCAAGGTGGACCAGAATTATTTTCAAAGTTTCTGCACATAGGTAACAGTATGACGAGGGCTGAGCTTTTCAATAAGTGTGCTTTAGAGAAACTACAACGGGACAGGTAAAAGTAGACACCTACCCCTAACAAGTTAACTTTGTTGACCCCGGGGGCTCTTGCGCCGCAAGGTTGAGCCATATTGAGACGTTGGAGCTAGTCTCCCGAAACGATATCGAGAAACAACCGAATGCAGCAGCCGTGAAACTTTGCGCTTCCGTCGCATATGTTCAAGCCTTCGAGAACTTCAGGAAACACAGAATCGTTCCTTGCTTTCCTGAAAGGCAGATCTACATTGTGGGCTCTAAAGAAGATTCTGCAACGGGCGGGTGAGGAGACCATGAAGACCCTCGAAACAAAAGGATTCATGCTCCTGGTCCTCCTGGGTATCAAAATGCCTTCAACTTAATGAATTGGAACGTAATTGTCTACCGTTCATTTAATTCTTAAAATCACCTTTTTTAGGAACATAGTCAATGGTAAAATAAAAACAATATCACTGCAGGAGGCTCCTTAAGGAGATTACACGTGGGCAGATTGCCCCGTGATACTTTGTGCAAAAGGCCCCACACAGAGTGCATGTACATGATGGATGAAGGTCGTGAAAGCAGCGTGTCCCGCACAGGACGTGGTGGAACCCGTGTACCTCGAAACAAGTCATTATGTGTCGGTTTGTGCGGCCCAAGACCTTCCAGGTGCTGCCTCGCATGGAACGTGTCAAAGATTTCTGGGTCGATGTTCGCCATCTTGTCCTCCCACATGCGGATAAATTTCTTGTAGGCGGGAGTTTCTGGTAGGTTAAAGCACCTCTTTAGATCCTCGATAAACAGCGGAGTGTCCGCCAGCAGATACACAATGCGGTTCTAGCTTCTAGAGTGCAGGCCCATTACACGGTTGAGGTAAGCCGGTTTGACGCGGTCCAGCATTTCAAGGTGCAGTCGCGAGAGCTGTCTCCAGATGACCTGGATGCCGTAAGGTGCCGGCGGGGGCGATTTTAAGGTTGAAGAAGCCAAGAGCAGTTTTCAGAAAGAGCAGCTGCGGCTTCTGTACCCCAACAGATGCCACTAGCGCGTTTCTCACCCGATTCGTGATGTGCTCTGTAAATGAACGGCCGTTAGAAGGGATGACGATGCCGAGATATTTGAATCTCTCGAGATACTTGAGCTCCGTCGAGGCAAGCCACAGTGTCGTTGCCAGCAACTTGACCTCCCTTGTGGAACTTCATAGCCTTGGTCTTGGACAGGCTGATCTCGAGACCAATACCCTGCACGCAGGTTGCGAGTTTTGCCAGGGACTGCTGCAGATGGAACTTTGACGTGCTGTAAAGCACTATGTCGTCAGCGTACATTAGGATCTGCACCATATTACGGGTGCCCTCTACCTAGCGAAGGAGGTCGGCCAGCAGCACTGAGAATAATAGAGGGCTCGGGTTGTCGCTCTGTGCGAAGCCCGTCGTCTGCAGGAAGGAGCCGAGTTCAACCACGCCGTCGTCGATGGGGATGGGGTTCTCCAGAAGGATGGCGGCCAGCAGATGCAGGATGTTTAAGGGCATACCTGCCTCGGCTAGTTTAGCGATGATCTTGTCTCTTGGGGCCGAGTCGAACGCTGAGCGGAAGTCCACGTAGATGGCGCACATTAAGGCGCCTCGGCATTGAAGAACTCGCTAAGCGTCATCGATCAGAAAGCTGCAGGCATTTAACGTGGACCACTTAACTCGGAAGCTATACTGCTCTTCCGGTGACAGCCGTGTGGTCAGGATTGCAGAAAACAGTTTGTAGCAATAGCTCATTTTTGCGGTGCCCCTTCATGAGGTTGGGAGTTTGAAATATCCCGTCCCCTTTGAAACCACAGACAGCAGAGCGCTGCTCCAGTTTGGGGGGATGCGGCCGTGGCGAAGACAAGCATTGAACAGGCTTGTCCAGCACGGTGCCATGACAATGGCCTCCTTCAAGTTCTCGTTGCAGACGAGGTCGGATCCAGATGCCTTGTTGGAGCGGAGACGGCGGAGGGGTGTAAGGACCTCTCCGGTGGAGAACTCAGCGGAGAGAAGGTCTCTTATCATTTGGGTTGGCTCATCTCAGGCGCCGTAGTAGTCCAACACACCTCTTGGCACGGTGTCCACTGAGACGAACATGCCACGGAAGTGGTCGGAGATAATGCCTTGTCTAATCGGGTAAGTCCTCCTGCCCGACCGAGGAAGCCTCTTGTAGGGCCACGCTGCGAATCATACGTTCGCCGGCACGACTTCTTGAGCAGGACGGCGAGCGGCTTCATCCCGGGGTACCGAACGGCCGGGAGAAAGGCGCTGAGCTGGGCTTGACGCGCAATGTAGGGATGTAGACTTGTGGTGAAGATGTCGATGATTGACGATCCCCAGAAGCCCTGGAAGGTAGGGGTGGCCGTGTCATTGTCCACCTAGCAGCCGAGGTCCGAGAAGGTATCCACCAGTGTCATCGTGCGCTGTGACGCGCGTGCGCTGTGTGTCAGGCTGGTCCAGCCTCGCATTGAAGTCTCCGGACGTCACGATCGGAGCGTCGTTGTCCAGGGCTTGGAAGCAACGGGTGAGCTTCTCCATTATCACAGTCGTGTTCTTCTTGTTCTCTGGTCGGACATAGCCCGCCATCATGTTGAGGCGAACACCTTGTAGAACGACCCACCTTTGCAACTCGCTGCTTGTAGAACACGGACGTTCTACCGCACGCCCTGCCGCGGCCAGATTGCCGCTGTGCGAGGGCGTGAGCTCCGTAGAAGCAGGGGAGTTCGGGAGGGGCCAGGTCTCCGGTTAACACTAAGATGTCAATGCCCTCTAGACATGAGGAAGCAAGGAGTGCCAGTGACGAGACACCCTTGCAGTTCCATTGGACTATCTTTGGAGTCTCGAGCAGAGGCTGCTCTGAGACTTGAAGGGCCCCGGCGTCTTTTGATTGAACCTCCCTGCTTGTCCATCGCCTCCTGAATGGCCTGTATGACGAGCTGCTGCAGCGTATCCCGAGACGGCGCGCGGTACTACCTGAAGCCCCGTCTGTCGCCCTACGACGCTGGGGGGCTGCGGAAAGCCGTTCCTGGACTTTACGGGCGGTGACTTCTTGGACACGTCCTCTCTGCGAGACGCGGCTGCCTTTATCCCTCCGGCCCAGATCGGCCGCCCTGAAAGCTTCTGGTTGTTTCTGAAAGCTCTTCCCTAAAAAAGTCTACCTTGCGCGCGATGGCTAAGACTACTTTTTCTCCGGCTCGCCCTTGTAGCAGTACTCCTGGCGCAGCATCAGTTTGCGGCTGATGTTTGTGAGCGGGAGGAAGGTGAAGCCAACCTCAGTGCTCTTCGGGACGAGCGTCTCGTTGGCTTTCTTGCACTCCAGGTTGGAAGGGACAGGATGTGCAGGTCCTGTCTAAGTCAAGCTTCGAGACCTTCCTAGCGAAGTCCACCACGGGCCCGACGGTCGACTTATAGCACTCCTCGTAGCCGGCGAACAGGAAGAGGCTGACAGGCCCCTCGGTCGTGCCAAGACTTTTTCTGCGGCCTTCAGGTTAACATTTGTGTCCTTGGCGCAGGCCTCACGACCAGCGCAGTCCTCTTGAAGCCGTAGCCCTTTAGGCTGGGCCTAATGGCGTCTACTTGACGACCTCCAATGAGCAGGGCGGTCTTTTTGGCGCCGGACTCTCCCGCTAAGTCTGGGACTCGCTGCTTCCGGCGGCCAATGGGGGCGCGGGCTTTACCCCCATCGAGCTCATAGCCTCAAAAGCCTCTAGCCGGTTTTTCAGCGCAAGAATTTCGACGCACAGAAATCCAATGCAGTGCTAAAGAGGGTTCGACGCGTCGCTGGCTTCGAGCTGCTCCATCAGGGCGTGGATGTTGGTGGTTGTGGCGACCAGAGCGCAAATCATGCACTTCAACCCGGCGTGGGTGGCCGCCGACGCCGACTCTCTCTCACATGGAAGCAGGCAGTCTGCGTGGACTCCTCGGCTGCAGGACCTGGAAAGTAATTGTAAAGACGATAAAGAGGAAGGGCTTTTCCTTCTACCTCCGTCGAATGATTTCATCCTACGTGGATGGTAGAAGTCTGGTTGCAGGGGGACAGGAATGCGAGGTTACTGCCGGAGTCATACAGGGCCCGATTCTAGGACCCGTGCTCTGGAGCATAGCTTTTGACGGGGTGCTCGGGATCCGAGGTCTCCCGTATGGGACGCCGACGACCTTGCACTCATGGTAACGGCCAGGAGCGAAGGCCTTGTCAATGGTGTCCGAGTGGATGGAGTCCCATCGCTTGAAACTGGCGCTCGATAAGACGGAGGCAATGTACCTTACAGGCAGAAAAAGGACGAACGGCATTAACCTCGTGATGGCGGGACACCCGATAGAACGAAGATGAAGTACCTTGGGGTCATGTTTTGGTCAAGACACTTGATTGAACGGATCAGCACACGTGAAGTATGCGGCCGAAAAGGCTCAAAGGGTCTCCCTGAACCTGGCGCGGACCATGGTGATGGTCGGTGGGGTGGCTGAGGGAAAAAGAAGGCTCTTGGCATCGGTGGCCGAATCAACGGCGCAGCCTCCATCTAGGAGGACATGGCAATGCAGACATCGAAAAATAGGGGTGCACTAAGGTCGACCCAATGAACGCTGGCAATCAGGGTAAGCCGGGCGTATCGAACGGTCTCGACTGGAACTCTCCTGGTCTTAGCCAAGATGCTGCCATGGAACCTCCGCACACAACAATTATTGACGCCCAAGCAACAAATATACCACAATCTATTCAAGGCAAAACGTCGTCAATTAATTTATTTTCGTGGAACTGTGAGGGTATAAAATTGAAGAATACGATTACTTCTCTTAACGGAGCAATTCGATATGTTAGTTCTTACTGAGACCTGGACCACCTAGCCCAGGGTCATTCCCAATTGGCGTGTAGTGGAAGGTTTAGATGCCTAGTCAGAAGTACCAGGTACAATGAGTATAGGAGTTGCTGTCATATATAACAATAAACTTCCTGGAATTTAAACCCACTACAATTCGGATCTCAACTGGCCACTTAAGAAGCCAAGACCAGCGTGCCTCGTGAACATACTGGCGTCTCGGAGCATGTGGGTTGTACCTACAGCTGTTGACTCGATATTTATAGTGGCCTCCTATAAGTCACACCGTTAACATTAAGCGATTAAAAACCGTTGCTCAAAGTGTTTGCCTGTTTCAGCTAAGATTAGGTGGAGTCATATACTTGCGGGTTTCGTAGCATCATAACCGGTAGCACCCGACCAAAACGAGCTCGTACTAATTTTGCCCCACGGTACAGTCAGTAGTGCCGCTCCTGCAAGCAATACATGGTACAAACATACATCTTTGCGCCGTGAGATGAGGGCCGATACACTTGGTTGAGCTGCGACTATAAGAAAGTGGTGAAGAATCTTTTAAAAGAGCATGAAGACCGAAGTGAGAACGAGCTTCTGGTAGAGGCATATCAATCACCATACAAACCATTGCCTGCCGATAGACGCGCTACTGCATGTCCAAACGTGTTTTTGAAGCCGAACCACTCTTGATTACGGACTTTGACGAGCGGTGTCTGTGGTTAAATGAATTAATGTGCTTCAAGCGTATAAAGCCGTCTAAATGCACCCATCGTAATCGCATTCTCGCATCGCTCTGTGCGAAGCCCGTCGTCTGCAGGAAGGAGCCGAGTTCAACCACGCCGTCGTCGATGGGGATGGGGTTCTCCAGAAGGATGGCGGCCAGCAGATGCAGGATGTTTACGGGCATACCTGCCTCGGCTAGTTTAGCGATGATCTTGTCTCTTGGGGCCGAGTCGAACGCTGAGCGGAAGTCCACGTAGATGGCGTACATTAAGGCGCCTCGGCATTGAAGAACTCGCTAAGCGTCATCTATCAGAAAGCTGCAGGCATTTAACGTGGACCACTTAACTCGGAAGCTATACTGCTCTTCCGGTGACAGCCGTGTGGTCAGGATTGCAGAAAACAGTTTGTAGCAATACCTCATTTTTGCGGTGCCCCTTCATGAGGTTGGGAGTTTGAAATATCCCGTCCCCTTTGAAACCACAGACAGCAGAGCGCTGCTCCAGTTTGGGGGGATGCGGCCGTGGCGAAGACAAGGGTTGAACAGGCTTGTCCAGCACGGTGCCATGACAATGGCCTCCTTCAAGTTCTCGTTGCAGACGAGGTCGGATCCAGATGCCTTGTTGGAGCGGAGACGGCGGAGGGCTGTAAGGACCTCTCCGGTGGAGAACTCAGCGGAGAGAAGGTCTCTTATCATTTGGGTTGGCTCATCTCAGGCGCCGTAGTACTCCAACACACCTCTTGGCACGGTGTCCGCTGAGACGAACATGCCACGGAAGTGGTCGGAGATAATGCCTTGTCTAATCGGGTAAGTCCTCCTGCCCGACCGAGGAAGCCTCTTGTAGGGCCACGCTGCGAATCATACGTTCGCCGGCACGACTTCTTGAGCAGGACGGCGGGCGGCTTCATCCCGGGGTACCGAACGGCCGGGAGAAAGGCGCTGAGCTGGGCTTGACGCGCAATGTAGGGATGTAGACTTGTGGTGAAGATGTCGATGATTGACGATCCCCAGAAGCCCTGGAAGGTAGGGGTGGCCGTGTCATTGTCCACCTAGCAGCCGAGGTCCGAGAAGGTATCCACCAGTGTCATCGTGCGCTGTGACGCGCGTGCGCTGTGTGTCAGGCTGGTCCAGCCTCGCATTGAAGTCTCCGGACGTCACGATCGGAGCGTCGTTGTCCAGGGCTTGGAAGCAACGGGTGAGCTTCTCCATTATCACAGTCGTGTTCTTCTTGTTCTCTGGTCGGACATAGCCCGCCATCATGTTGAGGCGAACACCTTGTAGAACGACCCACCTTTGCAACTCGCTGCTTGTAGAACACGGACGTTCTACCGCACGCCCTGCCGCGGCCAGATTGCCGTTGTGCGAGGGCGTGAGCTCCGTAGAAGCAGGGGAGTTCGGGAGGGGCCAGGTCTCCGGTTAACACTAAGATGTCAATGCCCTCTAGACATGAGGAAGCAAGGAGTGCCAGTGACGAGACACCCTTGCAGTTCCATTGGACTATCTTTGGAGTCTCGAGCAGAGGCTGCTCTGAGACTTGAAGGGCCCCGGCGTCTTTTGATTGAACCTCCCTGCTTGCCCATCGCCTCCTGAATGGCCTATATGACGAGCTGCTGCAGCGTATCCCGAGACGGCGCGCGGTAGTACCTGAAGCCCCGTCTGTCGCCCTACGACGCTGGGGGCTGCGGAAAGCCGTTCCTGGGCTTTACGGGCGGTGACTTCTTGGACACGTCCTCCTGCGAGACGCGGCTGCCTTTATCCCTCCGGCCCAGATCGGCCGCCCTGAAAGCTTCTGGTTGTTTCTGGAAGCTCTTCCCTAAAAAAGTCTACCTTGCGCGCGATGGCTAAGACTACTTTTTCTCCGGCTCGCCCTTGTAGGAGTACTCCTGGCGCTGCATCAGTTTGCGGCTGATGTTTGTGAGCGGGAGGAAGGTGAAGCCAACCTCAGTGCTCTTCAGGACGAGCGTCTCGTTGGCTTTCTTGCACTCCAGGTTGGAAGGGACAGGATGTGCAGGTCCTGTCTAAGTCAAGCTTCGAGACCTTCCTAGTGAAGTCCACCACGGGCCCGACGGTCGACTTATAGCACTCCTCGTAGCCGGCGAACAGGAAGAGGCTGACAGGCCCCTCGGTCGTGCCAAGACTTTTTCTGCGGCCTTCAGGCTAACATTTGTGTCCTTGGCGCAGGCCTCACGACCAGCGGAGTCCTCTTGAAGCCGTAGCCCTTTAGGCTGGGCCTAATGGCGTCTACTTGACGACCTTCAATGAGCAGGGCGGTCTTTTTGGCGCCGGACTCTCCCGCTAAGTCTGGGACTGGCTGCTTCCGGCGGCCAATGGGGGCGCGGGCTTTACCCCCATCGAGCTTGTAGCCTCAAAAGCCTCTAGCCGGTTTTTCAGCGCAAGAATTTCGACGCACAGAAATCCAATGCAGTGCTAAAGAGGGTTCGACGCGTCGCTGGCTTCGAGCTGCTCCATCAGGGCGTGGATGTTGGTGGTTGTGGCGACCAGAGCGCAAATCATGCACTTCAACCCGGCGTGGGTGGCCGCCGACGCCGACTCTCTCTCACATGGAAGCAGGCAGTCTGCGTGGACTCCTCGGCTGCAGGACCTGGAAAGTAATTGTAAAGACGATAAAGAGGAAGGGCTTTTCTTTCTACCTCCGTCGAATGATTTCATCCTACGTGGATGGTAGAAGTCTGGTTGCAGGGGGACAGGAATGCGAGGTTACTGCCGGAGTCATACAGGGCCCGATTCTAGGACCCGTGCTCTGGAGCATAGCTTTTGACGGGGTGCTCGGGATCCGAGGTCTCCCGTATGGGACGCCGACGACCTTGCACTCATGGTAACGGCCAGGAGCGAAGGCCTTGTCAGTGGTGTCCGAGTGGATGGAGTCCCATCGCTTGAAACTGGCGCTCGATAAGACGGAGGCAATGTACCTTACAGGCAGAAAAAGGACGAACGGCATTAACCTCGTGATGGCGGGACACCCGATAGAACGAAGATGAAGTACCTTGGGGTCATGTTTTGGTCAAGACACTTGATTGAGCGGATCAGCACACGTGAAGTATGCGGCCGAAAAGGCTCAAAGGGTCTCCCTGAACCTGGCGCGGACCATGGTGATGGTCGGTGGGGTGGCTGAGGGAAAAAGAAGGCTCTTGGCATCGGTGGCCGAATCAACGGCGCAGCCTCCATCTGGGAGGACATAGCAATGCAGACATCGAAAAATAGGGGTGCACTAAGGTCGACCCAATGAACGCTGGCAATCAGGGTAAGCCGGGCGTATCGAACGGTCTCGACTGGAACTCTCCTGGTCTTAGCCAAGATGCTGCCATGGAACCTCCGCACACAACAATTATTGACGCCCAAGCAACAAATATACCACAATCTATTCAAGGCAAAACGTCGTCAATTAATTTATTTTCGTGGAACTGTGAGGGTATAAAATCGAAGAATACGATTACTTCTCTTAACGGAGCAATTCGATATGTTAGTTCTTACTGAGACCTGGACCACCTAGCCCAGGGTCATTCCCAATTGGCGTGTAGTGGAAGGTTTAGATGCCTAGTCAGAAGTACCAGGTACAATGAGTATAGGAGTTGCTGTCATATATAACAATAAACTTCCTGGAATTTAAACCCACTACAATTCGGATCTCAACTGGCCACTTAAGAAGCCAAGACCAGCGTGCCTCGTGAACATACTGGCGTCTCGGAGCATGTGGGTTGTACCTACAGCTGTTGACTCGATATTTATAGTGGCCTCCTATAAGTCACACCGTTAACATTAAGCGATTAAAAACCGTTGCTCGAAGTGTTTGCCTGTTTTAGCTAAGATTAGGTGGAGTCATATACTTGCGGGTTTCGTAGCATCATAACCGGTAGCACCCGACCAAAACGAGCTCGTACTAATTTTGCCCCACGGTACAGTCAGTAGTGCCGCTCCTGCAAGCAATACATGGTACAAACATACATCTTTGCGCCGTGAGATGAGGGCCGATACACTTGGTTGAGCTGCGACTATAAGAAAGTGGTGAAGAATCTTCTAAAAGAGCATGAAGACCGAAGTGAGAACGAGCTTCTGGTAGAGGCATATCAATCACCATACAAACCATTGCCTGCCGATAGACGCGCTACTGCATGTCCAAACGTGTTTTTGAAGCCGAACCACTCTTGATTACGGACTTTGACGAGCGGTGTCTGTGGTTAAATGAATTAATGTGCTTCAAGCGTATAAAGCCGTCTAAATGCACCCATCGTAATCGCATTCTCGTTACTGATATGTATACATTTATATAAGCGATGTGTATGGGCTATATTTAGATGGGCTTTCTGCAGCAGAAGAATGTAGCAGCGGAACAATGATAAACACGTCCAACAGAAACAACTAGCAACGCCGGGACACGAACTTGCGATAGTCGGTCTGTTCATAGTGGCTGGTTGCCCACTCATTTTTAAAAGAATGCAAGACGAAAATGGGTTATATTGATATCGATAATGTTTTGAACTCAGGTATTTATGCGGAGGTTGGCAATGCCAGGAGACGTTCAGTTTACGTCGCTCTGCTTTTTTAAGATTGAAAGGGCTCTCAAAATTAGTCTAGATAGTGTGGCGGCACTTAGCGTGACAAACTTTGCTACGCATGCTAATAACGGTGTCATTAAGCCAATGTATGGCAACGTGGAGACAAGGGGTCGCTTTATCAATGGCGAACACTGAGTCACTGGACATCTTTCTCACACGATTTTAGGTCGAAAATGCCTACGATGACCTGGGCGCGGGAACGTCCAGTAAGGTAGCACTCAACTAGATTCTATCAGCTAATTTACGCATGTAGGTAATGGTAGAATTGTGTTGTCGGCAACTGAGATTGCACGAATTAGTGCCGCTCAATAAGGTAAATCCATAGCGTACTATACTACAGCGTTGAGAGCGTTTTTTAAGTGTGTTTTATTGTATCTATAGCATGTACGTACCATGTAATCTGCACAATGTCTATTGCAGATGGCGAGCTTTTTCCAGCTTTTGAAGAGCCGCCAAGAAGTGTTAAGATTTATGACGACTTTATTTTTAAACCGTGGGCATTGTATCTACAGAAAATATACCATATTAACTGTGAATCAATCGCTCGATATGATGGTGGTGACGATCTGTTTAATGAAACTGGAGATCCTGAGCTTGACAGGTGAGTTTCTTTTTCATTTTATCTATGGGGCTCTCCTTCAATAGTCAGAACTTGACTAAGCCCAGACAATTAAATGTACTTTTGCGAACGACACCTACTCACCCAGTAACGTTTGCTTAGTTAACCTAGCCGATAAAGAGCCTTGTTGTTCAAGTTATATGGCACATGCATTTGTACTCATGGATCTGCTTCAACAGTAGTCTCAGAAGCAAGTTTTCCTGGATTGAAATTTAATTCGCAAATCAGATACGGATAACTACTTGAGAATGTGTTATACTCTGTTCCCATACAGGTGTTTCTGCTTAACACCGACACACGTGAAAGGCACGTTCGATGCTAGCATGTCGAAGAAATATTGGGACTATGACGTGAAGGTGTATACAATGCCGGTTGTGCTTAGCCTGCCTCACTTTCTTCATGGGGATCCTTTACTGCTAGCCAACGTCAGCGGTCTACATCCTGACGAAGAGAGACACCGGTTCTACATTGACGTTCACGCAGTAAGCTTGTCATGTCACTTAATCATGTTTTCATGTGAACATTTCATACGTACTGCATTTTGACTATATACTTTCAAATAATACTACTTGCTCTTCCTGTTTGCACTTCTCCGACCTCAGCTCTTTGATTATTATTTCATGAAATATGCGGCACAAGCAGGCAACGTGCTTCTAAAGTATTTTATATTTGTTTCTACACAAGATCTATCTCGTAAGTGAACTTAAAATGTGCAACAGCATAGGCTATATTTAGAAATACACATATAACCAAATATTTAACAACTGTATAAGGTTAAAAATAGTCTCTATGGATATGTGTCTATGCCTTTTCTTTCGCGCCCCGTCATTTCTTATCTGCCATAGCATGCAATGCCTATAGACATAGCTCGTTGACCTAGTGCATTCTTCATGGAACTGAAGCAAAATTACTCCGTTGAAGCTCATTGGAACAGCGTTGTATAGAATAGAATGCGCCTTTATTTGCCGAATAAAGGGTGGAAAAGGTGACTAGGTAGGCAATGACGCCCACGAAGCCGCCTTGTTGTGCAATGTATCAGGGGTCACCTATCGTATAGATCAAGCGGCGTCCAAATATTTCAAGGAACTGTGATGTTAGTGGCCGTAAAAGCTAGGTATTTCGCTAGTATTTCAAATACGAGATTAAATTCCATATATCCAGGTAGATGCCTTTCTATGCACCAAAGGAGAAGAAAGACCTTGTACAACACAGGTTGCATTGTTAACTTCTACAGTTTAGTTTTTTTCGACCAACGTCCAAACCACAACGGCCATAGCGTACGCGCCAAAATCCCAACGTCCTCAACCGTCCCAAAGATCACCAGCAATACATTTATTAATCGCAGTGTACTCCGGGAGATTAGTTCCATAAACTGCATCCAATTTGGATCTAATTTCTGTAGCACTTAAACTTTTAAAAGATGTTTAATTACGGTACGCGTTCTGCTCACTCATAGGTTTGACATGTTGCAGTTGCGCAACCTGCTATAAAAAAAAATTTTGATCCACTTCATCTATTTAACATTTGATTTGTCAATTGTTTTTCCAGGGATCCGGTTTAACTGTTGACATGAGATTCCGGGTTCAAGTGAATATGAGGCTGGTGTCTTTAGAAACAGAGAAAGTACCAAGCATAATCTTCCCTATCTTTTGGATAGAAGATGTACGTGCTTTCCTAATTTATATCTAGTTGAAATCAGTATTTTAGTACCAAATAGAACACTGTGCTCGTTGAAACAAATGCATTATTTAGGACACCAGCTATAATACAATACATATTGCCTAAAAATGCCTAAAATCTTAGTAGAATAAGCGCCATTTGCTATTGGTGAGTATAGGGAAGCGTTGATATATCAAACGCGTTGTTGTTGATGTTATCATATTACTGTATCACTCACAATAGGTGTAGGGTGTGTTTAAGGCCATATACAGCAGCTTAGTCCGAGCAGCTTCAGGCACCTTCTTAGGACGGGAGAGCATCGGCAAGGCTCACGGAGCATTAGAATATGCAATTCCAGGCCAAAGGATATAGGGATGGTGTCGATCCTAGTGGGTTTGCCGAGTTTCACAGCAGCCACCATTCTTTGGGTTGTCAGAAGTCCGCGGTGCCTCGTTAACTAATAAATATACAAATGGGTGATGGCTGAAAAGCATTGTCTTCTCGGCCGGGCTACGCACCAGATCTCTGCCCGTGCGTCGCCGTTCATTGCTTCTAGGCTTCTCGTGTTGTAGCTGCCGTTCTACCGAGTTTACATCCCCGGTTCACTCCGCGTAGCGACATCGGTACATTTGGTAGCAGCGTCATTACAGTATATATAGCTTCCGTTTTGCTGTGCTCGGTTTTCACTAACTCTTGTGCCAAAAGACGCTTATCATAAACTCCGTGACACATGTGCTTTGTAAAGATTTCTATGGTTTATGTATGTGCAACGCAGTCTCCTCGCTAACAAGACTGGCACTGAGCGATTTTCAATATTAATTTAATTTTTATATTAAAATAAATTAATTTAACAACTGACATTCATCATACTATTGTTCATTTTACCCATTGTGGTATGGAAATTAATAATGCGTTTAAGAGATATATATAGATATATATATATATATATATAGATATATATATATATATATATATATATGTATATATATATATATATATATATATATATATATGTATATATATATATATATATATATATATATATATATATATATATATGTATATATATATATATATATATATATATATGTATATATACATATATATATGTATATCTACATATATATATGTATATATACATATATATATATATATATATATATATATATAAATATATAAGGTAGTTCCATAAGTTCTTAGAATGAAAACCAAGAATTTCCAAATCATGTTTTTAAATTTATCTTATTCGATATACTCCCCGAGATGCTCAATACACTTTTCCCACCAAGATTTCAGAGCTTTTATACCTCTTAAGTAGAATTCCGCGTCTTTAGACTGAAAATAGGCATTGACAGCAGCCTTAACCTCTTCATTGCTGGAAAAACGCTTTCCACCGAGACTATTCTTCAAATGTTCGAAGAGGAAATAATCAGAGGGGGCCAGGTCTGGAGAATAGGAAGGTTGTTCAATAAGTTCGAAACTCAGTTGGGCCAGTTTTGCCGATGCTTGCCGGGACTTGTGTGCAGGAGCATTGTCCTGGTGAAACAGGACAACCTTCTTCTGCAAAGCGGGCCGTTTCACGATGAGTTCTTGCTAAAGGCAGTCCAACAGTCTTGCATAATATTCTCCTGTGATCGTTTTACCGCTCTCAAGGTAGTCGACCAGCATTATTCTACGTTGGTCTTAAAAAACTGTAGCCATCACCTTTCCGGTCAATGCCGCTGTCCATCTTCGGAGGTCCTTCATCAGGTGCACACCATTGGCAAGATGCTTCTTGGGTCTCGGGAGTGTAGTGATGGACCCAGCTTTCATCGACGGTCACGAATCTGCGCCAAAAATCCGACGGATTTTTCGACATCTTGGCCAAATTTCGCTGTGAAGCGGAAACACGCGCGTCGTTCTGGCCTTGGTTGAGCAAATGCGGCAGCCATTTTGCTCTGAGCATTTTCATCTTCAAGTTTTCGTATAGGATAAAATGCACACTACCTAAACTAATTCCTAATGCCTCCGCTATCTCCTTAATGTTAATTCGCTTATCTGTGCCAACGATGTTTCGCACTTTCTCTATGTTTTCCTCATCAGTTGCCGTTTTTTGGCCTCCTGGACGTAGTTCATTCTCGGTGCTCCTGCGACCTCTTTTTAACACATTAATCCAGTTGGAAACAGTGGCAAAACATGGCGCAGAGTTACTGTACGTCTCGTCTAACTCAATTTTTACTTGGGTCGCATTCCAACCTTTGAAATAAAAATGCTTGATAACCACTCGAAACTCTTTTTTCTCCATTTTTAAAAATCACACCGATACGTTGCACGGGAAAAGCTATCAAACGAAATCGCAACGGCCAATCACCATAATATTTTGAGTGCTAGCAGTCGAAAAGTTGCAGTTCCTAATAGCGGTGGAAGCGCGCCAAAATTCGAATTCTAAAAAGCTCGTTCTAAGAACTTATGGAACTACCTGCATATGTATATATATATATATATATATATATATATATATATATATATATATATATATATATATATATATATATATTTATATATACAGGGTATTACAGGAATATTTGATCAACGATATATAATTATGATGTTTATTATCACCTTTGTTAGGTACATTGTAAAACTTGTGTTAGCATACACATGACTGTCCCGTATTCAAAGATACATCGAGGATAATCTCCTTTCCGATGTACTCATGATAAAATAATACGCTATTGGGACCCCTCCATTAGAGCGAGACTCCCTAGCGAAGTCACTTCTGGGCATGACGTTGCGTGGTACCTGGCGCAAAAGTTCCCGCACCTACTGCAAATACAGGTATCACACGGGACATGAAACCCTAATGTTTCGCAGAGAATGTGGTGATACCCATGAACCGCAAAACGTGTTACTATATGCCTATTGGTCCTGTTAAGTCCCTTCCATGCGTCGTTGGTCATTGCACCCGTATCATAGAATTCAGGGTCGATTTCTGCCATCTTCCGCTCCCATAAGCTAATGAACTCTAAGTAAGCTGAAGTAGTCGGAAGGTCGAAACGTCGTTTAAGATCTTCTATAAAAAGCGGCGTGTCACCCAAGAGGTAAACTAATCTGTTTCGTGTTGAGCGGTGCAGCCCCATGACACGTTTGAGAAATGCTGGCTTTATACGATCGAGCACCTCGAGCTGCGACGCCGAAAGGTACTCCCAGATTACTTGAATTCCGTATGCAGCAACAGGTGCAACTTTCATCTCGAACAAGGCCATTGCTGACTGTAGCGATAGCTTCGATGGCGTCTGCACCCCAACACTCGCAACCAAGGCTCGCCTGACCCTGTCCTTAAGGTGCTATTTGAAGCATCGGCCGTTGGTAGGTAGTACCACCCCCAAGTACTTGAAGCTATTTACATACTCAAGGGTCGTTGGCCCTATACGAAGTGGATCGGATTCGGCTAGTCGCCCTCCCCGGCGGAATTTCATAGCTTCAGTTTTATCAAGGTTGATTGTCAGGCCGGTGTCTTGTACGTACGCGGAGAGTCTTGCCAATGCCTGTTGGACATGAAAACGACTTCTTCCAAAAATGACAAGGTCATCTGCATACAGCAACGTTTTGACGTGAGAAGCAGATCCTTGGACTCGGGATGGCAAGTCATTCAGCAGCAGGGAGAATAGCAGAGGACTCAGATTATCGCCCTGCGCGACTCCGGTCGTTTGGGCAAACGGCGGGAGCTGGGACACGCCGTCATCGATACTCACTGAGTTTTCCTGAAGCATAGCCTTGATTAGCCGAAGCATGTTAAGCGGAACTCCGCACTCAGCGAGCTTTTCCAGGATCTTGTCTCTAGGCGCCGTGTCGAACGCAGATTTGAAATCGACGTATACTGCGTAGAGTGCCTGTTTTGGCCGGCTAATGGCGCTAAGCACTTCACTTAGTAATAGGTTGCATCCCGTGATCGTTGAACGCCCCGTACGAAAACCGTGCTGTTCGTCCGGTATGCAGCCGCAGTACTCCAAGAAGGTGCTGAGCCGTCGAGTGATAAGGAGTGCCAGGAGTTTATAACAGCAACTTTTCTTCGCAATTGCTCTCCAGGATGACGGGACCTGCGGATCACCTTTCCCCTTTGGTATGATGATAAGCAGTGCATCACGCCAGGATCGTGGTAGACGTCCCTGACGGAGGCAAGCATTGAATAAACTTGTCCAACAAGGAGCCATGCCAGCCGCCGTCTTCAGATGTTCGTTGCGAACTCTATCCAAGCCAGCTGCTTTGTTTGGCTGGAGCCGTTCCATGGAGCGCAGCACCTCCACTACGGAGAACTCTGCTGCCAGGTCATCGCGCATAAACGATGTCAGTCTCATACGATAAATGCGCATAAACGATGTCAGATCAACGATATATGGAATTGTAGAGCTCGTTAAGGCAATATATTGCCAATGGAACATGGTCTTTAAGAGGCCCTGTTTCGGAATGAGAGTTAAATTACTACAATTTGTGACATTGGTGTTTTTGCCCGACATAGGAGCATAGAATGTGCTGTTGCGAGACAACCAGGTTTTCTAGACAGAAACTAAACACACCGCCGTGTTCGTGAGAAAATTCTGCTTCTTTCGAGGAACTCATAAGGCCGGTCAGAAGATGCTACATGGTCGCTTAGAAGAGAATTCGCCAAAATGAAGTTATTTTATTAACCTTCACGCCCAAAACCTCAAAATCATTACCTTACGGTCACTTACAGCGCTCTAAACTAACATGTTCAGGCAAATGCGCATGACGATCATTTTGGTACCAAACTTATGGCAATGCGAGCTGTGGTTGCGGAGTAATTACGATTTTTTGGTGGGATGTCCAGATTAAGTGCATGTAAAATGGCTGTGTGGCGACGTTCACTACCGCCGACGTGTCGCGCGACAGCCGCAATTACGAAACTGATATTCATCATACTATTGTACATTTAACCCAATGCGGTGTGGAAATAAATAATGCGTTTAATATATTTTTGCGGATACTCCTTAGGCGAATTTACCGTCGGACCGGAACAAGCTGGTGCACATACTTAAGCAATGTAGCGTCGTCCGTTGGTCGGCGTTGGCTGCCTGTCTTTGTTTGCTCGCGACATCTGTCCTCCTGTGCGGTCTTCTTCTATGAACATCTAGATCGTGTACATAAAAAAAGGAGAAAGATCTGTCAGTTATCGGATATTTAATACAAATTATATAATTACGGTGTCACATGTCAAGGCTCATACTGTTGTGTATGTGTCTTTTTTTGGTTTGTAGTCGCTTGAGTTTGAAAATTTTTGAAATGGTGTGTCCCACGGTGGCGGAGCCTTAGGCACGAGTGAACAATACTACCTTTTGTTCAAATAATTAAGTCATATAACATTTGCGATTTATTACTTTGAAAACAGGGCTGACAGAAATTAACACAACATGTAAGTGACCTAGCAAATGATAGTGTATCCCACTTACTAAGGGCTACCTCACAGTGGTTGACCGTAGGATCACTGTTACTTATTACTATTTTGTCTACCAAGGCAGCAACTGTGGTCTAGTGAAGAACACATTTCGATGTAATGTTCTACATCCTACGACCTTTTGTTAGGTTTTACTTAGATGCAATTTGGACTTCTGAGTAATAGTACTACGGACGGTCGTCAAGTGCTCATAAACCAAGTAGTATTTTAGCAATTTCTAAGGCGTCCTCTATTGTAACAGAACCTTACAGAGACATAAACAATGTACTCGTTTTAGCGTTAGTTCTATACACTGAACGGTCATCCGTAATTTAATAATACGTAGTTTAAAAAAAATTAATTCTGCATGAGTCGGACTACTTAAGCATGTATCGTTGGGAGAAACCATTTCGGTTTGATCAGCACACGTACGGGCGTCGGCTAAGCCTTGTTGTAACCTCGATGCATCTGCTTTATATAATGCGATATATAATTTTATATTTGACAGCTTAAGAGCAACGTCAACTGCGCGTGTCGAGACAGACCATCAGTCTCGACACGCTCCACCGCTCACGCGTTTTTTACCATCAACGAGATTTTAAGGATTTTAACTTCGTCTTCCACCGAAGAAAGAAGAGAGAATGGACTCCCGGAATCTCGCCTGCCCGATCTGCGACAGGAGATGCAGGACTGGTGCCGGCCTCTCGTCTTACATGCGTTCCCAGAGCACACGGGTAGGCAACGAATCCACCAACACTCCTAGTTTAGTTAACTCGCTCACTCCCCCCCCCCCACCTAGTAATAACAATGAAAACATAGATAATAGCTCCACCGCTCCCGATTCAGGCGCTCCCTTACCAACTAGCTCCCAACTACTAATTGCTGCTAATATTAATAATAATCGGCCGAATATTAATTCTCCATCGACTAGTAATAGCATTATAGCCGATTCTACTCCCCCTCCCCCCCGTACAGGAGCCATCACCTATACCAAGCGGCTCCGGTGTCTCATTCAATAGCAGCGATAACCAATTAAATTATAATGCTATTGGTGTCGAGGCTAACACTCCCGGCACTAGTGGCATTACTCCCACAAACCCCCTCCCCCTCGCAGGGTGTCCCCCTCTCGCCCCCCCTCACGGTCCCTCCCCCCTAAATTTAATATGCCCAGTCGCTGACTGCTCTCGTAGTTTTCTCTCCAAATCCGGCCTAGCCATTCATGTGAGGCGGAAACATCCGATTCTTATGAATGAAGAGCTGAGCAGTCAACCTCCTCTTAAAAAGGCGCGCTGGGACCCCCAGGACCGTGAGCTATTAGCCTATTTAGAAGCCTCCATAGTATCAGAGAATAGCGAAACTACACCCTGCGAGATCAATAAACTTTTATTGTCTAAATTCCCTGATCGCACACTTGAGTCGATTAAACGCCAGCGGAAATCGGCAGCGTATAAGGCGCGAGTTAACGAGTTTGTTCACAAACGAACTCGTTCTCCGTCTGGCTCCGACGACGAGTCTGGCGATCCCTACCCCAAAAGGTCCGACCTTGACTCACAGGAAACCAAGTTTCCTTCCCCAAAAGACGCTATCATAGCGCGAATACAAGCCCTCACAAACACGCTCCCCCCACACTTATCAACCACAGACCTAACTCACCTTGCAAATATAATTTGCCAAGGTGAGGCACACTCCCAAATACTAAACGACTTCCTACACAAACACATAAACGCAACAACACACCCGCGCACAGCTGTGACGCCCCCGTCCACTGATAGGGCGCTGTCAAAGCGTAAGCTGCGGCAAGAACACTACGCTATCACACAGAAATTATACAACAAAAACCGCTCCAAGTGTGCTCAAGGCATACTAGACGGTGTACGCCAAATAAACAACATGAATGACACGGAGGTTGTAGAGCATTGGACTACTGCAATGACCCAACCCCCACCACCGCCACTTACGCCAAACCCCTACATATCCAACCCTGATCTCAACTGCGTTTCTACCCCTATCTTTCTCCTAGAAACGCAATCAGCTCTCCGAGGGGCATCTAAAGCACTAGGCTTGGATGGGATTAAACTAGCATCCCTGCGTAAACTCCCCTTAGAGAATGTCTGCTGTCTCCTTAATATTCTATTCATTAGTGATGTTCCCCCCTGCCAACAAAAGGCTCGAGTAACGTTCATCCCCAAGGTCACTGATGCCTCCTCCCCCAGTGACCTCCGACCCATCTCGATTAGCTCTTACTTACAAAGAACGCTTAATAAAATCCTTTCTAAACGTATCCAAAAATCTATTAAAATTCTCCCCACTCAACGAGCCTTCCTCCCATTCGATGGGACTTTCGAAAACCTGACGGTTCTCGATGGCATCATTCATGATGCCAAGTCCACAGGCCGCGAATTGCGGATCGCGTCGGTCGACCTGCGTAAGGCGTTCGACTCGATCAGCCATGACGCGGTCCTGTGGACACTCGGGGCCAGAGGGTATCCGGAAGTCTTCATCGAGTATATCGAGCGCCTATACCAATCGTCCCAAACTCTCCTCGAATTCGGTAAAGAATGTCGTACTATCAGGCCCACCAGGGGTGTTCGTCAGGGTGATCCCCTGTCACCCCTGTTATTTAATCTAGTTCTTGACGACATTCTCAGGAAAATAAACTTAGACAATTTAAGATATCGACTAAAAGAAGGAAACCGCCTTATGGTCATAGCCTTTGCGGACGACCTCATCCTCCTCGCCTCCACCAAGAACACCCTCCAACAACTCCTAGATTTAGCTTTCCCCTTACTTAAAGAAAGAGGCCTTGAAATCAACACTGATAAGAGCTTTACGAACTCGCATCTTTATGATGGCCGGGTGAAGAAGAGCCTTTATCAGTCAACCCCCGAATTCTCCGTTGGAGGGAGGCAACTGCCAGCCAAGGGTATGTGCGCTCGATGGAGATACCTCGGCATCGAGTTTGACAGTAATGGCAGAGTCGACACGGCCAAGGTCACTCTCCTAGAACTACTCGGCAGACTAACATCAGCTCCCCTTAAACCCCAGCAACGCTTAACAATACTGAAACAATTCCTTATCCCGAAAATTCTCTATAAACGGTCGCTGGTCCCCGACCGTTTCAAAAATTCCTCCTAGAACTAGACTGTGAGATCAGGCGAACGGTGAAGTTGCAGTGGCTCAAAGTCGAAAACAGCGTGCCAAACGCCTTCCTATACGCGCACATCTCACACGGCGGTCTGGACATCCCCTGTCTCCGTACACTAATTCCCAGACTTCGCCTCTTCCGCCTCACTGCCCTGAACAGATCATCCCACATAGGCACTCAATGGCTGCTGTCGACCGATTATCACAGAAAGAAGCTGGCGAAAACCAGCGCTCTCTGTGTGTTCGATAACATGACCACTGAAGACGCCGCACACGAGACCGAGTACTGGTCTCGTACACTACATAACACAGTCGATAGGGCTCACCTAAAAGACACACACCTAACCCCTTTTACAAATGACTGCGTCAAGGGTACTCCTTGCCTATCCGGTAGGGAGTACATAAACCTGATTAAGTTAAGGATCAACGCACTACCAACGCGTGCCAGACTCGCAAGGGGTCGCCCGGGTACGACAAATTTTGTCGTCATGGGTGCAACGCTGTCAAGACGCTGGCCCACATCGCTCAATGTGCAATCACACCCATCGCCCTATAATCAAGCGCCACGATGACATATGTGAGCGAGTCACCCGCCTACTCCGTGCTAAAGGAATGCAGGTGGAACGAGAGCGCACCTTCCGAAGACCCGCCGCACCGGCTCGGAGACCAGACCTCGTCATAACAACACCTACGAGGGTCTGGGTCTTGGACGCCGAGGTCTGCGGCCCCTCAAGAGACCTTGCATTGGCCAGACGGGATAAGATCAGGAAATACGATATACCCGGGGTCAAAGATCAACTTCCCAGCTCGCTTCCCCACCGATTCGGGTCCATCACCGTGTCGATGACCGGTGTATGGGAGCCCGAGTCGGTGAAGGATCTCCTGACTCTCGGGTTATCGAAGAAAAACCTGATCGACCTAACCGTCCTGGCCATGCAGGGTACCCTACGGGTCTTCCGGGCGCACCGGGACCACAAGAGCTGGGGAGGAGCAAGCGAACTCACCGGGAGGCGATTTTAAATATTTTTTTTAGGCGGGCACTGCCTTAGTGTGCAAATGTGCAATTATTGAATAAATTTAATGTTGTATTCCCTATTCAAGGTGTTATGGGGCAAATCAGGCTGGTTCGAATTGTACTCTCAGCAGTTTCATCTGCAGTTTCATCCACCAATGTCACTTGACATCTTTCATCATAAGAACATGTCGTGTGTATATCTTACGATGACATCGATGGAGCATTTGAGCAGGAGTAATAGTGTCTGTTTGCAGCAACAAGCAGTAACTAAGAAATAGAAGAAAAAAGTGTCTTGGGACGTCTAGAGAAGCCTGGATCACTCAAAAAATTATTATTATTATGGTTTATTAACACCCAGGTTGGGTAAAATTATAAACATATACATCAGACACAACTAGTGCTTCCTTCACGTCATTGGGTCTTCTCTCATCTTGCAAGCTCAGCTATTGACTGAACTGCAGGACATGCTGCGGCGTGGTATCTATCGCACTGGACAGAGCACCTCGTACTCAAAAAATTATTGGCATTGATAAATGGAAAAAATGCGGCATTCAAATTTCAGACACTGATGCGCTGATAGTTTTGTAATACCTGAGAACTTCCTTGTAGAGCAACAAACATCTCATTCAGCCGGTCAATGCTCTAAGAGTCGCGCATCTTCTATGCTAAACATAGATATGCGAAGAGCAGCCGATGTTCTCGCTGACCGCGTATCATATCTAATTAAGTTGTCAATTGCGCCCGGTAAGTGACCCAAAGCGCTTAAATTATATCGCTTCAAACTGCTTTTTAAATTTTGTGACAGATTGGCAAAAACTACCCAGTAAGCAAACTGGCCCCGATCTAGAAGACATTTGACAAAACTCACATTCAAGCAACTCAAGGATTATCTTGAACAGCACAATGTACTCAATCGCCGACAGGATTTCACTCTGAAATGTCCACCGCGTCTCAGTAGTATGCTGTGCAGATGACGTCCGTCAAAGTTGAAAAGAATAAAACAGTTGCTGCATTTTTTGCTGATTAGAGAAAGGCGTTTGATACCGTCGACATCAATCTCCTGATTACCAAACTCGAAGTTTATGGAGCTTACAAGCGTGTTTAAACGTAGGTACGTTCTTTTACGCCAGAAAGACAACAAATAGTACAGATTGGGCAAAGATGTCTAAAAGCTATATAAGCTGGAGTGACTCAAGGAAGTATCGGCAACCCAACGATATATTTGCACCATTATAGCAAATCAAGACTTACTATTTGCTGTTGACACTATAGCTCTCTTTGTCGGCGATTTCCCACAAGATGTAGAGAAGATGACTAGGAAAAACCTTAAAGGGCTGTCAGGTTTAGAGTCATTGGATTGCTTGTAAATTGGTCAAAGACCGGTCTTTTCCAGTCATTATCGCCTAACCGTGAGGCATTTCAGAAACCACACTCTTGGCATGACCATTAACGGAAAAATCTTACGCGTTGTTCTAGATAGCTCACACAGATCATATTCGCAAGAAAGGTGTAGGGAGCATCGCTGCACCAGTTAGGAGCCGTAATATTCTGCCCCGTGATCGCCTGTTTGCCATTTGCTACCTCTACGTCTCAACTATCTAACATACGCGGTTACAATATTTAGAATGACTTAGATGGCTGTTATTCCGGCTACAAAGATGCAGGATAGCAGTGTCCGTTAAGCAGCGGGGGCATAGACAGCGTCGGTTGGCGGCAATGCCGAAGCAAGCGAAATACAGGGCGCCAAATAGAAGATGCCGCCACCCTACTAGCAAAGCCACGGAAACTCACTAAATGTGCGGGCAATCTGTGAGTATATAGAGAGGCATGAGAATAAAAGAGTCAGTAGTCGTTAGCGCGAGCCAGGCGGAGGTCGTGCGTTGTTTGAGCCAAAGAATGGCGAACTCTTAACGGTCGCCGGCCAGGCATGGGTGGTGGATACTACAAAAGAGAAATTAGCGAGTTATATTGGCATAGATGCCATGAAGGTCCTTGCGTTATAGATACGTAGATATATCAATTCTGTCCTACCCTCTGCAAATGAAGATGCCTCTCGTTACTGAGATAATGGAAGTTCATCTTACCTGCTCTAAATATTCCACTTGACATCAACCATGAAAACAAAGGGATCAGACACACAACCTCTGTTCTTGTCTGCAGCTTCATGTAGCCAATCTCATTTTTCAATATCAAACTTTAGTACCACATAATTAAGCAAACTCTCTCCTGACGTCCGCACACATTTTGTTTTTTTTTGTTGATAATATTCAAACGAAATGTCAAATTAATTACTTAAGTACCTTACTTTATTACCATCCGAACACTATAATAACCATAGTGACAATGTAAAGAAGTTACACGAAGACATATAATATAAACACTTCATATTAGCATTTGATCCCCCAACGGATCTGGACGGGCTGGACTCGAGAGTGGGCCAAAATTTTACTGTACGCAGATGATGCAGTTATCTTTAGTTGTAGCCTTTTTAAGAGTGAAACAAGCTATGGATAGGCTTGTTACATTTATGGATGAAATTGGCCTAAAGGTTAATTGGGAAAAGACAGTAGCCATGAAGTTCCGAAGGGGCGGCCGTCTGGCCAGGGATGACGTACTTCAAATCAGGGGAAAATAATTAAAAATTGTAAATAAATTCACATACCTAGGGCTCACCTTATCAACAAGGGGCAGTTGTTTTCGATCACACATCCAGGAGAGGGTTAGGAAGACCACTATCGCAGCCGCGGCAATTAAATGCCCACATATGCCTTCGGTCGATGCAGCAGTAGCTCTTTTTGGGATACGGATAGCACCCATCGCCACATATGGCATTCCACTATTATGGGATAAAGTGGGAGTAGACGAATTGCGTTTAATCGATGGGATAAGGTTTTTCTTTCTAATGAGGGCAGAAATAGGGTGGTAAACGTGTTCGAAGGTGGCCCACTGCTGATAGAGAGGCTACCACAACGATGGAATCTGAAAACGTGCGCCTTTGACGTTTATATGCGAAACTGGCGAACCAAAATTAGCGAGGTAGCCAAAGGAATTCATGGGACAGCAGCAATGAGATCACTGGGTGGAGGGCTAGCGTGGCGAAAGGTCGCTATTAACAACGGCCTTTGCAGCCCACAGATCTCATTACGTTCTATGCAACGTGGAGGGCTTCCATAAACCATACAAAGAATGTCGATGCAAGGAATGCTGGATTAAACGTGATAAATACCACGCCGCGGTTTGTCCGGCGCTTCGGTCCATAGCAGAACTGGCAAAACGCTAGATAGATTGTTGTGTAGAAAAACTGTGATGTAACATAAATACACCTACCCAGCCCGGGTATTAATTAATAAATAGTATAATCTTAGCATTTGATTGCTCTGAGGAGCTGTGAGCCTCTGTGCAAATGTAAAACAGTCATGGGGGGCAATAAAGCCTATTTATCTTTCTGTTGCTAAAATTATAACGCCGTGTTAATTTCGAAATTCCAAATATTGCTGGTGAGGTTTTTACCGGTCACGACGCAGCGACAACAACTCCCCCATTTTATCTCATGTCTCCTCATATATCTTAGACTGTGCCGCGCAATCGGTGACTTCCCGCATCTCCGCTACTGGGGTGGCGGCTTCTTCTATTTGGCGTCTTTTCTTTACCCTGCTCTGCCACGGCTATGCCTTTCTTAACAGCCGCCTCTATCCTCGCGTTGTAGCTGGTCAATAACGAAGTTAACTTCGTTGTTGCCCAGACATAACACATCTGTTTGCAGTTTATGATACAGTATGCTGGACGAGCCTAAAACACGTGGCCGCGAAACGTGTTTCAAGTCTAGTCCAGCATACTGGGTGAAAGAGATTCGTCAACGAATGGCAGCCTGTATGCTACTTCTGGCGTGTAAACGGCAAACAAAAATGTTGTCTGAGTGACAATCAAGTTAAAATGATAACGTTTGGGCGACACACTAACGACGACTAATTCGGGTTGGAATGAGTAAGAAGGAGCTGGACAAAACTCGGCTTTGCCAACAACAACAACAAAGGAATGTAAACTTCAACTGCGAGTTGAAGTAAACTCAGATCGAATACGTATGACTGATGCTGGCACAGAAACACACAAACCAAAAAGAAGATACAAATTACAAAGCACGGTTTCGACTGGATCTGTTAATAGCTGGGTTATTAAAGATCTTACTGTTGTTCTTAATAGCCCATCAAGAGTAAACATTTATTTTTTCTAGTTACTGGCAAGTATTATATAGCGCGTGAAAAAAATGTAGCACGTAAAAATAATTCAGCCAATATAGGGTTCACCTAAAAACAAAACGCTTCAGCATGCCGTAGATATGGCACAAGGGACCATTGCAATACAAACTGTGTGCATACTACAAGCCGCTAGGCTACGCAAAATAATAATGACTATTAAAGTCGTACACTGCTTTACTGATCGCCGTACACTGGAATGTGATTGTTAACAATGATGATGCTTTCAGGCAATCCTGCAACAAAGAGGACATGAACGTCACAACATGCGCTTATGAGATCGCAACCTCGGTCACAGCATATAGCCCACCTGATTGAGCATTGTTTTGCATGTAGCCGTTTTTACCACCCAACACTAGAATGCAGCGGGTTTGATTATGGTGTCGTGCCGAGGAAGCTACGCAAAGTTGAGAGATTTTCATTCGGGTGCGCAAGTGGCATTATAGTAAACGTGTGAAACGTTTACTAGTAACTAAAACACGAAAAGGAAGTGAAACCATTTGGTCCAGAAGAGAATTCGAATGAATCGTTGCGAGTTGTCACGCTACACAAATTGATGCAGTTAGCTCCCTGTTGTCAGTGTCTAAATACAGGCTACAATTACAGAAGTGCGGTAATGTATTTTGTAGACAACCCCTTATAATGGCGGAAATTTTGGCGCGTAGTAGCTTACAACGCACGGTTGCTCGGACAATACTTAACGCTAACGGCGATATTTCCTGACCACAAAACTCTTTTACAAAAAAAAATGATTACAAAAATAAGTAAAAGTATACAGTTACTACAGCGTATGTAATGTTCTATGCTCTTGATTAACTTGTGCGTAAGACGTAGCAGCAAAAGATTACTCAACACCCGGGCGAAAGCCTCTCAGCCTACATAAACTTCCATTTGACGCCCTGTCGGCATGGTCGCTACTTCAGGATTTATCACGGAATTGCTCTAGCACTAGCTCAGCCCTGTTGGTGCTCAGACATTTTATTACTTTTTTTTACCCTCTACAGGATACAATACCAATCTAACTTGAAAACAGTAATATGTTTTCAATTGTTTATGGTTCACATGGCCAGCCCTTTCTGTGAAGCGTAGCATTTGCTATTCAAGCAATCGCCGCTACTACACCGCGGCAGATGGTACTTTGTCTTTGTCGAGAATTAGCTTTAAAATGCCGCGGCACCGAATGGCACACCGCAGGCTCGTTGTGATATTCGTTAAATCTTCGTCATTCTATATGTATACGCCGGCTTCATGTACTGAATCGAGAGATTAATTTGTCGTGTCTCAATTGTAAGTGCGATTCGCTCGTTTTTGGCTTCTAGCAACATCCTACATACATTGAGCGCATGCGCACTGCGGCTCAGCGACTTGTTAGCGTGAAGCATTCAACCAAACGCGCATAGAGCGGCATAGCTAGTGCGTAGTACAGATCAAGAGAGGGTCGCACGAGCTGAGACGCACGGCCAGGGAGGAGAGTGAAAGTAGCTTGGTTTATAAACGATATACCGACATGCTGTGCATGCGCAGTGTGTTAGTGCTGTGTCTCGGCGTGTCACCTCGCACTTCTAATTAAGTGCTGTGCATGCGCAGTGTGTTAGTGCTGTGTCTCGGCGTGTCACCTCGCACTTCTAATTAAGTGCTGTGTCTCGGCGTGTCGCCTCGGGCTTCTAAGTAAGTGCTGTGCATGCGCTGTGTGTTAGTGCTGTGTCTCGGCGTGTCACCTCGCACTTCTAATTAAGTGCTGTGTCTCGGCGTGTCGCCTCGCGCTTCTAAGTAAGTGCTGTGCATGCGCTGTGTGTTAGTGCTGTGTCTCGGCGTGTCACCTCGCACTTCTAATTAAGTGCTGTGTCTCGGCGTGTCGCCTCGCGCTTCTAAGTAAGTGCTGTGCATGCGCAGTGGTGTTAGTGCTGTGTCTCGGCGTGTCACCTCGCACTCGTGTCGCCTTGCGCTTCTAAGTAAGTGCTGTGCATGCGCTGTGTGTTAGTGCTGTGTCTCGGCGTTTGTCACCTCGCACTTCTAATTAAGGTGTGTCTTGGCGTGTCGCCTCGCGCTTCTAAGTAAGTGCTGTGCATGCGCTGTGTGTTAGTGCTGTGTCTCGGCGTGTCACCTCGCACTTCTAATTAAGTGCTGTGCATGCGCAGTGTGTTAGTGCTGTGTCTTGGCGTGTCACCTCGCACTTCTAATTAAGTGCTGTGTCTCGGCGTGTCGCCTCGGGCTTCTAAGTAAGTGCTGTGCATGCGCGCTGTGTGTTAGTGCTGTGTCTCGGCGTGTCACTCGCACTTCTAATTAAGTGCTGTGTCTCGGCGTGTCGCCTCGCGCTTCTAAGTAAGTGCTGTGCATGCGCAGTGTGTTAGTGCTGTGTCTCGGCGTGTCACCTCGCACTTCTAATTAAGTGCTGTGTCTCGGCGTGTCGCCTTGCGCTTCTAAGTAAGTGCTGTGCATGCGCTGTGTGTTAGTGCTGTGTCTCGGCGTGTCACCTCGCACTTCTAATTAAGTGCTGTGTCTTGGCGTGTCGCCTCGCGCTTCTAAGTAAGTGCTGTGCATGCGCTGTGTGTTAGTGCTGTGTCTCGGCGTGTCACCTCGCACTTCTAATTAAGTGCTGTGCATGCGCAGTGTGTTAGTGCTGTGTCTTGGCGTGTCACCTCGCACTTCTAATTAAGTGCTGTGTCTCGGCGTGTCACCTCGCACTTCTAATTAAGTGCTGTGCATGCGCTGTGTGTTAGTGCTGTATCTCGGCGTGTCGCCTCGTGCTCTTAATTTAGTCGTTCGGGTTCTCAATTATTGCCGAGTTGCACTAATCGCGAGAAAGGTGTAACTTAGAGCCTCTATCGTTAGAGCTTCTGATTCAACAGTAGAGTTTACATTTAAATTCATAGAGTAAATTCCGGTATTTCGTATCTCTGCTTGTTGATTATTTGTTGCCCTTCATTTCAACAAAGCCACGTGCCTCGTGTAGGCTTAGCAGTGCCAGTTCGCCATGATACACCACGTCTTCACTGGTAAGTTAACAGAGCTTGATATACTGCATGATAATTTTGTTTAATTAATGTAGCTAAATATTCTATATATATATATATATATATATATATATATATATATACATTTACAAAATGGTCAGGCACAAACCTAAATGGTTACTGCTTGCAAAAAAGCGATATGAATTAGAATCTGCCTGATATTGTAACGTTGTTCTGTTACGCTAAGTTAACTGGAGAATGAAGACTCAGCCGGGCAGTTACTACAACACGAGGGATGACGAAATGACAACACACAGTGTGAGGTCTAGCGCGTAGCGCGGCCGAGCAACGGATGGCTTAAGCCATGTTATTCGGTCTATTTATTTACTCAAGGTACGCCGTAGCGTTCATATAGCAATAACGTTAACCGATCGAATCAATAATCTCGAACCTTCGACATCGAGAAGTTTCTGCTCGTTCTCGTCGTCGATTGGTCGATTCGTGCCGCCGCTGCGGTCAGGTATGATTATCTCGAACATTCGGCAGCGTCCGACTGTTCGTAAGTCGGACGAAGACGATGTTAGGGTTGTGACGCCGCGAGGCAGCGGACCACGTGGCGGCCGCGTGGCTGTACTATCGCTACCTGGCCGACAGGCAGCTTCGTTACAATATTTTAAATCAGTTATGCGCATTGTAAGTTTATTGAACTTTTATTCTACTAATACGAAGCATCGTCGCGTGTACATTTTACCTGGGCACCGTCACCGCCGGCGTTGCTTCATCAGCCTTAGCCGATTATTTCTAATTAAATTCGTAGCATGTTACGATATATGCGCTCTCCATGTATGTATGTATATATATACATATAAATATATAATCTCCTCAACGAGCTTTTTCTCAAGTTCTTTTGTCAAGTTGAGAGTATGCATGCTTCAAACCTATATAATTCAATACCGAACGCCTTTTCAATCAATGACACATAAGAAGATGCGCGTTCGCCGGGCTTCAGTGAGATGCAGTAGCTGGCTTGTCTCAAAGACGCCCGAACATGTATATATATATCTATATATATATATTTTTTTTTCTTTTTTTTTGTATAGCAGGGTGAATGCTTTTACGCATTGTTGCTACGATTGCTAGATGATCCCCCTCTCGAGTAGTGTGGGACTCAACCCCAGCGGTTGGATGTTGGTCCGATAAGATCCTTTTGTTTTCATCATCAGATTTTTATTGACATGCTTGTTTGCAGGCAATCTACATACACATAAACGTATGATTTGTTTGCCCATTGTATAACCATATCATAGGATAATTTCATGTTGTGCAATGTCGACAATTTACGGATTTAAGAGCTACGAACAATAGTTTTCTGCGTTTAGTTCCTTGGCCTTCTAAAAGCGCCGACCTGCTCCTTATTTCGGAGGTCTTGTGACAGCTTGTTTCATACTTTCGGCAGCATGCAGCTAGTGAATGCTGCGTTAAGGTCAATCTGAATCTGGGAACCTTCAGTTGGCCCTTATATCGCTGAGACCTGACGGGAGTCAATTCGAATTCGCAATCTGGGAGTCGTTTGCCCTTAACCACCTTATGGGCAAGCACGGCTAAATTTAGTCGTGCCAGCTGATTAAGTTTGAGTAGTCTGAGTCTGCCGTACTATGGCGACACATCGTTCCGACGAGACAGACCAGTAATGGCTCGCACCACATTGTTCTGGATCACCCGCAACGAGTGCAGGGTTCCCGTGTAGGTTGCGCCCCGTTTAGTGATTCCGTAAGTGAGAATCGATCCTAGGAGCGCCCTGTACACAAGGAGCAGAACAACGCAAAAGACCTTGGCTTTCTCCAGATGGACCAGCGATGCCACGACAGCACAGCAGATCGTGACGCTCGACCGAACGTGACTTTTCCCATTTCATGTTCTCATAGAACGTAACACCAAGACATTTTACATCTCGACTAGGAGGGACCGCTCACTTGGGGAGATATATAACTCGTGTCCAGTTTCAGTCTCGATGCCCACTGAGGTGTGTGAAACAAACCCAGTTTCGTCTTAGTCGGACTTACGACAAAGCCAAGCCGCTTAAAATTTGAAAATTTGAGTGCCGTTTCGATACCAGTCTCCACACGGATCATTTGGCGGGGGTCACTCTCGGGTACCCACACCAGTCCAACGTGCTTGTGTTAACACCTGCAAACCCGTTTGGTTACAAGTCGCGTCCTTTGCTGATAACGTAAGCGCTATCCGTTATCTTTTTACCTGCTGTGCTCGGCTTTCTTCTTCATCACTGCAGGTGCTAATACCTCACCGAGCCTCCGTGCTGATGCTGTACTGCATATGTACTCCACAAATATATTACTTCTCGGCGGGTCTGTTTCGACTCCTCGTTTTTGAACTCTTCTCTGGCTCATCTCGATCTTAGCAGCGCTATGGGGGTTGTCCTTGCCTGCTCTAGTGCCTTGCATTTTGAGAGAGTGTGCTCCTGGTCATCGCCGATGGCGTCCACACAGTGCACGCAAGTTTCTAAGAGAGCTTTGTTTATACGAAAGAGATCGCTTTGGAAATCACCGTGGCCAGTGAGACACTGTGTAAGGAAAAAGCAAGTTTCCCCGTCAGGCGATATATATACATATATATATACTTGGTGACCGTGAAGAGCCGGTTTCGCCTCAAGGCTTCGCGTGTCACCTAGCGAAAGCGTTTTAAGACCAAGTCACAGGCGGATCATATCTGATTCATATGCATTTTTTAAATGCTTTGTTTTTTTAAGAGAATTTCCTAATTTTTATTTTTACTTTCTAGAAAGCCGGGGATTAAAACGTGTGGTACGCGTCATCTCGCAAACTTAGCTGGCACATTACAAATGTGGACAAAAGGGCCTTTCCTATTCTGTAAGGGTATGCCATTTGGTTGTTGAGCCAAATTTTTTATGCTCGGTATGATAGTTTTGACTGCTTCCCTTGGCCCCAGTTCGTATTCTCTTCCATTACTCTCGCCACTTTGTCATCACGTGATTTCAATAATTGGTTTTGTTCTACAAGGAGTTTGCCCACAAGCTGCTCATTTTATCAGCCTTTATGTGCCACGACATGCTTCTGGCTAGAACGAGTGCAGCATTCATGCTGCACAAGCCACCGCACCGAATAATACGATGCATTTTGATACCGCTGCCAGCTACCTCTTCCTACTCCCGAAATATTCGTAAACATAGTTTGTGAGGGATTCTTGTATAGCCCGTTGCTCAGAAGTACTTTAGGGTAAAGTGCCTACTTTGTTGTTGTTGGCATGTTGTTACTTTGATGTGTTCACCGTAAAGTTGAGCTCTGTTGCCGGCGTTTTCATTTGCCAACCAGCAGAGTAATCTTGCTTCGCTAAAGTAAGAGAAATATTGCTCTCCTATTCTTCCATATTAAAATAAAATCGAACATCGATTCGATGCGACCCCCGATCAAAGAGCCTGTTCTCATGCTTAATGCTAAGTTCTCACTTAGTTAGATATCCCTGACATTTTTTGATGAGCTATGAACCAACGCAGAGGGCTGCCATTTTATTCCGAATAAGTTGGTTGTTCCACCTGGTCGAAGACGCGAGTCCGATCAAAATAAGCTACGTGTAGCGTGCAATTCGATCGCGGACAGCCTCTAGAAGTTTGATTGCAGCAGACCGTCCTAAATAACTCTATGCCACTGCGAATCGTGTAGACTTTTTTAGTAAAACGGTCTTGAGTGTATCAGTGAGTAAATTTTATTGTGCAAATGATAATTTGTTGTTTTTTTTTATTTTCAGCACTGGGCTTCCTGGCGCTTGCGCTGGGCGCAGGCCTGTGGGTACTAATGACATTGGAACTAAAACATTTCGTACCTCCGTCTCTTGAGAAAGATTCAACGCTGGCCAATGTATTCGCTCGTCCTCCAGCCCCCTCATACATGTACATTTATGTGTTTAATCTAACAAATTCTGAGGACTGGGCACAGGCTCTTACACAGAAAGCGGCTGTAAGTGAAGTCGGCCCGTACGTGTTCAGGTTAGTCTGCAACACTTTTCATCCTTTATAGGTGATAAAAATGGGTTTGGTATAAAATTGTTCTGACATTTGCGCTCCCGGAAATTCCACTCGCAAATGATTTCGTTTTGTTTTATAGTTTGTAGTGTCGTCAGTAAGCACTATGTTGTATTCCAGGACCACGTGCGCAATTGAGTCAGACTCGCACTATATATATATATATATATATATATATATATATATATATATATATATTATACCACGAATGTCGTTTATGTTGTATTACTAATTCCTGTTTAACAAATAGATCATGGATGCGTACTAGGCTCTATCCACAACTGACTGTGCTTCCTTAAACACAACTATTATCAGAACGTGACAGAGATCAATCAACGTGTACTTTATTGAGATATATATTGCGAATACTAATGCATTCATCGTTCGGTTTGGGGAAAAATATTTTTATCTACTCTATCGGAGAAAAGATCTTCAGTTACAACACGACAGCAGGCTTTGCTATTTTTGGTGTTTTTTTTTCTTGTGTCGCGTAGATGTCAAATAATCAGAACCTTATAAATTTAAGCGGTAAAGTGAACTTTATTGTTTTTACTAATTTAGTTTAATCCTGTGACACGGATAAAGCCCAGCTCGACAACAAGTTATTTATTAGATATTAAGAAAAATCAAACATATTTAGTGGCATAGGCGTTTATTTCTAAGATTAAACTACTTTTGACGTATTTTGCAGGATTTATCTGCAAAGGCTCTTTTCTGTACGAGATTTCCGTATTCTTCCCAATTATCTGCAATATATCAACTAAATGAAAATGCTATGTTTTTTAGGATGGAGACTACAAGAGATTTGCGTTGGTCCGGCGAAAACGTTTCCTACAAGGAGAATACAAGGCTTTACTTTGAGGCTAAAATGTCGAACGGTTCCTTAGACGACACGATTATCACAGTAAATCATCTGGCCATGCTTCATCGAAACAAAGACAAAAACGCGTCGACGAGTCAAGAAGAAACACATTTTTTCTGACGGTCAGCATTGAAAAATACTTTTTTACGGGGTAAGCAAATTTAGGATCTATAAACTTAATTTGGGTTATGGTTTCTCTTTGGGCAAAAAAATCTTTGGTTCTCCTCGGCACGGCCGTATTAGCTCTTTAAAAATTTGGAAACACCTTGTCTTTGTCATTTTTGTCAGACTTTATGCCATGATTTGTTAGGCTCTACCGCGTCAACATTTATGGTGCAAATGGCTCTAATTTGCCGCTTAATATGATGACAATTTAAGTGTAAATAATTAGATATAGCGTACCACCAGCAGTCTTTTTATGATTTTTATGTAATATTATATACCTATATAATAAAATATTAAAATATCCTTATTTGACTACGGGGTCACTAACGAAGACAACTACAAAAGTGGATGTCTTTGTTAGTTGCATAATATATATATAAATATATATATAACAGTCACGACTGGCTAGAGATGAGATTGAATGCGAACATCAGGATCACATAGAAGTACGATTATTTGTGCGACAATCTAGAAGAGTGAAACGTTATCTTGGCACGTTTATTCATTTATTTATGACTCGTTTATGATAGGACAATGTCAAAAAGGAACAAATATTTTGGGTTCTCAGTTGAATTAATACTCTGATCTCAATGATTATTTATACTAGCGCAAATTACTTTGATCCAGTTTCAGTACGGATGAATTCGAACCCCTTCCTTCAGCGTGTGCTAACTGGACTTTATTGGACAAAAATCGGCACTTTTCATGGCTTAAAAATTTAAATGCAAGCGACGGGCCAGAATTCACGGTCAACACTAGGTCCGGGTCTGTTAATCAGATTATTGCCGTTAACAACCAAACGTAAGTATTGCAGTTCTTTAATTATTTTAATTAAAAAAATATATATTTCTTTGAAGGTTTTCTTATGAGACGTAATTTTAGAATAACAGAAG